>CM070641.1:48418299-48959783 GCA_036346575.1 Dendrocalamus sinicus | reverse complement strand
ACCGAGTTAATCTGATCTTGGATTTGTCATTGTAAAAATATGCTTCCTTCTATGCCACTGCTTAACAACTTTGTTTTCTTCTATGCTATTTTCGTTAGGGCAATCAGCTATTAGCACCTGAAAATTTGTCAGATTTTTTGCAAATACCCATCTTACCCTCCTCCTCCTTTATTCTCTCTTTCCTGAGGAAACAAGGCCAAGCTTTCTGGATTTAAGTTGAATAGAGAGAGTGGGATCAGAGAGGAGGGTGGAGGAAGGTGGTGTTCACGAGGACGAAGGCAGTAGTGCACCTGGCGGCAATGTGGGCAGCGCGACGACATCAACACCATTGAGGATGATAGTGACCACGGCTAGGTGCTCTAACAAAGTCCATGGAGGAGCCCTTAGGGACATCGTGCGCCCCCTTGCTCTAGTGGTTGGAGTTTTGCTGGCAACAGGCTCCTTGTGCCCCTATTTTGTGGCTGTCGTCGCCGGACTGCCTCAGCACTTCAAGCCAAATCACCACTACAGATCAACTCCCTGTATCCTTCGCTATGCTCATCGACCACTAAAATTTGCAGAGACATCACCAAATTCTTCACTGGCGGATCGGCTTCCTTCTGATCCGTCCACACCACCACCACGATTCTAGCTATCTGCCAGAGCCATTGCTTTGCCATGCCACACTACTACTACAAAAGGGTCATCACGAGATGGTTTAAAACTGTCATTCTGACCGGTTTCTAACAAATGCAATTTATGTGTCTATGATAATAGATGATAGTCTAATATCATATACAGTTCTAGTTAAGAACCATCCATGATAGTATATTATTACAGATAGTTTTAGTTAGGCACGTGCTGTGATTGTGTCTCGCGTCCTCATAAATAGGCCTTTTTAGTTTATCAATATTCTCTAATTACTCTATAAACAACGAATGGAGAATGCAGATGAACCAAAGCATGCTTATTTATGATTGGCGCTATGTCTTTGGTGGCTCATTATTTATGTTGTAGGTGTTGTTGTTTTATTGCTTTGGTATGCCATGGGTGTGAGCGTGCAATCATAATTCGTAGTTTTCCCAACCAGTGACATTAATCCACACACTCAAACACACCTTTAATCATCCATCTATACCAACCAAGTCAGTCACAACCACAAATTCCATCACTTTCAGAAATTCCACTTTAAACTACTCATTATGACTAGTTATGCCCTCCATGCAAACTCAGATCGCTACTCATCAGTACTAAAAACACAAGTACTCGGAAGAATTATTGCTTTAAACGATCGAGAATAACAAGCATCACTACACGACCACAGAACCATTGAGTACCGACTATCAAGTACTAATCGCTATGAGTAACACACCAAATCAATAAGTCTATGACTACCGAATACAAAGTCTTCGACTATCGTGTATGCAAACTAGTAAAGTCCACGACTATCGAAAAAACTGTAGCTATAAACTTCTGACAGAGTTCCTTGTTTGAGGTTGGAGCCTACAATTATCTACCATGGTGCGTTCTAAAGTGATAGAAATAGCGTTGTTGAAATCTACTATGGTTGACTTGTCATGGTCATTACGCCGATGGTCCAAGCCATCCACGAAAACTCAAACCGCGACGCATTCGACCAAAACTTTCAAAATGCAAATTCAATGAAACCAAAGGTCAATTATTCATCATTAACAAAATGCTGGCAACGCATGGTCTAACAACTACCCTATGGTTGTGATCTCTCTCAATAACCACTTCATGATGCGTAAGTCATCCACGAGCATGGCGTGGTAAATAAAAAGCTATTCTCGACACCTTACTTGGTGCGTGGCCTCATCGATGCTTCGTGACACGTCATGATCGTAAGGCTTCCTATGAGCATGATGTAGTCATCGGCCATTCTATGACCACCTCATGGTTAGACCGTAAGTCGATGCGAGTCAAGGATGGGGATGGAGTGCATGTTTGAGCCATTATTCTACCACGATTTTGTCAATGCCTGTTTGTAGGGTGGGGGCCGGCAGCCGTGTTCGAGCCTTAGTCCACTATTGATTTGTTCAACATCCATCCAAAGGATGGGGGCGGAAGAGATGCATTTTGAGCCTTCATCCCACATCATGATTCCGTTGGCGCTCCGCGACCATGTCATGATTGTAAGCCTTCCTACTAGCATAAGCCAATCTCGATGACCTTGTGATCGCATGCTTCGCCGACACCCATGTGAAGGGGCCATCCTCGTAGTGAGCACTACCTCGGGAGGCGGCCCACCACAGCTCTACCTCAACACCGCGCTACACATGTCAAAACACGACATCGATGTGGTGGCTCGGGTTGCGATGGGGACATCACATGTAAATGGGTGTTGCCATAGAGAAGCGGCCACGCCTCGCTCCACCCCTACAAGCCACTTGCGTCGAGGCTCGACCTCGACCTGCGACCTACGGCTCTATCGAGCTTTTGTCATCCATGAAGCTTTGTTGGCATTTCGTCCTGAAGGGTGGGAGAGGCAGGCGCGTGTTTGACGCCACGTCCCTGCCACGGCTTCATCAATGCTGCGTGACCACATTATGATCATAAGGCTTCCTATGAGCATGACATATTTGTAAGCCTTTCTCGACTACCCTATGCTCGTGAGCCTCTCACGACCACTTCATGATTGTAAGTCATCCTCGAGGCATGATGTAGTCATCTGCATCATTCTACAACCACCTTGTTATCATGGCCTCATTGACACTCCATAAACTACGTCATGATCATAAGGGTTCCTCACGAGTATGATGTAGTTGTCGGCCATTCTATGACCACCTCATGGTCGAGACCGTCAATGCTCATCCAAAGAGGGCAGGCGTGCACTTCAAGAATTTGTCACATCATCGACTTCGTTGGCTTTCGTCTAAAGGGTGGGGATAGCGCTCATTTGAGCGCCGTCCAGCCATGCCTTACTTTGTCGATGCCCATACGCTCAGGAGGGTGGGGGCGAACCTGCTTCAAGACTTTGTCTTGTCATCGACCGTCGCGCCCATCCAGCGGTTGGGGATGGGCGTGCATTTCAAGCCTTCATCCACGCCACGAGCTTCATTGATGCTCACGACCACATCATGATCATGCAGGCTTCCTACAAGCATGGCGTGGTTTGTAATCCATTACACTCCGACCACTTCATGATCGTAAAGGCTTCCTATGAGCATGATATAGTCGTAAACCATTCCTAGAACTTCATTGGCGCTTGCTCCAGGGTGATGGGGGCCAGTGCATGCTTCAAGATTTCATCCTGCCCGACTTAGTGCGACACCCATCAAAGGGTGGGGATGAAGTGCGGCGTTTGAACCTACCGTCCCACAGCCAACTTTGATGATGCGAGTCAAAGGATGGGGATGGAGCACGCATTTTGATTCTTGCGTCCCTACTCTGACTATATCGATGCTTACAACCATGTCATGATCGTAAGTCTTCCTATGAGTGTAAGCAATTCTATGGCCACCTCGTTGTTGTAACTTCACTCGCGACCCATCAGAAGAGCGTCCTCATGACACATCGCCTCGGAGGCGGCCCTCCCGGCTCTGCCTCCACCGCCGGCCGTGTTGAGAGGCGCGACGTCAATGTGGTGGCTCCGGTTCTTGTGTGGGCCTCGGATGGCGCCACCTTCCCGGCTCAGCCTCTGCACGTCACACCCGTCAGAGCATGACCTTGACATGGCGGCTCTAGCTCCATCGGAGACTTTGCGCTCTTCTCACTGCCATCCGCCCGGAGAGCGACCACCTCGGTTTGCCCCACTAACAACTTTAGGAACTTACACTTGGTAAAGAAAGAAGAATTAATGCCATATTTCTGAAAAACAAAGGAACTTATGTATATGTTCACTAATCTAAGCATCACGACATATTGTTAGAAGCCAAAATGAAAAGATCGCGCATTGGCAAGTTTGGCGGTAGCATGTCATTAAATTCTTATGAAACATTGGATGTGTATACATACAAGAGCGGAGAGTCCTGCGGTACTTGCTTAGGAGAGAAACAACATCCTTTATAGCATTGATAGGCGTATTTGTGAAATCAAGGTAGGAGACTAGAGAACTCCATTTCTTGATTATTTACTCTGATTATCTACCCTTGATTCTAGTGAAAGAACTAGGATACGGAGAAGATCAATCCATTACATATGCATAAGCGATACACTTTATTGACATTCATATGGCGACATCTTCTTCTTGTTGCACTGATGGAAATGAGGTGATGGAGCGTTGAGGAGTGCATGCGAGTTGTGGTGCATGCACCAATCCGGTCCCAAGCGCATCATCAACTAAAATATTTAGGCCATTATTGGCCTACAATGTTCGAAGATGCCCTAGAATTTGCAAAGGCATCACGAATGTCGGTGCATCTTGACTTCATCCATCAACCACATGAGCTACTACATCCCACTAGCATGTCACGGCCCTTGAAATGTGGGGATGGATATAGTTAGACAAATTCAGCTGCCATCATTCGAAGGACATAAATTCCTTCTATGTAAGTTGACTTTCTCTAAATGGGTGGAAGTCATACCATTAAGAAGAAGTGAAAGCAAAAAATGTGAAGAATTTTATAAAACTCATCTCATATATAAACTTGGTGTCACATTCACGAATTACATCCGATAGTGGGTCACCATTCAAAACAGAGCAGACAAAAAGTTGTACAAAATTTAAAATAAAGCACCATTTTTTCGGCATGGCATATGACCAACCAATGAACAAGGCTGAGGGCATTAACAAAACCTTGTGCAAATTATTAAAGAAGGTAGTCTCGGATAACAAGCAAAATTGGCATGAAAAGCTGCCAAAGCCTTGTAGGCATATAGGACCACGACACATACGCCAACTAGAATGACTCCTTACTCCACTGATGTATGGAGGAGAAGCGATCTTATCATTGGAGAGTGAGATAAATTCTTTGAGAGTCTCTATGCTTGAAAGCGAGCGGAAGAAGAAGCGCTAAATTATGATTTGAGAATTGGAACATCTTGAGAGAAAACGACTCCAAGTGCTACAAAACATATAGCGTGTCGGGCCCTAGAATGTCACAAGCTTTTGATAAGCGCCTCAAAACAAGGTCATTCAAAGAAGGAGACTTAGTTCTCGCTATGTATTACCCCATGAATATCACATGGGATGCAAGAAAAATTTAAGCCTAAATGGGAAGGCCTGCCACGTAAAAGAAGTTTATTCTAGTGGCGTATATAAATTATTTCACTGAACGATGAACATTTTCACCCAAGCTGATAAATGAAGAAAATTTTTAAAAGCATTAGCCTTCTGAGCTTTAAAACGTAGTGCAAATATATATATATATATATATATATATATATATATATATATATATATATATATATATATATATATATATATATATATATATATATATATATATATATATATAGGAAGCCTCTTTTTCTACACTCAAGGTGTAATTACACCTATATCATATCTCACAATATAGGGAGTATCTGCGCGCGGAGGGTATGTACATGTAGTATATGAGTATTTAAGACCATATAGGTGGCATGAACAATTTTTGAAGTAGTATGTACATTTTTGACATACTCCTTTTATCTGCATACATGAGAAGTACTTATAAAATCCGCTAAAACTATGGACTTCTTTACGGTTTTTCATGTGGTTCACATTGGAGTATCTTATAATTAGTATATAAAGTATACTTAAGCAATAAAGGAGTATTTCAAGTTTATTTATGTGGTATATTAGAGGTGGGTGTAATTACAAGAGGAATAAAGATATTTTTCTATATATATATATATATATATATATATATATATATATATATATATATATATATATCAATCTTGCAGAACCATACAAGCAATTTGCGATATAAAGAGTTATACTCCAACACGTCGTGAGTTTCAACCATATGGTGTGAAGACCATGATGCATCGACTATGGTGAGTGCGACCACGAGTTTTGTCGTGATACTTCAGCCACGGTAGTCTACGCGAACATCTAAACCATGACTGGTTGACTAAAATAGTTCAACTACCGGCTCAACAATGATATCTACGACCATGTGGTGAGGCAGACATCTTAACGTCTCATTTGGTCCCTAACTAATAGTTCGACTATGCGGTTGACCATGATATATCAACCTGCAGATCGGCCAAAAACAATTAACTACGCTGATCGACCATGATATCTCAACCACTTTGGTTGACCAAAATATTCGACCACATGGGGCGATCCACGTTGTTCTCTTCTACAAGTACTAAACCATACGCACTCACTTTATGAATGACTGTGAGGCATGCACCTTGATCTAATAGCACCGTGGCGTGCATTACATAAAAAGCGATTGTGCCCATGCAGATGGTGACAAAATAAAAAATAAGCATGTAAGCGTCGAGCGATAAAATAACCAACCTCTTATGATCATGAAGTCCCAAGGCATGGGTAAACTTGGTGCTACATGATGTTTATATAGGAAAACAAATGAGTGTCAATCAGATGTATATATACGACCTACGAAACATGTTCATATACATGTCGAGCCGAATCCGAAGACAAATATTTTCACCTCAAACCTCGAGGGCATCTGATGACACAAATTTGTCATCAAACTTAAAAACATGAATAAAAATAAAAATAATGACATATAATCATCATCATCATAATTAAATTAATAAATTATGATGACGGCTAAAATCTATTACTGACCAGTTTAAAGAAACAATACATGAGGATAAGGAAGGAAGAGACACGAAAGATATGTGTGATCGATGGCCCACGACCATTGCAGGGACAACCCTACGACCGATTCACTGTAGATATTACACATTCACTATAGCCCGGCAAGGCCAGCGATGGTTTGTGAGAATATCTAACAAAAAGTATAAATCGACGCAACATACATGGGTTGCGACCACGTTGGTTTCGGCGGCCGAGTTTTTGATGAGACATTAGTGTCGGGTTTGCTTCACACGATCGTGAGCGTCACACTTAGAAACCCCTTTTAGTGCCTTAAGTACTTGGAAGACTCAAACTCTCGGAAGACTTCTTGATTGCCTTATGCATGGAAGACTTTGTGATGCCAGAAATAAATAGTACTCGAAGTGGCGTTACTCAAAGTGAAGCGATACTCAAAATGAACAATACTCAGAAGTGGCGATGCTCAAAATGAATAGTACTCAAAAGTGACAATACCGGAACAAGCGAGTTGGTCAACCACTATATTTCGATCACATTGAGTCGAGCATGATATTTGACCACATTGGTTGATCATGATATTCGAACACGTTGGTTGACCAAGATATTTAGATTCTTATTGGTCGATCCGCGTTATTTTTGACCACGTTGGTCAGCGGTGATATTTTAACCATGTTGGTTGATGATGGTATTTTGACCACGTTAGTTGACTATGATATTTCAACTCTGACTGGTCGACAATGATATTGGAACCACATTGGTCAATCATGTTATTTTCAACCACGTTAAGTCGATAGTGATATTTACGACCCGGCTGGTCAGCCACTATATTTCGACCATGTCGATCGACCCGCGTTGGTTGGCTGCGATAATTTGACCACGTTGGTCGACAATGATATTTTTGATCACGTGGTTTGATCATGATATTTTTGACCACGTGGTTCGACCATAATATTTTGACCATGTTGGTTGACCTAGATACTTTGATCACATGCTATCAACCACGTTGTTTTCTTTGATGTGTCTTGAATGATGCCTTTGGTCAACCAAATGCATACAGATATTTTTCCCATCTTTGATAGGACAATGGTGCCATAACTATATGTCGTGCAGAACCATAATACTCGAAAATCAAAAGAATATGCGGAAGTCCTAGATAATGCATGTTCAACAATGCGTCGGTGCGTGGCTGGAGCAATGCTGCGTTCAGTCAAGCAATTGTGAATGAGTCCAAATAGCCCATGTCTGCATGACCCAAGCGAAACCGATTGTAGCGCTCCAATCTCCCGTCCTACCATGCCCATGTCCAACACATCTATATGCTGTGCATGCCATGGCGTGGTTTTCAAAAAGAAATTCAACGAAAGAAAATCAAGAGAGGAGTTGCCATAACCCTCCATAAACCACCTCTCATCCTTGCTCTATAAGCGAGGCGAGGGGTGGAGAGAAGGATAGATAGATATACGTGAACATGGATAGAGGAGCTTACAGTAGAGAAGAAAGCCTTGAGCAAGCTGCAGGGGAGAGAAGGAGATACATAAAGCGCACTCGGGAGAAAAAAAAAGAGCAAGAGCAACCAATCGGGAAAGAAAGTGAAGTTCTTGCTCTTTTTCTTGCTCTCTATACACTCCTTAGTTAAACCATCACGGTATGATTAGAAGCTTTCTCCATATCCACTTCCTAAGTAGCCCTTCGGTTTGGCAATCGTTAGTGCGAATCAAGATGTTCGTTTTGTTCATGTTCTAGATCCACTTGGTTCGGTCCCATTAGTAGATACAAACCCAAAGAACGAATGCTTAATTCCTCATTTATTATGTTCAGTCCTACAAATGGATACAAATCAAGGCAAGGCATGGAGACTTCATCTCTTTTGTTTGGTCCTTCGCAAATGGATACAAACCGATTGTGAGAAGTTGGAAGAGCCCCATTTCATCACTTTGGTCCTTTCAAATAGTGCAGTGAGGAATGGATACATGTTGCCAAAACATAAAGTACAAAACACAACCTTCACAGGTTATGCTACATCTCAAAGCATTATGTAGTGCTAGTAGCAATACCGAGTGAAGTGAAACAATAAAGGAGGAAGAAAATACTTTCTCTTGGTTATGTACATACAAGCGTTTGATATTCACGAGCACTATGTAATGTTAAACATCTGCATGCACCGTAGCTACAACTATCCCCAAAAGTAGCTATGACCATATGCAAATCCGTAGCTATGACCATCTGCGAAGCCGATAGCTACGATCATCTTCAAATCCCGTAGTTACAACCATCTCCAAAATCCCATAGTTATGACCATCTGCAAATCCGACAACCGCGATTTTCTCCAAAATCTAGTAGCTACGACCATCTGCAGCTATGACCAACAAACGAAGTAAACACCCATCAGCAATAACAAGATTGAAGACCATTTTTCTTACATTTTGTAATTATCTTATGTTGTTTTTTTTATATTGCGTATGTTGGAATTCTTAATCAGGGGTTTTCTTGCAAAAAGATGTAATTAACATAATTTTTATGTAAATATATTAATTCTAGAAGTAATGGACCTGTAATACCTGATTTCTGTATTTCATTTTTTTAATTAAATCAACTTGTCTTTAGTGACGTGGAGGCGGGCTCACACCCATTTCACATTTTCCGTCATCAGTTCAAAATCAGCTTTGTAAGCTATTATTTTAACTTTTTGAGAATAGCATAAATTTAAATAATACTACTAAATGTTGCATTAGTGTGCTTGTTATCCTTTTGGTATCAGATTATAAGAAGAGCTATCTACAGTATAAATGGTATAGAAATACACAAAATTAAAACTAAGTGGCATAGAAGGGAGCTCATTGTTTCGCTAGCAAATCGGTTAACTCTAGGTGGCATGCAGGGATTTTATTGAAAAGAGGCAAACCTGCCAGGCTTATGGCGCCACGAATCATTTGCACTTGCGAGGCGACACGGCGTGCGAGTAGCGGGCGCATCAGCATAATGTCCACACCACCACCAGACCAACCAATCTCCTTAGAGCAAGTATAATAAGAGGCTATTAGTCGTTGTATCTTGAGGTGGAGAGAGAGGAGGAGAGAGAGAGATGGGTGGGCTGTAAGTTTCTGACAATGAAGCACAAGAATCAAGAAACTTTGTGAGAGAAAGGGTGGGTCATACTGACCTTGGTGGGTGTAACTACTATATGAATGAGCTGATAAGTGGGTTGTAAATGTTCATACAACCGGTGAAGGCTGTATTATTAACCTTGCTCTTATCATCCTTGGGGCCGCAGCCTCAGCCAGCCCTCCTAGGCCTTTCCTGCTTTCCCAAAATGGCCTTAACCTCGCCCCTAACAGCGCACTGCCTCCCCAGGCAGGTCCCCACCGCCGCCTCCTCGACCACGTCCGTCGCGGCAGCCCGAGGAGGAAGGAGCATGGCGCAGCAGGAGCTGCCTCGTGGGGGCCATGCGGGGAGCCCTGTGGATCAGCAGGGTGTTTACTACGCATTATGGAGATCGCAAGGTCATTGGGTGCAGTGAAATCCGAGATTTCCCCTAGCTCCACGCCTTGTCATCCTCGATACGACGCGAAAGTGGGCGGAGGTTTGAAGCCAAGCGTGAGAGGCGGGGGGAGAGAGAGAGAGCCGCTTGTTTTGCGCTTTACCCTGCCGTTTGTTTTAAAACGTGCGTGAAAATTAGCTTCGACTTTTTCGCATTTTTCGCACCACTGTGTGAGTATGCAGACAAGGGAATGCAATCCATTACTGTACCAAGACTTAGACTTCTTTAAAAGTACTGTGGCTTTTAGCTAATTGTAGGAGAGAATGAGAAAGTAAAGAACACTCATGTTAAGAGACTACTCTATTTATAACGGCTTCTGCAATGACTCCCGCAAATAGGTTATAAAAACTTACTACATTTAAAAGCCGATTTCTAAAAGCCATAAGCTCTTTGGAACAAAACATTATACTACTAGTAATTTATTGTACACAATTTTTACCGGCGAGACTGTGGGGCATTCATGATTGTCCTTTATTATGGCCTACCGTTATCCATGGGTTGGAACAAAAATACCACGGAGTATAACCTAAATCTTTAAGGTAACAACACACTTGACGTGCAAATTACTTTGTGTTCTTGTACCAAAATTTTGCAACATACTAAAATGAACATAGTAAAATTGTGCTCCATTTGAATTCTTTACATCCTCGTGTTATGTAACCTTAAGAATTTAGCGGTGTATCCTCAAATAAATCCATTGAATTTCTCTGATCAATGACAGGACTACACAAAAAGGTGGAGAGTCCCATTTAAGAATGTTTAGTGTGTATAAAGTACTAGGAGGCTTATGATTAAACTCTAGATAAAAGTGAGAGGTTGTGGGGACCTCGGATTTATAAGGAATCTTCATATTCACGTAATTGTTCAGAATTTCAATTGAGCATAAATTGATTAAACAACCTACTTATGATTACAATACCATATGAGTTCTTATATAAAGTATGATATATGATCGATTCTGAGTTTTAAGACTTTCAATCTAAACTTACTTATATTATAGAGAAAAAGACAAAAGGTGGCTATACCACATGTAACGCTTGAGTGTAAGGTCAACCTAAAATGTATGATCTTCACCATCGTAGTATTCATCATCTATTGTCATGTTCTCTTCATAATAATTATTGTCTGAATCAAACAATGCAAGAATGAGTACATTCACACTCAACAAACTACGGTGGTAAAGTTTTATAATGTATTTGAGGATTTCAAGAAAAGTGTCTATCAAAGATGGTTTATTTTGAACCAATCATTACTAGTACCCATACAATTTTATTTGTAAACATTTTACCTTAAATCAAAACAAGTTCATAAAGAAGGTTTTGTGAGGGGGAGGGAGTTGTCCATTAACAAATTCTCACTTTCAAGTTATCACAATTTTTAACTAACAATGCCTTATGCCTTGATTTAGGCATCACCCCTTTTGACACAGTTTCATTAACCAGAAGCACGACATATTTGAGTAATTTAATTTAGTCTACAGATAATGTACAGCTTTACCCACACCATATTCACGACTTGATAAAAGGTGGGATAACAGAATTCATTACTGATTCACAAAACCAGTACTGCCCAGTATAGAGAAGGTCCCTCTTAGCAGCGGGTCATTTACCAGGCCTAGGTACGAATAACTCCTCCATGGCTCCTAGGGGTCATCTTGTGGCATAGCTCGATGCATGGTCCACGCCAATCTGAACCTACCCATGGCAATACAAATAAAACTAACTGATAACTAAATCAAGTTTGAGTAATTGATCCTATTGATGGGTGGTAAAGATGTCTTTTCTCATGGCATAAATTAATTTCTTATATGCTTTGGGCGAAACCACCTTTCGGCGAGAGACTTGTGCACGCAACCATCGGGTAGCATATGCACGAAGTCACCCCTAAACCATACACCCATATGCGCCTCATTAGCATTATCTACAATATGACTCCATGTGAGTGATCTAATACTTTTATTCATCATACAACAATGGTCACAAATTCCAACGCATCAACTCGTGACGACAGACCACAATGTAATGCGATTATTGTTGCCCATGTTCACTACCATGTTAATCTAAAGTATGATATATTAACTCTTAAGTTTATTAAAGAAAACTATATCAGATTATTATCAAGGATGGCAAGTAAATAATGTAACTAAAGGACTAACTAATTAAACAGGATCATTCAAAAATAACTAATAACAACTAGCATCAACAAACAAATAATGTGAAAATAAATTGATAGAGAACCAGCTTTGGAAAGTTGTGAATTGGCAAAGGATGGTGAATAATGATGTTTGATGGATCCACTAGGGGTCTATGGATAATGTACTATGTAGAATCATCTTTGACTCAGTGGGAATCGATATAGAATCATGTGAATCAGCCTCAACTTGGTTCTAAATTGGCTTAACTTTCGGATGAAACGGTAAGAATTGTGTTCGACTCAAACTAAACAGGCCAACTCACGCTGGACTCATTCAAAACTTGTTTGGGTCTGGTTTAGCTTGGTGCAAGGCGATCTAACTCGATCGCATGTGTATAGTGCTAGGCTCGATCTTGGTGGTGCAAGTGGTTCAGTGCAGCGTGCGAGATGGCTAGGCCGAACCAAATGAGCATAGTGATGATCGGCATTGCTCTTCTTCTCTTTTGAGTAAAGGAAAATAGAGAAGGAGAAGATGATGGTGACACGTGACGCAGCGATGACAACACGCGCAAGAGGTGTTTCGAGAACTGCGAACCCATTTTGGGTGGTGTGGAAGGGCGGCGAGGACCATGGTGGTCGAAAAAGGTACAATAAGGCGATAGCCATGAGAAGGAAAAACTTGCGGAGGTGAGCTCTGGCGGTCTTGGTGCAAGTGGCGAGTGCATAAGCATGGCATGGCTATGTGAAGTCTTTCGGTAACATCAGTGTGATGACACACACCTTGTGACATGGATGGTGAGGGATAGGGAAGATGGAGGCGGTGATAAGGTCAATAGTGTGATGAATGGTAACGGCAGCTCCGATGATGCCTTGGCTCGGGCAAGGTACTAATAGAACCGCAAAGAGATGAGGATGATAATGGCACAGTCAATTTGGGAAGAAAAAAACGATGGAGATAATTTGGGTAAATTACCCAAATGGTGAAAAAAGTGGCGGCACTCTCGCGGTTGTGGATGATGACATGGCTCATAGATGGTGTTGTTGGCTTGGGAATGGAGAGGAAAGAAAGAGCCATTGTCATGGTTGATTTTGCTTTATAGCCTGCTCAAGGCGATGGCGCACAAGAGGCGATGAGCAACGAAGGTGGCTCATGGATGACGATGTGGGCAAGTGACCACATCTCACGGGCGGTGGCGGCGGCAGTCTGAAGTCTTCACGGAGTTAATGTTGTGTTGGCGTAGGGACGAGGTGGCTGGCAACGAAACTTCAGCGAGGCATTTCACCGGTGGTGGTGACGTAGGAGTAGCCAAGGCACGAATGACACACTAGTGTGGTGCTAGGCTAAGAGAAGATGGGCCGCGGGAGAGTCCAAGTGATGGGCTGGCACGATGCTGGGTTGAAGGAAAAGAAAGAGAAAGGAAAAGGAAGTGGGCTGCGGTCCAGAGGAGAAAAAAGGAAGAAAGAAAGAAAGAAAGAAAGAAAAGGAAAAGGCCAGTGGGCTGGGTTGGAAATGGACCAATAGAGAAGGAAAATAATTTAGGGAATTTAAAGGATTTTTTAGGATTTCTAGATAAATAAGATAGCATTTTTGGCATATGAAAAACATGAAATAAGAGATTTTATGAAAAATTATGCTTTTTTGAATTTTTTTGGGCTGTTATCAAAGTCAACTTAAATTATTAGTTCTACTAATATATGGTGGCTAATACTCCTTGTTAACAACATACTACCAAGCAAATGGTAAAAACGAGATGATGATATGGCTTAGCAGCAAAAACAAAAATTCTAAAAGGGAAATACATCCAACAAAACTTGAATTAAATGAACAAACTTTGGTTTTCATGGGGATTCTATTATGTGGATGCCATGGGCAATAAACTATTGTTTGAGTGTGAAATTGGGGAAATTTGAAGAAGTTTAAGAGTGAACTACAGAGGAAAGGAATCGATGAATAGAAAATAGAAAATATGAACACATCCCTTGGTCGCTAAACATCATATGTAATTCGAGGATCTTAGATGGAGGAGTTGATTGTGGTGGTTCATATGCCCTCCTCTTCCCCTCCCAAATAAGAGTGCCTCCAGTGCCCCAATTCGACTCCTTACGATTTTTCTCCTCTCGTACTCCCACCATCCCATGTCTCATAACAAAACGACACCAACTTCCACAAAATCCAGATTTTGCACCCCTTCCTCTTGCTGCACATGCCAATTGCCTTCGCTCCCTCTCCTTGCGCTCCTCACCGCATCACCCTCCTAGTCCTTTGATGCCCTCTCTCTGCCTCTTGAGTCTCAGGCGCGGTGGCAAGAAGACGACAAGCAAGGCCCAACCAGTGACGTGAGAATATGATGCAACAAGAGGACAACATGAAGTGATGGATGCTCTCTCTTCTATCATCTATCCCCACCTCACCAACACCACTCACTCTTGGCGAAACTAGCTGGAACATCCACTGCAAGGAAGCGAATGCAAAAGGGCAGTTATCTCTAAGGTGAGTTCACCACAGTTGGTGTCTAATACCAAGTTACCAATCTACACTATTGTGTTTACCACCTTCTCCATTCATTCACCACCGAGCATAGGATGCATCCTTCTCTTAGGTAAAAGCCACTACTTCTTGAAATTTGGTCTATTCAATCTCATATTAGTGTAGAAGATGCACATTTATTCACCCTCGAATGCCATGTGATAAACTGATAGAAAGATACGTGCATGTGAAAAAGCCTAGTACATTTCGATAAACTACTATAGACTCTAATGTTTAGGATGTCAATGAAAAATTTTGCTTTTCATACCGATTTTGTCATGCTCACGAGCCTAGAAATTGACAACAATTAACATGTTAAAACAAGGAGTGACTTACATGGTAATTAGTATGTACATAAGGCAAATGCCTGACGGCAATGTTTTAGGAGCTCATGATTTGTGAATTGATGCTTGATGCACGACATGAATGATGTTAGTGATATGCCTAGAGGCAACATGGAGATGATTGTATTATTTCTATGTTTATAATCTTTTAAAAATAATATGTTATTTTGTCCCTTGAATAAATGTCTTTCATATTGATCAACAAGTATGTGACTTATTCGTGAAACTTTTTATTCATATTTTGATGTTATTCTAAATTATTCATGATTTTATATCATTATGTGGGACAATTATAATTTACAAATCAACACATATCTTGATTGATGATCATATTTCACAGATCATAAATATGGGATATCAAATCAATAATGTAGACACATGGTAAAGAACATGATGTTGGATTGACCCACCATAAGACACTACACGAATTGTTATATTCTTAAGTATCATTAGTTGATCTTATATATAGTATATGTAGGATCCTTAGACCTGAGATTGCCATTGTTTTCTGCACGTGTAATAGTTTACTTAGGGGTTGCCAATAACTACTCTGTAACTGGGTGGTCATAAAGATAGATTTTAGGTTTACTATGAAACATGCAGAAGAATATGAGTAACCAAGATAGAATTTGCCCCTCCTATATAATGGGAAAGATATCTTTGACCCCTCGATGTGGTTGGATTAAGGAAGTGCATGGTCATAGTGGGTGTGGTTGAGTCAATCATAACTAAGTAATCCACTATATGTTCGAGTAAAGAATCAAGCTACCATAGGATGGTACACTTCTTACGTTGAGTTTGATTTGGTATCATGAAGCAAAGGGATCAATACATAAGTATTATATAAGTTCATTCGGTATGATCTTTATGTATATTTGGTAGCCGTTATATCCTACTAGGGACTGCTACCAACTTATGGACCGAAAAAGAGTTTTCGGTCCATCGCCAAATATACATGAATTTACAAGGTCACACACTTGACAGGCTAGAACAATAAGGGTCTAGATGATAGTCTCCGAGTGGGATACAATCTCTACTTGTATTGGATAAAGATCCAGCCTAAGCCTTTCCGAGTTGGATATGATATCTAATAATATCGGATAAGCATATGATTAAAGGCTATATAAAGAGATGCGATGGTGAGGAGGTATCCCAAAACACACCCATTAAAACCTAGCCGCCACCTCTCATAAATCTTGCCATGCGCTTGGTGCTAGCATGCCGATGCACGATGTTCTATCCACGGACGTGTGGACCTCGGTAGAGGCACTCATGGCTGCAAGCACGATCGGGATGATCGCGAGAAGGAGACGATGGGCGAGGGCGATTGGCCTTCCACTACACCGAGCGCTCTTCGTTGAACCGGTTGCTTCAACTCGCTTCCATTGCACTCGTGTCTAGTGGTAATAATCTATAATATCTTACTCACATGGCTTCATGGTTTCTGCGGTAGAAAATTTTAATCTGAGCTAGTGTAGTCTACATATCCCAACAAATGCTTATTAATGGCTAGAGCAAAGGAGGTTTTGTGATGAGGAGCACAACTTTGACGATCTAAATGAGCCTTTCTTAGTGTTGTATATATGAGCTTTGATAGATTCTCGGTGGGTGTACTATCTATATCCAATCTTGCTTTTTTAAAAAGAAAATGTTTCTTCTTGCTTATAGTTCTTTGGTTTTCTATGCTGAAGATCAATGCTTGGGTTCTTTCATCAGTTGTGCAGTTAGCATTGTATGCTTTGAAATTATGGGATCTCCCAACTAACTGCGTGTTTTAGTGATGTTTAAGTTACTAAAAGGAGCTGAAAAAAATAGGGTGTTCAAGTTTGCTTGTTGGTAAAAAAGAGAAAAAAATATTGTTGGGTCGTAATGGGGCTCAATTTGGCTACTAGCAACTTGACACGAGGACAACATCAGGCATTGCA
Source organism: Dendrocalamus sinicus (assembly GCA_036346575.1). Classification (NCBI taxonomy): domain Eukaryota; kingdom Viridiplantae; phylum Streptophyta; class Magnoliopsida; order Poales; family Poaceae; genus Dendrocalamus; species Dendrocalamus sinicus. The sequence goes on along the minus strand of CM070641.1, from coordinate 48,942,640 downwards.
GCATAGTTGAGGGTGTGGCACAAATAGAACATGTTGGCTAAGTCGAGGATGACGTGTTGGAGGAGCATGATAGCAAAGCCACGTTGCGGGCTGAGTGGAGCTTAGACAGGCGTCGCAACCAAGTCGAGGGTGTGGCACAAGCTGAGCCTAGTGATAATGGGTAGATATGTTGAGGTAATATGATTTTTAAGTCGTGGTAATGCATGGACATTCAACTAGTAAACATAGAGTTGGTTAGGAAACTAAATAGATTATAATACTATCTTTCCTCTGGCCTTGATGGCACTAGCATGTGAAAATATTAATGAAATAGCATACAACATTGTGGAAAGATTTTCTTTTCCAAAGAACAGTAGGAAAGATTAAAGCGAGAATAAGCAAAGAGGAAGTTTCCTATTTTTCCTTTCAGGGCTTGCAGTGATTATTCTTGGAAACTCTTGTTTATGAAGGCCCATTGAATACACATTTAATGGAGTTGGGCCTATAAGTATGGCCCAATGTGTTGAGACGATTGCCTTGCCTAGGTTAAGTTTGACTATTTGAGCAACCCTTTGGAGGGCCACCGCCGCCGCTATCTCCTATTGATGCCGCATGTTGCTACCCAACACTTTTCATGATTGAGTCATTCTAGCCAACAATATCTCTCTTGCCGTGTACTAATGCCTCTTCCTTCGCTAGTAGGGGTAGGCATTTGGTTAATCGACTTGCCGATTCAATTTATTTGATAAAAATATTTTGGTTTTTGACCAAACCTGATTAACCAAACTAAAGTAGCAAAACAAACCTAATTAATTGAAATAATTTAGTTCATTTTTCTATAATTCAATGCACCAAAATATAACAACCAGCAACAAGCAAGTTCTTGAGCCTTACGAGACATGAAGTGGCATAGTGAGCTAGTGCCTTGGAAGCGACCGGCGGAGGTGGAGGGGATTGGATGGTGATCAGTAGAGGTGGAAAGCATTGGGGCGATGGTCGTTGGAGGTGGATGGGATTGGGGCGAGGCCAGCGGGGAGGAGGATATAGAGGTGGCGGCGGCTCGGTTCATGTCGACCATCGTGGGTTCAAGGAAAGCATTGCGTCGGGGCGCCTTGGAGAGGGGGGATTAGGGGTAGGGTAGGGCATCTTGGAGTCAGGAACAAGGGAAAGCATCGCCTGGGAGGCTTGAATAGGTCACGAATGATTTGGCAATTTGGGTTAGGCCTTCAGAGATGGAAAGATGGGTTGGAAGCGCTGGGATTTCTTATTGGGTGCTGGACTACTAGTAGGATGTGACTGTTACGTGGTTTTTTTGGCCCAATAGGTTTTTGACATGTGAAAACCAAATCTAACACTGAATACCAAATAGCATAAAAACTAACTACATCGAATATCGGTTTTTTCAGTTCGGTTCAGTTAGATTTTTTGGTTTTAGTATAAAAATACCGACCTCTATCCACTAGTGGTTTTGAAGCTTGGCATGTGCCCAACACTTATCACGGTAGAGTTGTTCCAACCAACAAGGGAGTTGTTTCAACCAAAAAGTATCAAGAAGTTTTAATAGGTTTGATAAGTTTAAACAAGTTTTGGTGAGTTTCGACAAGCTCGCCATGGCTGAGACGTCAGCGAAGTGGTAGTGCGGTGCCCACCTTGACTAGAGCCGATGGCGACAGCGACATGGAGAGGGGTGTTGATTGCGGTCAAAGGCATCGGAGCATACATGGCGATGCATGATGGGGCCATAGAGCGGACAATGATGGCGCCAAATTGGGTAGTGGCGCATTCATTCTTCGTGAGGCTTGATGGACCACCGAAGGGTGAGTTGATGACGAGCATGGTGGGTCCCTAGCTCGTTGATAACATTAGAAAAGATGACGAGATCCGATTATTTTGATCGCCGACGACAAGGAAGACGACCAAATCCGGTGGATCCCGTCACCGGTGATGGGAAAGACAATCGGATCCTATGGACCACATCACCTGCACCTTCCTCTGCCCACCGAGCGGCCTTTGCAGTGCCAATCACCGCTCCTCCACCTACCTCACCACCTTCACCTGCCGGCGCGGCCTCCGTGAAGGTCGCGGTGCGTGGAGACTAGAGAGAGAGATGGAGAGATGAGAGAGACCGGAGAGAGATGGAGATGTGAGTGAGAGACAGGAGAGAGATAGCTTAGATACGTATGAATGGGAAGGAGGTGTTGGATTTAATTGTATTTTATCGGTTGATTCTACTCCTATACCGTTGGAACGGTATAGGTATTGGTAGTTTTTCTCAGTCAACCATATAACTTTTATGAAATATTGATATCAATAAACACCAAGGTCCTCTGTGGAACAATTCCTGGATAGCAAGAATGGAAAACAGTAGAAGCACAGAAGCGAGAAGTAATAAAAAGTGAGGGCTCATGGAGAAGAAACACACAAACATATAACCACACACAAAACATCACCATCCTCCCGTCCGTCCGTAGGTTAAAAGCCCAGCACCAGCACAACACCAAAGCTTCGTCCCATCAGCAACTCCTCCTCTCCTCTCCTCTCCTCTCCACCTCCACCTCCTCTCCCTCTCCAAACCCCCATAGCCATAGCCATAAAGGGTTCTGGAGTTGGAGTAGGAGGCATTCTTGAAGCCCGCTTCTCCAGATCCATCTTTTTGGATCGTATCTTGGGCGATTTGGAGCAAGCCCCCAAATCGCTTCTTGCTGAAAGGAGCCGCCTTTGCGCAGCTCCTGCCTCTTCTTTGTTGTTCTTGGCCTTGGGTCATATATCCCCTCCGGGAAAAAGGAGCCGCATTTGCATTTGTTCTTTGGCCCCTTTGGAGATCGCCCTTGTCAAGATTTGGTGGGAACCTAATTCGCCGCGGTTCCTTGTGTAAAGGCGCCGCTTTGGCTCCTGTTTCTCCACAGTTCTCCACCTCTCTATATCTCCATCTCTTGTTCACCTACGCTTGCCTAACTTTCTTTTACTTTGATCCACCGGTTTTGCCTTCCCCGTCTCGGCATTCGATAGCTGCCAAGTCGTTTCTTGATTTGACGCAAGCCAGATCGCTCGCTGGCCCTTTCTTTTTCCTGGAGTTGTTGAGGTAGTTCCTGTTCTTGGTCGGAGAGATGGCTGCGGCGAACGGAGGTGGCGCGGCGCTGTTCAGCGAGGAGGAGCTGCGGGAGGTGAGCGGGGTGCGCCGGGGCGAGGACTTCGTGGAGGTGACGTGCGGATGCACCAGCCACCGCTACGGCGACGCCGTCGGCCGCCTCCGCGTCTACGCCTCCGGCGACCTGGAGGTCAGCTGCGAGTGCACGCCTGGCTGCCGCGAAGGTCCGTGCCCACCACCATATATACACCACGTTGCTTGCTTCTCTTTGTTCTTGATTTCATGTCCGTGCATCGATGCACGGATGGTGTTGATCTTTGGGTCATGGCGTCTTGCTCCCACAGGTGGACCTGCATGCAATGCTGGTACATGCGCCTCGGCGCTGGTACTGCCTGTGCCCGGTTTCGACTGCTTCTAGTACTTGGTACCATACTGCAGCCCATGCATTGCTGCTCTGGCTCGTGGCTCTGTGGATTTCCACCAATAAATCGTTGGCTATTCTGCAATCTCAATCTGCATGTTAGGATATCTCGAGAGAGTTTGGTTGCTGGTCATGGTCTGATAGTAATATCACCTGTATCATTCCTTAGGTGTCCGTGACCCTTCATGTTAACACTGCACGGCCTCTAGTACATGTCCATAAAAGCAGTTCTTCCGTGGTACCTAATGCACGTAATTTAAGCAGTTCTTCCGTGGTACCTAATGCACGTAATTTGTCTAGCGTACTCTCTGCATGCTGGTGATGATGGAATTAGCCTCTCTGTTCACTCGCGGTGTTCATCATTCGCAGTACGTTGTTACGTCTCTGTTTATTTTCCGGCCTTCTTTTGCATGAATGAGCACTTCGCCAGATTGCGCTTTGCTTAGGCCTTGTTCTGGTTTGGAGTTGCATGTTGCTTTCTTCTGTTTGTATCAGTGGGACCTGACCCTTGTGATGTTGGTTCTAACATCGGATGCTTGTGTTCGCAAAGAAAGATGAAAAGCTTACTGTAGTCTCTGTTCTATGTAGATGCCTGGTGGCCATAACATTTCGTTTCTGAGAGCTGCTGATGGCACTTTCTGCTTTTCATCTCCAGTGTCTGTATTTCAGCGTGTCCGTACTACCATGTTAGTAGATTTTGGGTGACGCTGATAACATTAGTGCTATCACTGTGGGTTTTACTATACACTATACGGCACATGGCGTGGCTGCATATGAGTTCAGTGTCTTGAACCCAAAATGCAGGAAAACCACATTTATTTTTAGCAGAACTCAATGCATGAAACAACCATAGTCTTCCTTTCATCAAATGTGTGTTTGTATTTCATCCAGCATGGTTCTCAATTTTTTGCGGTAGAATGTGTGAAGTAACATGGGAACAAAAATGATAGCAACTTATGACTTGCCATATGCTGCAATTGATTTGCAACTGCACCTTCCAATTATCAAGGATTTCTTTATGAAATCTAGATAGAAGTGTGATTTAACAAAGGAGAAAGGCTCTGCATTCAAAATATGCAGTTCCTTGTGCCAATAATTTATGACAGCAGCATTGAATAAGATATGCGTTGATCTGGGCACATACACTGGGGTGCTCCTCGCTAGAATTAGCTACCTTAGCTGGAGTGACATGATAGATGTGTTATGAATATCACTTGTATCTATCATGAGGTCAATAGGCTAATATATACGCATCTGAGATATGATATATATGCAAATAACCTTTTGTACAACAGGAAAATACAAGTAATAATACACATCTAACACCCTTCACTCAAATTTATGGTAGATCAACAACATAAAATTTAGAGATAGAACTTGTGTTGAGCTCAGTGCTGCGCTTTGTGAAGAAGTGCGCCACCTGAAACTCGAAGGCACATCGAAGAGCAACAATCTGTCTGCGCTGTGTAGCTTCAACACCAATATACTTTGTAAGCTCATATTTCATGGATCTTTAGCAATGCTAATAGCATTTGTACTATCGGACAAAAAGGAGTTTGTGCGACGAAACACCAAAATCCTTAAGTGACCATCGTAGTCAAGTAACCTCCGCAGTTAACAAAGCCATAACTCACAATTCAGTCTCAGCACTCGAACGAGAAACTGATGTCTACTTCTTAGTCTTCCAAGCGATAAGAAAACCACCAAGAAAAACACAATAAGCAAAGAGACCGGCGATCAGAGTGATCACTATCCGAGGTGGCATCAAAATAGGCCTGAAACTATAAAGAGCTGGAGCGAGGAAAAAAGAGATGACAAGAGATGATTCCACGAAGGTAGCATAAAGCACGAAGAAGATGACTATAGTGGAGCTGAGTGGGAGCAGAAAAAAATTGACTCAAAATATATATAGAGAACGAAATATCAAGACAAGTGATACCAATATAGACAAGACTTCCAACAAGATGACAATAACAAGTAGAATTAGTAAGAGGTTCACTATCAGTGGGACGAAGTTGAGCATTAAGCTCCATAGGAGTCTCAACTGTGCGCTGATCAATAAGAGAGGCACGATCAAGAAGATCCTAGATATACTTTTCTTGGGATAGATAAAAGCCCTCAGAAGTAGAAATAACTTCAATCCCAAAAAAGTACTGAAGAAGACCCGGATCAAACATGAGAAATTGCTTACTAAGATGCTCCTTGGCAAAAGTGATGTACTGAAAATTATCTCCAGTGATGATCATATCATCAACATAGAAAATGATAAATGTTTTTTCTTCGTCAAGCCACCGCCCACTCCCGATTCATCTTCTCCGGTAGCCGTCGCCTCGTTCTTGCCCGCCACTATCGCTGCTCTTCCATTCGTTGCCTAGCCGTTCCCTATACTTGCTCTGTCGTGAATACGCTGTCCTCCCGCCGACGTGAACGCAGCCGTGAGGCTGCCGTCCTCGCTGGGATCTTCTATGCGCCACTCTGTCGGAGGTCTTGATTGTGGTTCGTCAATCGAGTGGTGGGCTTTCCGCCAATCGTGCCGTCGGTGTGGTCGCCATCGCCATCAACCGGAGGTTGGCTTTCCACCAATCGTGCCGTGCAGTGCGGTCCGTCATCGTCGTCGATCCGGTCGGCTTTCTATCGATCCGCGCGATCGATGCGATCCTCGCCGCTCGTCCACCGATATACACGGTGAGCCATCATCGTCGGTGAGCGTCGTGGCCATCGATTTGGATGCCTTTTCCTTGAGCATGAGTCGTTTTTGTTTGGTGATCAGATTCAATCACGCCGATTGCTTTGGTGTGATTAAGTAATTTGGATAAAAAGAAAAAGAAAAAGGAGAAAAGAAAATGGCATCCTCTTTAGGCGCCATTTTTGTTTCTCGTTGTCCAGTGATCTTGATGGTCTCAATTATGGGACTGATTTCAACACATGCGCCTCCACATACGTGGTTAATGCCTTTAAGAGTTTCTTCTTGTGAGTTTCCTTGTGCCTTCCATGCTGTTCCACCTGTTGAGCCTATACTCCCAAAGGATACTTCCGAAGACACTCGTACAATGGCATCTGAGGTTTTTGTGGATACCATGGAAACTTTTTAGATTCAATATGCTACCTACAAGACATAGATCAATGAGGATGCTCATCTTCTGCTATTCTGGTTGCTAACATGGAGATACATCTCATTGGTGATATGGTTGATTTAGCTTCCGTACAGGCAATGTGGGCGCATCTGCACCACCGCTACAAGCCATCTGGTGATTCCTTGTACCTTACTGTTGTACGTCAGAAGCAGTCGCTGCAGCAGGGAGATACCACTGTAGATGAGTTCTATGCTTTGATATCATGCTATAAATAGCACTTGTATCCATCATGAGGCCAATGGGTCAATATATATATACACGTACTAGTATGGTATATATACAGGTAATCTCTTGTACAACGGGAGAAATACATAAATAATAGTACACATCTAATAAGATAATGATACTTTGAATAGTTCTTGTTTTTTTCAGAGCGTTTCATTGCAAAACTTATTTTTGCTGTTTATTCTATTCCATAACCTCTACAGCTTTACTGGTCATTCTATTTCCAATTATATATTTTGGTATTACTTTTGTTAACATATTTGGCTTCTGATTATGTTGAACGATACAAATATTTTTTTGTTTACCAATCTTGAGTACTGCATAAAATCTTGGTAAAATATCACTTATGTTGTACATTAGTTCTGATTATATCACGATTGTTCAGGATAAACATCTCATTTAAGTTTTGTAACTTATTAAGGTTTGTAACTTGAAATTTCAGATAAGTTGACACCTTCAGCTTTCGAGAAGCACTCTGGAAGGAGACTGCAGGAAAGTGGAGGAACACCGTGTGGGTGATGATTCAAGGAGAAAAGGTTCCACTATCAAAGACAGTTCTGCTGAAATACTACTCCCTGTCGCATAAATCCGGTAATGGTTCTCACAAAAGACGTAATGGACGTCCATCGCACCGTGATGAGTTTATCCACTGTACAAGGTGTGACAAGGAGAGGAGATTTCGGCTTCGGTCCAAAGAAGAGTGCCGTATTTACCATGACGCTCTTGCAAAACTTAACTGGACATGTGCAGATTTGACAACTGATAGGTATGTGTTGGCGCTTCTTATGTTAATTCATAGTCCAGTGTGCAAATTTCGAGCTGTTGTGTTAAAGTATAGATATTTCATCCATGCCATCATTCCAAATTCATGTGAAGCTACTGAGGATTTTGTGGTTGGCACTCAATTTTCTAGCTGTTAGTATTACTGGGAAACAAGGAAACAGTTTTTATGTCAATTTAGTTGTTTCTGTGCTCTTTGCATGTAGTGTACTGTGTAACCTAATGTTTTCTGATTGCTTTTATCTGGTTATTCTTATAGCCTTTCTAAAGGAATCCCCCTCCTGTATCTGCTGATTTTATATATATTTCTTGGTAGAGGAATTGATAAGAATTAAATTTTAGTTGCACAGTGGATACCCTTTGGAGGCTGGAACTTCCGCAGTGTCTATGTACAGGTTGCTTGTCTCAACTGGTAGTCTTACTAAGATAGTGACACCAGGAACATGCACTTAGCTACGTAATATGTTTGCAACTTGTGCAAACTACATTACACATTCGCAACCTTGTGCAAATGGGCAATTAAAGGAGGGGATTGACCTGAAATGCACAGGCTAGGGAACATAGCACCTGAGCATCTGCATAATCAACCAACCTATATGAGAATAACATGAGTTCTTAATTGTTGACGTAAATCAGATTGTTTTCAGTATTATACTGTAGGAAGTGGAAAGCAGATACAGTACATGTCGTGGAAGTCTTGCTATGTAAGTTTGGTGCCCAACATTGGCAGACCTGTGCAGGTTCATGTGGCCTGTAGCCACAGGACACCTGTAATTTTACTGCATCCTAAACTTGCCTGCATATAGGAAATGTTATCAAGGATGATTGAAGATGGTGTTGTTACAGCTCATTCGCTTTTCCCCGATTTTTTTAAGAAAAGGAATATCGTTGCTTTGCCTAGTGCACTTTGGTATACTATTTGCTTGTTTCCTGGCTGGATTCCTTCCATCTTATAGTAGCGCCTTTTTTCTCGGTTACCTACTCAATCTCTGGTTTAATATGTTATTTTCTGTTGTTTCAATTCGTAGCTTCTAATAAACTTTGCTTTGCTCTTCTTGACTATCTTGTATCACGGTTGTTGCCACCAGGGTCACCTGTGACGACGAGGAGGAGCGAGCCAGCCGCAAGGTGCTGAGGGGCTGCTCCCGCGCCACATCCTGCACCGGCTGCATGAAGTGCGTCTGCTTCGGGTGCGGGCTCTGCCGCTTCACCGACTGCGGGTGCCAGACCTGCGTCGATTTCTACCGCAACTCAAAAGGAGTAGGAGGATCTAACACCATTCTGCTCCATTCGTAAGGCGACACCGAATACACCCTCCGCCGCCGAGGTTGTCATCCTGGGCAAACCGGAGAGGCTGCTAGTTACGTCGGTCGATGCCCCCGCATCACGGGGGCCCTATTCTGAAACATTTCTCTTAGTTATATTCCATGTCTGGCTTCCATTTCCATAGACCACCCGGGGAAGCCAGCCAGTTTTCGCTACATACAATTTACCAGCAGCTCCATTCAAATGCATTTTACATTGTTAAGAGACAATCTGTGCTTGTGTTGGGTAATTCGGTTGCTTTCTTTCCTCGATGCTCACGTCTACCCGACCACGGAAAGTCTGCGTGCAGTGCAGGGGGGCCTTAGGGTCACAAAGGAGCTCGATGCTCTCGTCGTGTTGTATGCAGCCCGAGAAATGTAATGCGAATATCAGCTGCAAATATGCGGTGCATGTCTACGTAGCATGGGGATGGGACAGTGGCAATAATTTGGGGACCCCCTCGATCGACATGTCACGCGGCCGCAGACATGGCCGGTCCGCGTACGCGCCAGGCGGGGGCTCGGTCTCGCACTGTTGCGCACTCGGACTCGAGCAGCGGCGCTGGCGTCTCGCACAGCGCCGGCCGGCACGCGCAGCGCCCGAGCCAAGCGGCTGCGGCTGCGCGACAGCACGAGGCCCACCTGCCTGCGCTCCCTGTGCTGTGGTGACTGGCAGTCTGGCACCGGTACAGTGGCGTGTTTGATGTCTATGCCTGTTGCTGGTGTAGAGCTGCCCCTCGCCTGTCGACCTGTCACTTGTCGACGTGAGAAGCAGCACCGTAAAAGGCTTTTACTGGCTTCGTTCCATGGAGTGTGTGAACCAGGTCGGGGAGACGTACGTAGACATACGTGAAAACTGCATGCGGGCATCGGACTATTTCAAGTGGAAAAGGACCCGGGGAGAAAATTGTGGTTTATAATGTTTGATTGAAAATAAATAATAGCAATAGAAAGAAATATCTTTTAAAGAAGAGGACGACGTGCAAAAAAGTAAGGAAGAAATAGCATCGCATGATAGGAGCGAGAGGAGTGAGATAGATGATACACCTCGCAATCTATATATTCTTTCTGAAACGAGATAGTAACAAGGGAAGTAAAAAGCTATTTCAAAAATAGATAATTTGTATTGATTTTTCTCAGTAAAAGACAGAGAAAGCCAATAGGATTAGAGTCGTACTAAGGGCAATCGATGGGCAGGGCTAAGACGTGGAGGAACTGAGGCCGTTGCAGCTTCCACGCGCCTCCATCTGGGTCCTTCGTTCCCTTGGATGGCTGCTGTGCCGAATGGCGCGACACTAGCATTTTCTCGTACTAACATCTTCCCCCTTCTGCTAACAGACTTGAGTCCGGGTGCGCCCACCGGGGAATGGATTTACGTGGCGGTGAAAGCGATGGATGGATGTGATTGGAGGCGCGGCGGATCCAGCAAGAGATTCGCTCGCCGTTGAAGGCGACAAACTGACAGTGACAAGATAAAAGAAGAGATCAAACCGTGGAGTCTGATGCGGCCTGCACAGCTCGCTTACGTGGGACGTGACTGACGCGCACGTGAAAGATGGCTCCACGACCCCAAAAATTGTTCAAAAAAAAAAAAAGGCCATTTACACTTTCACATCCACGTAGTGCTAGTAGCATCTCGCAGTGTAAACAGAACTATCGAAGCATGAACTAGTCCGTACGCTTGTGCTTGCCTTGTATGTTTAAGGTCCAAAGCCTTGCTACTTGATATATAGCAGCATGTGATCGTATGCAGTTATGCATTTAGCCGGATGAATATACGCGATGCGAGCGCGTTCCATCTGTTAAACTTTTCAGGTTTAGTTGTAGATAAATATCAAAATTATCTCTAAAATATACTTTCCTATAAATAGATAAACTTATGTGTAAAAAAGAATAGATCTGTAGATTAATAAAGACTTCATCCATTTAATGTTTTTCCTTATTATTCTTTGTTGATACTCTGTTGATTGGTTACGTGGATTGCATTGATGATTATTATTTATCGGTATGTTATCAACGAATCACTTTACAAGTAGCAAAATATGCAAACCTCAACCAATCTACTACGCATTGTAATTCCATAATTCAATCTATATTGATATTCTATTTGCCGCAATGACATGAGTAGATTAGTTACGTCCTAGTTGATTCTAATCTCAGATTGATCTCCGATTTATTAGGCCATGTTTGGATCCCATGGTTTAAAGTTTAGTTGTCTAAAGTTTTGGACTAAACTTTAGTTGGCTAAACTTTAGCTACTAAACTTTAGTCGAATGTCATGTTTGGATCTTGTACTAATGGATATGACTAAAGTTTCAAAAAGACCATACTACCTCTCCTCGTTTCGTGCGTCAGCCATTAAATGGGAGGTGAGAGACCAACATGCATGGGTAAACACGTCTTTGTGCCTAAGAACCCAAAACTTTAGACCACTTTAGTTCACTTTGGTGGGCTAATGGTCTAAAGTGTTTTTTAGGGGTTAGCTAAAGTTTAGATCTAACTTTAGAGCATCTCCAAGAGAGACTCAATATTTTGTTTTCTAAAATCTCATATTGGGAGTCTTCCTAAAAAAATTGTCCTCTAAATCTTTCCTCCTTCAGTGACTCCTCTAAATTTGGATCCCTAAAATTACTATCTAGGCCTTGTATATTTGATGGTGATCCACCTCAATTTTAGAGTACCAAAATTATTGGGTATGTTTTAGAGTATCTGTTGGAGGTTATTTTTAGCTTTCATACACAATATTTTAAGATAGAGGGTAAGAAAGAGCATCTCTTGGAGATGCTCTTAGACCACATGTTTGGAGACTTTAGATCTAAACTTTAGTGACTAAACTTTAGATGGAGGAATCCAAACAGAGCCTTAGTATGGCTGTTCAATTTAATAATCTAGTCCTAGTTGATTCTAGTCACAGATTGATCTCCCATTTATTAGTATGGCTGTTCACTTTAATAATCTAGTCCTAGTAGATTCTAATCACATATTGATCTCCGATTTATTAGTATGGCTGTTCACTTTAATAATCTAGTAGATTAAATACCTAGAATCTAGATCGGTTTGCATAGACTGAAATCGGGTTTTGATTTGAACAATCATGCCATGCAATGGACAAGCACGGATACGGCATTGCGGAGGAAACCGCCGCCGGCTGAAGCCGGCCCGCCGCAGCCAACCGAAGTCATGCCCGCCGCCGCTCGGTCTTCCCCACCGGCGACGCCGCATCTGCGCCATCGGGGCCGCCCGAAGCCACCGCCGACCACTCCGCTTCACCCGCCGGCAACGGTCGCCGAGCCCGCGCCTTGCCATCGTGGCGACCCGAAGGCGCCCGGCCTTCCCTCTCCATCGGCGCCGCACGCCCGATGCCGCACACCGGCTGCCTCCGCTCGGCCTATCCCTCCACCGGCGCCGACACGCTCGAAGCCGCAAGACACCGCAGACGCGCCCGAGGCCGCCTCCGCGAGCTCGCGCCCGAAGCCGCTGCCGCCCAGCCTCCCCAGCGATGCCGCGCCCCATGCCGCCCGCCGCTTCTCCACCCTGTGAGCACCCGCCGCCGCCGCACCGTCAGCACGCACCCGCACCACCGCGCCTGAGGAGCAGCCACCAGCCCTCCACGCGCTCACGGGAGATACGCCCGAGCCACCGCCACTAGGGGGAAACCCTAGTTCGCCATGGGAGACGGCCGGGAGACACAGGCCAAATGAGGAGGCCCACGGGCGGCCCGGGGAGGAAAGAAAAAAAACGGGAGGGAGAAATTTTTGGCATGCCATTTTTCAACTTAGCCCGTGAAGTTAGGTAAGTTGAAAATGCCTGCTAAAAACATGGAAATATTCTAAATTTGACCCTAAGTTTGTCATAATAAGCGGATAAGTCCAGCAGACTGACTTTCCCTAGAAAAATTGCTTTTAGAATATATGAGCTTCATTATAATCCTTTTAGTACCTTGATATTATCAAATTTTTTGGATTTATTTTCTTTAGTATTTTGTTTCTGCTTGTTAGTAATTTCACAAATTGCTTATTAATTAGCAGAAATTAATTAAAATTACTAGAAAAATCCAAACAAATCCTGAATATTGTCTACTAAAAAATCCAAAAAAATTAGCAATATTCATGACCTTTTACCTATCTTAAATTTAGAAGTTTGCATGAATAATATAGGAAACGTATAACATTGCTAAGAAGGAGTTTGCTGAGCTCGCCCTGGACAGTAGTAACTATCTCACATGGGCAACAGATGTTAAGATCAACTTGATAGCCCGATCACTAGGCGCTGCCATTGCCCAGCCAGAAGCTGAGGCTCCCACCATTCCTAATGCTGCCAAATGTGCAACATTGCACTTCTTGTGGCACCACATTCATCAAGACCTGAAGTCTAAATACATGCTAGAAGAGGACCCATTAGCATTGTGGAATTCCTTGAAGGAAAGATATGACCAACAAAGGTCCATCATGCTACCTGAAGCATAGTGTGAGTGGACCAATATAAGGTTTCGAGGACTTCAAGAAGGTGTCGACATATAATTACGCCATTCATAAGCTCATCTCCAAGCTCAGGTTCTGTAACCAGAAGGTTACGAACGCTGAGATAATAGGTAAGATTTTAAGCACTTTTCACCCCACCCATAGGATGCTCCAGCAGCAATACCGTCATGCCAAGTACAATAAGTACTCGAAATTGATTACCACCCTTCTCGAGGTAGAGAAGAATGATGAGTTGCTAATGAAGAACTATCAGACTCACCCCAATAGGTCACAGCCACTGCCTGAAGCTCATGCTAATTCCCAGATGACTCGTGGTACCCAGGGCCATAGAAAGGAACCCAAACCAAAGGGTGGAAAGTGGAAGAAACTAAATGTGCAAAAGGAAAATATTAAACCCCACTAGATGGGGCAAGGGAGAGGAAAGCAATAGAAACCAGACATGGGCAACAAGATGGTCTACCCCCCTCCCCCCCCGCCTTGCTATAAGTGTGGTTGTGTGGATCATTGGTCTGTGTGCTTGTCGCACCTTGAAGCATTTTGTAGACCTCTACCAAAAGTCCATTAGCAAGAGCAAGAAGGCGGTAGGGAAGAAGGCAGAGTCACATTTTGTCGATCAGCTCGATGCTGATACGAGTGATGCACCGAATGCAGAAATAGAGCTCAACACTATAGTAGGGAGTGATCACATGGAGCTTGACTTATATAGCAACTTGCAGTAATCCATAGGTAGGTCCTCCAGGCAACCCCAAATGTCAAGTTTTTCCTTAAGTTTACTTTATCGGTTTAGGTTATTCTAGAAGAATAATGGATTCTTTATGCTCTTCAGAGCATTAATTGTTTATGATTTAAATATTATTCTAGATGAATAAATTGGGTTACATGTTCTTTTGAGCTTTATTCCGGTTGAATTATTATTTGATTATATTATGCTCTATATAGAACAACTTCTTAAATAAGATGGCGAGAGAGGAGATTTGTCTAGTAGACAATGAAACTACCAACTCAATTCTAAAGGATACCAAGTATTTCCAAATGTTAACCAAGAAAACGGGAAATGTCATGGCCATCACTGGAAGTGATGCTCTAATTGTTTGCACGGGAGGGCCACACTCGTTCTCCCTATGAGTACCCAAATAATGATAGAGCATGCACTCTTCTATCCTAAATCAAAGCGTACCTTATTAAGTTTCAAGGATATTCGCTTGAATGATCTCCATGTAGAGACTGATAATGAAGGGGGTACATAATATCTCCTCCTGACAAAGTCTGACGGTGATCAGGAACGAGTGGTTGAAAAATTCCCTTTCTTCTCATCTGGATTATACTATACCTACATCAAACCTAAAGAATATGTTGCAATGAAAATAGAATATAAAACCTCAGAGTCCTTTAAGATCTGACACGATCGATTAGGGGCATCCTGGGGTAGGAATGATGAAAGAAACTTATAAGCAATTCTATTGGTCATATCTTAAAAACTCTATCATTTCCTAAACCTGAAGATTTCTTGTGTCCGATCATGTGCAAACGAAAACTCATAACTAGACCCTCTTATTTGAAAATTAAAGGGGAATCACCTATTTTCCTAGAGAGAATACAGGGTGATATCTGTGGACCTATTCAATCCCTGTTGGGCCCCTTTAGATTTTTTATGGTGGTGTTGGATGCTTCTACCAGGTGGTCCCATGTATGCCTGTTGTCTACTAGGAACCACCACATGCTAAATTAATAGCACAAATTATCATATTACGAGCAAACTTTCTAGAAAAAAGTATTAAGTTCATTAGAATGGACAACACTGGTGAGTTTACCTCTAAGGCATTTAATGACTACTGTTTAGCTTTAGGTATTAAAGTAGAACACTTAGTACCACACGTCCACACTCAGAATGGCCTTGTAGAATTATTCATTAAAAGAATTAAGCTTATTGCTAGGCCACTATTGCAGAATTGTAGGCTTCCCACTAATTGCTAGGGCTATGCCGTGTTGCATGCTACCGCACTAATAAACTTAAGGTCAACTGCATAGCACCAGGTTTCCCCCTTACAACTAGTGCGTGGAAAAGAACCAATAATTTCTCATCTGTGAAAATTTGGTTGTGCTATGTACATGCCAATTTTACCACCACAACGTACAGCCATAGCCCCAACCGGAGGTTGGGAGTCTATGTAGGACTTGAATCGCCATCGATTATCAAATACCTTGAACCTACTACTAAAGACATGTTTATGACTGTCATCTTTGAAAGTTCAAGCTCCAATAGATTGGTTTTGGTGATTAATAACAAATATAAATATGAGACTAACTCGATTAATGACAAATCTAAATATAAGCCTAACTCATTAATGACAAGTCTAAATGTGAGACAAACTCTTTTGTTGAATATGTTATTGCTTAGTCTCATTTGGATGAAAATGTGAAAATCATGGAGGTATGCATTCCTAAGATCCAAAATATAGGTTGAACTCCACAAAAAGTCTAACTTGAATATGTGCATATGTTCTTATTACACATTCTTGTGTGTACATATTTAGGGGAGTTCACTCTATATTTTATGGTTTCATCAGTATTGATCCATATTTCTTTTTTCACATATATTAAGATCTCTACTTTGTAACATATCCTTTGAGTATATAAAGCGGTGTAGTCTATATATACTTACATTGACTCATATTGCTTTATACTCAATTATCTATGCATGGGACTAACATGATTATCAAGTGTTTGAAAGGTTTAGTCTTGGATTTTCCTTGATGACTTGAAGATGCATGCTAAGGTTGACAAGAAGATGGACATGGCTCGAGAAAAAGGTCATGCATGCATTTGAATTTAAATTCTAAATCCAACTATGCATTGTAAGGATAATCGGTAGTACCAGAGTTTGAATGGCGGAACTACCGCAGCGCGGTATGGCCGCAACTCTTGAGCGGTACTACCGAAACCCGAAAGTTCCAGATTTATAGGGCGGCATGTTTTTTCCAGAGAGGACCAAGTTTGGACCTCAAGATAAACGGAAGTACCGCACATGAAATCGGAACTACCGGAGAGCGGAACTACCAGACTTATAATTGCGGTAGTACCGCAATTTGAGTTCAAATGATTTGATATTCAATTTATTATCTCATTATTTTTTGAGATTGTCATCAATTACCAAAAGGGAAAGATTGAGAATCTAGTCCCTCCATTATGAGTTAATAGTGAGTTTTGCTAATTAATAACAATCGATTTATGCGACTAACATTTTTTATGAGTTGGATGAATAGGTTAGGTTCCATGATGATGATGACTTTAGATGAC
Source organism: Dendrocalamus sinicus (assembly GCA_036346575.1). Lineage (NCBI taxonomy): Eukaryota > Viridiplantae > Streptophyta > Magnoliopsida > Poales > Poaceae > Dendrocalamus > Dendrocalamus sinicus. The sequence continues at coordinate 48,925,931 of CM070641.1, read as the reverse complement.
TTCATGAGTTGAAGGTCATCAAGAAGAGGACGCATCATGTGTTGATGTACATCAAGATTTCGAAGAGAAAATGTTCATGAGTTGATCATCAAGGAGATGGTCATGAGTTTATCATCAAGTTAAAAGAAGATAATGACTCGAACTTGAAGTGAAGATATGCATCATCAAATTTCAAGAGGATGCTCAAGGTAAAGGTATAACTAGCTAGAGCTAAGAATGTGTTACTAGTATTTTACCAGTCTTGATATTTGGTTGGAAGACCGGATTGCTAGTATAGGTTTACCGTACTATTAAGAGGGGTCTTGTCTAGTTGCTTGAGTCTCATCATGTGTTGATAGCTCAATCCCGATTGCTCTACCTCTGTGTGGCATGATGCCATTATTTACGAATGTGTTTTACAAATAGTTGAGGCTCATGCATCCAATCCTTATAACATGTGACTATACTTTGCAAATGTGTTTTGCAAAGGTTGAAGTCCATATACCTACTCCTTGTAGCATAATCTAAGTTTGCAAATGTGTTTTCCAAAAGTAGGAGATCATGCATTATCTCTTAGTATGGTCTAAGATTGTTTATTGTTGTTTCCTTGTATTTAGACCATGGTAGTGACTCTTTTGATCTCTTATAATTTCTTCATTGATCTAATATGTTTTAGATCATGCAAATAGATTAATTATATAGCTCTCTGAATAAGCTTTCTATAGAGTCCAAGATCACTCAATTCCGACATTGGAGTCAAAAGTTATGAGCGTTTTTCCAAGTGTCGTCTGTGCTGAAAAACTAAAAAAGGAAGTACCGCCCATATAACTACGGTAGTTCCGAAAAGCGGAAGTACCGCTTTAATAACTGTGGTAGTTTCACAAATGACTGAATAACGACTATTTTTCTAGCTGTTATGATGGAAAGCGGAAGTACCACTCCTATAACGGCGGTAGTTCTAAAAATCATGTTTTTTTGTTTCCAACGGCTAGTTTCGAGGTGTGGAGTATAAATACTCCCTTTTGGCCAGTTGGGTAAGGTTTTTGGCACTCCATTTCACTCTCTTGAACTAGTGTGAGCATGTGTTGCACCTTGTGAGCAAGGAGAGGTCTCTAGTTGCATATGTTGCATCTAGAGGTGGGTTTCAATATCCACTTGAGGTTGAGCATTCGTTGCACGTGGTAAGAGTTAAGCAAGAGGCTTGACTTATTATTCTTGGAGTTCTTGACTCATAAGCGGCGTTGGAGGCGTCGTGCGTTGATCTTGTCAAAGAAGGTTGTGAGAAGACACGGCAAAATTGTGAAGGTTGGAACTCACTTACCGGATTAGGAAAGAGCTACCACTAGTGGATTGAGATGTTTCACTTAATTGTGGTCTTTGGTGGGCTAACCTCAACGTGGACTAGGGAGGCCAAGCAAGTCTCGAACACCACAATAAAAAGAAACCGTATCAATTGTGGTTTGTTTCCTTGTGCTCAATTTATATTAAAGAAATTTACATATATAGAATTAAATTGACTGCTTGTCATCCTAGAATTGCAAATCTTGACATAGCATTAAGGTATTAGTGCACTTAGGTGAACTTATTTTATCTTGGCGCTATTTGTGCTAAACAAAATTGATTTAAAGTTCCACATTATATACTTGGATTAGTCAAATAGAATAGGTATTTAAATTAATATTAATTGAAAGAAGAATTTTTAAGACTATCTATTCACCCCCTCTAGTCGGCCTCCTCGATTTTACACATGCCGACTACATTTTTTATGAAGATAATTTCCCAACATTAGTGGGAGGAAAGTACCTCACTGAAAAGTGCCGAGAAATAAATTGGAATGTCTCAGGCATTCAAGCCTTAGATCCACGCACTAAAGAACCTAAACTAGAAGTTCAGCGCATTATAAACCTGCAGCAAATAGCAAATAATCTGTCAGATGCCTTCATTGATCAAAAGGGGTTAACAAAATATTATATACCAGCAGTAAATGCTTCGGAGAGAGTGGAAGTACCCCAGACAGATACACGAACCACTCCAACCCCTCATATGAAGAAGACGGGAGAGCACTAGAAAAGAGACCTCAATTCTGCGAGGCGTCTGCGAAAAAGAAACTCGAAGAAAATAAGTTACCTCCTGAATCAGTAGAACAAACTCAACCTGATGTTGAGAAAATTCCTGAAGCGGATGATCCTGAAGATAGTAAACCCAGTAAAATTGCGCGCAGCGATCTAATCTTGGGAAATCGAACAACCTGACTCCATTGTGGAAATCACAAGGAGCTAGATGAACCGAATGAAGAAATATCCACCAATTTTGTTTAGTCGGGAATTATATAAAAGAAAGACTACAATTGTTGATATCTATTTTGCCTCAAAAATTGCTAAGAACCTTGAACCGTATCCAGAAGCAAAGTCCTTGACTAAATGCCAGGAGCGCTCAGACTTGGGTAAATGGAAGGAAACAATTGAGGCAGAATTACTCTTGCTAAATAAAAGAAAAGTGTTTGGCCTAGTAGCCCGAACACCACCTAAAGTGTTCCATGTATGATCCAAATGGATTTTTATCTGGAAGAGAAATGAAAATGACCTGGTGGTGAGATATAAAGCGAAACTTGTAGCACATGGGTTCACGTAGAGACCTAGTATCGATTATGATGAAACTTATTCTCGGGTCATGAGTGGAATAACGTTCCGATATTTAATAGCAATGAGCGTTACGATATTTAATATCAATGGGAACAAGTATGAATTTAAGTATGCAGTTAATGGTTATAGTGACCGCATATTTATGTGGGTCACTGGACTCAAAGATTTATATGAAAGTCCTAGAAGGAGTAAAAATTCTGAATCCAAATAAATTAAATCGCAACATGTATAGTGTCAAGCTAAAAGGTTGTTGTACATATTACAAGCTGTCAGGAAGAATGTAATACAACCAGCTTAGTGAATTCCTCCTAAAGAGAGGATACACTAATAATGAGGATTGTCCCTGTGTTCATAAAGAAATCTCAGAATGAATTTTGTATTTTCTCGGTGTACGTCAATAATCTGAATATCATCGGAATGACAGAGGACATAAAGGTAGCAAGTTCCTATCTTGTTAAGGAATTTGAAATGAAAGATTTGGGCCGAACCAAATTTTGCTTAGGCTTGGCTGAGTGGAAAAGTTGAGGGTGATCTTGCCTTGATCTTGGGTGTTCTCTCGGTTGAAAAATGAAATGAGGGAGATGAATGCTGGTGTTGGTTTGCTTATGAGGATTGAGACTTTGGTTGCCATCTCTCTCCCTTGTTGCGCAAAGACATGGTTGCCCTCACCTTATCCACATTTCTCTTTTGGCTGGTTGTGTTAGTGGACAAAGCTCTAGGACCGTTGGTCCATGGGGCACTATTCTTTAACTTTTCTACTACGGAAGGTAAGTTGGTAAAGAAGAGTGGGTGTTGAGCTATGTTTTTGCCGAATAATGAGGCCCACTTAAATCAAAGGTGACGGCCGGCCCGAACGGTCCAGATATCTCGATGAGCACTAACCGGTTCGGCATTCTAAAGCGAGCAGGTTACGATGGCAAAACATTTTATTACTTTTATTCTTTCTTGGATTATTTTTTTATTCTTCGATTTTTTATCGCAAAAGAAAATGTTGGTTTTCGTTGGTCTTTAGAAGGCTACTACTTCATCAAGCAATGCCAGAGAGATGCAAGTGAAATTTAATTGCTTTCCATTTTAATGCAATACTTATAATGCAGCTTATTTCTTTATTGAGGTATATTATATTTTTGTAATTACTCAAGTGTTATAATAATTTTAGTTTGCTTTGCAAAGGCTAAATTTGAAATCTTTGTAATTTCCTGTGTTGTAATTACTTAATTACCTTTTTATTACTGATAATTAAATTTAATTGCACTGTTAGTCAATTAAAAGTTAAGGTTTTTTCATGAACTGCCAGAGACTGTCGCTGGAGGCGTGCACGCACGCGGTGCAGAACGAGCGCCTGCCGCTGCGGGTGGTGGTGCAGGTGCTCTTCTTCGAGCAGCTCCGCCTCCGCACGTCCATCGCCGGGTGGTTCTTCGTGTCCGACAACGCGGCGGCCGATGACGCGCACCCGCACCCGGGCAACGGCGCCATCGCTCAGTCGTCCCCAAGGGCACTGCTGCCGCCGCCGCCGCCCACGCGCCCGAGTAGAAAGGGCGAGGCCATCACCGACGTGAAAAGGAGAGGGTGTCGGAGCTGGAGAAGGGAGTGCCTGAGCATGAAGCAGGAGATCCGGCAGCTCGGGAAGCCCAGGAGGTCGTGGAGCATCCTCACCAGGAAGTGTGGGTTCGGAGCCAAGGTGCAGCAAGCGCAGCCTGCCATGAGCGGCAAATAGAGGCGCTACGAAATCTCGGCTTAAGTTCGAGCTAGAACTTTTTCCCGTCTCATTTGTTTTTAAGTGGTAGCCTTCCTTTGGTTCTTAAATTCGTTAAGTCTTTGTCTTTGAGCTTTGGCGATACTGGACTAGCTAGTGTAACGCAATAGTCTTGAAGTATGTTTTCTGTTGTTTCTGCCTATCTTCAGGAACTTTGTTCTTTATATGTGAACCAATTTGCGCTTCAACTCATTTCACAAGCGGTGCACACGCATAAACCATACTGCAGTGAAATAAAGCTTAGGTTAAACCAAATGATTTACCTCGGTGCGAGTAATCAATCAAGTTCCAAAGAACAATAATGATCTTGCAAGTTGTTAAGAGTACATATCAGGTAGGTAAATGTATTCCCCCAAAAAGTTACCTATAACCACATCTGAACCTAGGTAAGAAATGAAGCACGGAAAACGCTTTGAGATATCCATCCATACAAGGCTCTGGTATATATTACAGGAAGGCAAGAAGATCTTTAGCTATCAAGTATTCTCAGACGCACGGCACAGCATATTTATAGGGATGTACAAGAGTAACAAGACGCCGCCACCGATTGGCACATCCTATTCACTTCCATTCAGCAAGGCCGCTCTATCAAAAGGCTGTTCTCATAGCACCACGCGCTGCCTCACGTTTCATCACTGCAGCTTTCCCACTTCCACGGAAGTACAGGTATACTTGCTGCATTTCAAATGACCAAGCTCAGAATGAGAATCTTTCATGGGGAATAAAACAAAATGTTGGTAGAAACTTATATCGCAAAAAGATATAGTGGTGATCATTTGGGCTTTTTTTTATGGCTTATGGCTGAAAAGCACTGTAGCTGGCTGAAAAAACACTGTAGCTGACAGATGCTTATTTAGCATAATTAAATTTAAAATAATTAAAAAATATAAGAAAAAAATATGTTAGCCCATTACGTATAATACAAACAAATACGGGAAAAAAAGAACCGGCACAAAAGCTCAATAAAAAGCCAAAAGTTCAGAAAAAGACGAAATTTATGAATAGTGAAAAATAAGCCGGAAGCTAAAAGCTGAAGTCAAAACGATCACAGCCAAAAATTTGAATGATAACAAATTGTAATGGAAAGTTGACATCTTGGATAAATATAGTCTCTATCCTGACTACCACACGATGCATGAGCGTACCAATGTGTTCCTATTTGGTTTTGCCTACTCATTAGTTTTACGGCATAGCAAAAGGTTAAGGCATAAACCCACCTGTATGACAACAATGCTGAGCAGTGATTCGAGGCAGAACAGTCCAAATCCAACAAAATAAAATATCTGTCAAAATTAAGTGTGAAAACAGTGTAAATGACTAATCAATTATATGAGACGTGCAAATTGAATAACTTAGGCTGATCCATGCAGATGTTTGATCAGCCACCCAGAAAAGGCCAAGCATCAGGAACTCCCAGTGCCTAATGACTGATACAAGAGGTCTATTACAAAATGCAAAGATTGGGTCCTGCCTAGATAAGGAAACCTGATATCTCAATATTTTGCAGGGTATTGTAGTTGTGTGACCACATACGAAAATCATACCAAAACTAACTTGAATTAGACCAATGGTAAGTAAAGCTATGTAGACTTACCCCCACAATAGCACTTTTGCCTATGACATCAATCGCCGGCAAAATCCCACTGTAGCAACAAAAAATAGGAAATCAGATAATTAGAAATTAAACAATTTGAATGAGTTCTAGAAAAGGATTCAAAACCGTTACGGAAAAAAGGAGCCGCCAGTACCAATTCGGATGGTCTCAATTATCAAATTTAAACTCAAATTTTGAATTTGGCTGGTTTTCACTGATTACTGCCTGGTTTGACCGTTTCCCAACCAATTACCGCCTGGAATTACTATTCACCTATTCAAATTCAAAATTTAAAATTTAACTTCTCATACCGATATTTTTATCCTTGGTTGTAGAACAGGAGAACATGATATCTATAATTTGAAATAAAGAATGGACAATCTGAAAGAGAGTTGCTACAATGTTCTTAACAGTTTAAGCAACAATAGGATTGGTCAAGGTATACTACCCAAAAAATTAGCAGCAACACCTGATAACTATGAAGATGTAACATAAAAGCAATCCAGCACTGGTGGGATAGTGGTCCCAAAAAATGTTGACACATCCATGAGTGGTACCTCTTATCAGTAACTTAATAGTATACTAAGACTAGTAAGAATAACAACAGTCTCAAAAAATCTTTTAGGATGTACCCAGTGCTCCAACTTTGCTGCTTAGCCTCAGAGAACTACGAGATTTACGCATGACACAAACAGAGATAACATTACAAATATATATTATGTAATACTTACGCCAATGATTTTCCTTTGAAAGGAAATGGGAGCCACAGCTGACCAGATGCAGAATAGTATATGGATCTGGAAGGCAAATATCATTAGCAATGAATGGAATATCAGCAATTTATGCAGCCAGCAATGTGGGAAGCCTTTAGTCTAATACTAGATGATAAGGATCTTACCAAGTAAAAAAGAAAAAACCATCCAAACTTCAAAGCGCTTTCAGTCCTGTAACATGTATTTCAATAACACAAGGTATGAAGCATATGAAGAAACAATGTGTATAAATAACAAAAGCCGAAGCATATACAGAACCTCATCGCATTATAAAGCGGGCGATACCATAACACATAGGCCCCAGGGACACCAGAGATGAAGTAGATAATGGCTAGCAACCAGATCATAACACCTATTAAAGTTAACCACGGATTAGTTTCAAGTGTCAGAGTAGATTGCAGTTGATCCACGAGAAGTAGGCAATAAGGTGCTCGGCCATACCTTCCCTTTAATCCATGCTGCTGTAGTCGCGATGATGTTCCAAAAAGACAGGCCATCAATCCTGCATGGCATCGAAGTTTGCACAAATAAGCACCTTGGTGGAGGAATGCTACACCAATGCACGATAGTCTCTAGCTCTCATCTCTTAATTTTAATGTCTGTTAATCATCTGAGCCCAGCACTAAATGGTATTCCTGTTTCCAAGGTGCTAAGTATTATTAGCATTTAGCATTGCTTTGGACATTTTTTTTACGATGGTTGCAATTCAAGCCCAACCTCAAAAGAAGAGTAGGCACCAAATGCTTATACTTAAGTGATAACATTTACATTACCAAGAACTATCTTTGGCAACAAGCCAGAGGTTGCAAATGAAGAGTTAAAACCAGAACCAACACTTACCCAACAATGAAGAAAATGCAAGGTACTGCATCCTTTGTAGGTGGATTGGTATCTCATTTGAAATGTCATGATGAATAATGGGCAAAAAGGGTGGCCAGTTTTTCTCTTCAATGACAATACCAGCTGCCAAAAGAAAGGGAAGAAAGTATGATGTTGAAAGGCAGAAGTAACAAGTGAAATGGACTGTAACAACAAGAGCATAAGTACTAAATTAGCGGAATTAGCCTTTTCGAGGATGGTATGCACAATGTAACATATAACATGTAACATAAAAAGAAGCATCTCTAAATCATTAATATACAAAAAGGAAACTTTTAAGCAAATTCCATGATATTGAAAATATAGTTAAACTCCCAAGCTCTAAATTAAACTTGACTATAAAAAAGTTTCCAGGTAAATTTCTTCATTAACCAACCAACACCAAATCCTGTATCTCTGTTTCCTATCTTCAAATATTTTTCTTGCTAGAAGTGTACAAAAACTAATTACAGTCACTCAGCTACAGGAAAATAATTGTACCTCTGGCTGCAGCTTCTTCCTTTCTTTTCAATTCCTGGGTGTCAAGGAAACATAAAAAATCAGGTAGAGCATTTAAAGAAAGAAAATACAACTATACAAGTGAAGTGAGTACTTGTAAGCACATCTGGGTTATTTCAATCCTGTGATACATTGCCCAAGCAAAGTTTTCACCTTTTGAGTAAAACTCGGCTCACTATTGGATTCAGCATATTGTACATTTATGTTGAAAGTTTTCTCTTGCGTGGATTTCGTAACACAAAACAACTTATTAGAAAAACAAAGAGATGTCTAGATGAGATCTTTTGATAATGATAGCCATTTTGTACAGGTACTATCTCCCTTCACCTCATAGCACTATAAGTGGCTGCATAGAGATCTTATGTTTGTTCATTATTTTGAAACAAAGGTGCACTGTAGATGATTCAAATATTCAACCAATGGTTAGCGCGGTGAGGTCTATCAAGTGTCCAATCTCTGCGGTAATTCCATGTTAGCTATAGCTCACTAGTTTCCATACTGCATCATGGTTACTGTTTCAATAACTCCGGAAAAGTAAAGAACATAGAAACTTCTGTTGGCTACGTATTACATATTTAACCACAATAATACGACAACATCCGGGAGCTTTGCAAGATATCATCCAGGAGATGTTAGGATTTTAGCCAGGGGGAAGTTGACCATTGAACGCATTTTAACCATTTTTTGAATTCATAAAGCATGGTTTTAATTATATACTGTTGAACAAAGCAATAAATCAGATGGCATATAAGACAGCATATGAGTATTCAATTGGAAACTCTAGTTTCAAGAATAAGGCGCATACCCTTTCCCGTTTGTTTAGCTCAGCCTCCTTTGCCTGCAGTTCCTTCTCCATTTTCTTTACGTCCTACATTTACATATAGACATATGCACCGCATAAGCAATCAACCACAAACACGGCAATGAAATGATACCTCGAATTAATTTTAGAATCAATAATGTCTAAAAAGAATAGTGTGACCAGTACTACTTGATCAATTGCATTCTGCATGGCCTTTCAAAAAATTCATTGAAAAGGAAGTATGTGTGCCGAAGTTACAATTGTACAGTATTAGAGTGAAAGAGCTTAGTACAATCTGATTTTCTTGAGAACTCTCTTGTGGTGCAGTGGTGGGCACACAAGGTTGTGAACCCACCACCCAAGTTCGAGTTTCACTTATACCTTAAATTTTGAAGTGTGGGAGGAATAAGTCTTATCCCGTCACATCTAAAAAAACAATCTGATTTTCTTGGGCAGAACAGAACTAGTTAAAAAATATGGAATCCCATAATACTAACAACCTCAATGGAAGGACATGTACCTTAGTTGAATCAAGAGGTATGTCCACTGTGGCACCACGATCATTATAGAAGCCAGCTGGTTCAGGAGGAAGAGGTGGCATCCGAGAATTAGAAGCAGGAGGTACACTTCCACCCTGCAGAACAGGATACATTTAAAAAATCAACCAAACAATAGGTGAAGAAAACAACTCCAACGTAGAGGCTTCTGGCCAGAATGAACGCGTCGCCTTCTTAATTTTGGCTTCTTTTCGGCTTTTTTGCTTTCCTCCTTTTTTTCCTTTGCATTGTCCGTGGAGATATAACGGTCTTTTTTCCTCATTTTTGTTTAATTGAATGCCTCCAAAAAAAGCTAACAGTCATTCTGATGCAATCTCAGTAAAAAGCCAACAGCCGGAAGCCACTAAAAAGGGATTGAACAGGCCCTCTGAATTGGCAGTATAGAAAATGTTTTGTGTCTTACATGGAACACATGCACGTGAACGCACTAATACACGCATGCAAGCAATAGCAGATCTGCAGACACATGCACACCCGCCAAACTGCGACTGCCACTTACCACACTAAATACTGCTAGAGACAACCTTCAATCTCCTCACGCCATCAACAATCCCCACATGAAAGGTGGGGATTACTGATTACAGCTCATGTTGCCAGCACCCCAAGAGCAAATCACCCATTTCATAAGTTTCTACACACCCACTGCACTGCGCAGTTCTTAATATAACCACAAATCCTAAGGTTAACCCCAAGCCAAGTCCCAATTTCGAAATGTAAGCATCATTTCTCCTTTGAAAACCTCGTAATCAGCGGACACCACGGAACGAGCACAAACCCGCATCCCGCCATCGAATCCCCCCTCACCGAAGATCCTAAATCACTTACCCTCACCAACAACTCGGCAGATCCAAGCATCCAGCACGGCGGACGGGACCAAACGAAGCGTCGCAGCCAGAGACCAGCACTACCTAAGCCAACCCCAGATGCAACTCAACTACGCATCTGCGTGGGCGCGGGAACAAGCTTCCCGAAGGCTAGACGAAGCGTGGCGGCGAGTGCGGCGCGGCGCCGGGGGCTCCACTCACCGAAAATGGGTTGACGTCGTCCTCCTCGAAGGGTTGCGGTCGTACCTCCCTGCCATGGCCTCCTCCTCCGGAAGCGGCGGTGGCAGGCTCTCCGGCGAGGGCCGGGGGCAGCGGAAGGGAGGGGGAGGAGTCCAACGCGACGGCGGCGACCAACTCCCTTGGGCTGCCGCTTCTAGTCGGCGTCGTACTAGTATATTTGCGTAACGTAGTGGGTTTGGAATTTGGATTTGCTAAAGGAGTGTGTACGCGGTATATAAGCTTCGCCGAGCCCGCCCTTATACCGACGGTCTCCCGTCCGGCCGTGCCAATCTGACCGACGTGATTCTGCGCGTAAGGTTTCGTGACCCACAGGCCACAGGTGGGGCCAGGTGGGCGGTTTGGGTCGCCTGCCAGCCAGGCAAGAACAAAATGGCAATGCAGATGTCACCGTTTATGTGCAGGTTTATTTTTAAAAGGGAAGTTTATGGTTTTTTTTACAAAGGAAAATTACAAGTCTCCGATTTTGCGGACACGGCGGGCGCCGGTTAACTTGACAAAGTTTGAGAAATAGAAATTCTCAAGTGGAACACAGATTTGTCCTGCACACCAATCGAATAAACATAAGAAAGGGGCTAACATTGCGAAAAGAGTGTACCAGTCTTTACCAGAATGGTTTACAAGCAAACCTGGATGATGACCACAAGAACAAACAGAATGCCCTATTGTTTTCTTAGTAGCGAAGGAAATAGCCCAGAACATATTCAAACGATATGCCCTTGGCAGCCAACTGGTGAATTTCTAGTCAAACAGAGCATCGGTCATACATTCAAACCGTACCAAGCCCTGAAGGAGCTGTTTGGCTTCAGGACTTCAACCAGGCCAATAATGGTTAATCAACACCAGATTGCGTGGGAAACAATTCATTACATGATACATCCCACAACCTAGTGTGAAGTGACAAAAGAGTTGAGAGTAAGGGTGGGTTTTTTAGGTGCTATTCTTTTTAGTTTTTAGTTTTTATTTTTGACTTTTTTTATAGTAACTAACTTTTAAACAGAGTGTCTTTTTAAGATGAGATCTACTAGTTAATTATAATACATATTATACTAGCTTCATTTATATCTGCAAAAACAGCATGTGAGTTTCTATTACTCTGTAATCTCTCGTACGAATAGCTCAAAAACCACAAGCCGCAGCCAAAAATCATAAGCCTCAGCTAAAAAGAACAGGCTGATGGCTTATGACTTAAATATTTAAATTCTAGATGTTCGCAAGAGGTAGTACACACAGAAAAATAATCACATACGATTTTGGCCGATACAGCTAAACTCAGTACACTTTTTACAGTCCTTCAATTAACTCCATCTTGAAAAATACATTGTTTAAAAGCTATTAGACAATACGAACATAAGCCACAGATAAGCCAAAACAAACCCGCCCCAAATAAAACCAACAGATGTTTTTCCTTCTCACTCGTTCGGGGCTGCCCATACAGTAAATGTGGTTAATTACAGACTGATGCACAGCCAAGCTCACATATACAACTGGGAACAATGCCGAATCCAGGCCAAGTCAAAACACAATTACAAAGCTCACTTGCAAAGCTATCACAACAAGCTACACAAACTGTATGGCGCTTCCTTCCCAAAAAGAATGATATCTACTCTCACTCTGTCGTATGGATGAACTTCCGACTAATTTCAGATCACCACCAGGTCTTGCAAAGACAGACTTAGTTCTTGAGCAAGTTGTGCTGATTGACCGCCCCGCCTGTGCCAACAAAAAAGTGCAAAAATTTGCAGAGCATCAGAAACACTAGTTACGCATGTGAGTGGAGTGTCTCCAGTTACAGTGATACAAAAAAAAGGACTAGAAGATGATGTATAAAAACAACTGTCAGCATCTGATAAAGCAAAGGATGAAACATCTGATAAAGGAAAGGAAAGTAAAGGAATTACATAATCAATGGATGAAGAACTTGCTGAATCTTTTGCAAATGGTTAAAACACCGGCTGCAACGCTGCAACCTGTATTACATCAGAGAAGTTGGTAACTACCCAGTTTATCTTTGAAAGATCTAGGTCCCAGCCATGGGAACAGGCTACAGGACACCGCAATAATTCTGCGGTTTGCTTTAGGACAACAGTGTCTCACTGAAGTGTGGGGACAGGGCCCACTTGTCACCTCAGTATCTCACATCCAGTGTCTTTTAGCAATACACAAGTTTTGCAGTGTCCCCTAGAAAACATTCCTTCTCAGTGCCCAGAATACAGTTTATGTTCATACCTCTGCTCAGCCTGAATATCAACCCGAACTGCTGAATTTGCTGACAATGTTGAATGAATAACTGGTCCAAAAATCTTTATAAGATCCAATAACATTTCCAAAGAAACAGTAGCATGCCTGTAAATTTGAGGCAAAGTAATCATAAGACATAGTTACTGCTAAACCAATCATTTGTCTACTGTAGGATTCCAATATTTGCATGATTCACATATTGCAGCATATTTGCATGGGTCTGGACAACATTTCCATGATTTCTCTTTCAATTAAGGATAGACTTGCAAGAATATAGACAGGTAGTCGTATGCATGGGCATCCTCTGGGGTGTGCCCATGTGTTGTCATGCTAGTCGTATGCATGGGCATCCTCTTGGGTGTGCCCATGTGTTGTCATTTACTCCCTCCTTTCTTTTCTACTTGACGTTTTTACTTTTCACAGTCTTCATGGTACGATTTTAACTGTTACTTTTATAACTTAGTATAAAGATATAGTAATAAAATTATAATATTATGAAAGTATTTTTAATGATATAATTTTGGTATAGCTAATATAAATAGTTTTAAACCTATCGGTAATCAAACTTCAGAAATTTTGACGCACGGATTCTTGGAAGTCAACTAAAAGAACGGAGGAGTACCACACAGTCCATGAAGAGACAGTATGCAATGAAATAAAACATACAATATATCACCTTTCAGTTTTGCTGTTCAGTAACCCCACAATAACAGGTAGAAAGTTTGAGAAAATCTCTAGGTTGAAAGATCAAGCTTCCTTGAGAGTACTAACAACATCAGCTTGAACCTGTAAACTCAACCATTAGTAGCTTAAAAAATATGAACTGTAGCCACGTATAATCATCAAAAAACTCGACTGCGGGAAGAATCCCGGGCATTGCTTTAAGAAGAAGGTCTTCTCACGACCGAGAAAACCCAAACCTGCTCACCCTTACAGCGGCACCATCGCCCGACCTTGTGAGACTACGGCGGATCCTTTGGATCAACGCTTGGCGAACCTTAGACCTGTGCTTTGGTGTGGTAGCAGGCGAGGATTTTTCCCAAGCCTGAAATTCGCTCCCATGAGTCGAACCAGACTGGGGTGCTACTCGAACCTCTAACCATTGAGCTAGAGACCCTTTCGCGCCACGTATAATCATCATAACATTAACTACTGAAGAAAAACTTACAGCATTGTCAGGCAACGTTGCCACAGCAGCAATTGCTCCTTTGATACCATTTTGCTCAAAGACATGCCGCATCATCTGGACACACATAACATTAATACTATATTGGGTTATCACAAATAACATATTTTGATGTTTAGGTGATTGATCAACACTACTTCACAAGAACATGTACATTCTGTGCACAAGCCTCAAAGAAGCAAAAGACAATAGACTATGTTCAACTCCATTTTGATAAGACATATGTTCCACATCAGTTATCTATCAGAAAATGCCATTAAATCATTTACAACAAATATAAACATATAATATTAAAAAAAAGATGTTAATGTGAAGTTTTCTAATTGTATTGCAGAGCCTATAGAAAGTTAGCCCAATTCCCCATATTTCAAAGTTCTTAAAAGAGTATTGAAGAGCTTCATATGTAGTAAACTGCCAGGTAAGTTTAGCCACTCACATGTTGCACCAACAAATAAACTATAGATGTGTTGTGAGATCATCTCTATTTGTTGGATGTAAGCTCATGGAAGGAATCCCATAATGCATATGAGGCTGATAACAAACAGAAGTCTGTATGTAAAGAACAGAAAGGATCACCTCTAGCTTTGTCAACCGAGATTTCACAGCATTTATGAATTCGTCATGGTTCCGCATCAAATTGATTGGAGTCATAACCTCGTCCACTGTTGACAAGTCTTTTTCATATGTCTGACTTGGTTCTGCCTGTCCATTACAATCACCATCAAATATAATAATATGAACAGCCAAAAGAAATTTATAAAACACTAGAGAGCATGAACAAACAAAAATAGAGCAAAGGTAAAGTCATATATGTTTGTCTTGTATTATGTATATAGTTTCTGAAAATACTTCAGTATCACTTTAGTCTCCCAATAGCATACTGTTAAGTCCATAAAACATTATATCATGACTGCCCCCATGCATCTTGTATCTGGTTTCTGGAAATACTTGATCATCACTTCTATCTCCAAACATGTAGCAGTAGGGACTCAAAGCCAAAACTATTCAGAATTTTTAATTATCATAACATGTCCAATAAGTATGCAAGAAATTATTTATTGAGAACTAAATAAGATACAGGATAGCAGCAATGGTTTAAGCAAAAGTAAGGTCAAATCATGTTGAAATTAATCATACTCATAATATACTCAAATTATGAGTACACACCAGAAGGGAGGGGACTGTCAGCTCTCACTGCACGATCACCACAAGAACCAGTTGGTAGTGAATAATCAATGTTAGAAGTCTCTCTCTTTTCCCACCTCTCGACAAGAGATTTTGTTTTTCCTAGTGGCACAGCAACTGCAAAAGGAGTTAATATCATCAGAGAAATATTTTTAGAGGAAGTGGACCCCAGCTTCAGAGAAAATACAAAACTATGCCCTTGGCAACATCAGTTAACATACACACGCACCTCCTCTAACATATTTGACCCTGGCTGTTTCTGTAGTTGAGCATGGTGATTCAAAGGCTACAGCAAAAGAGAGTTCCAATGTTAAATTACCAAAAATGAGCAAAACTGCACGGCTTCAATGTTTAAGAACAAAGAAAAAAGAGCTATACACTTATCATCATTTGACTGCAGAGGATGCTCCAAAGACACTGTTCTGTCTATCTTTTCTGCCATTTGTGCAATATCTCCTTTATCTGTATCGTCAGATTCTTCTTTCTTGCAATATGGAGTTAGTCCAAAGGAGAATTTTAAGCGAGACAAACCCTCTGAGCAAACGTCTGGTTCAGTGAGCATGGATCTTACAAAGTTGTCACCAGCACCAGCACCACCATTAAGTGAGGGTTTTCTTGAGTGAACAGGACTGTGAAAATCATCTGGGACTGCACTTCTGCTTCCAATTCCTCTACTAACACTGCCTGCTGTTTTGTCCTCTAAAATGTCTCTGGGTACAACAACAGGCGCAGAAACAGCCTGCGACGTAGTGTAAATATCTTTCACAGATACTGACTCCATGGGATGACCTTTTTTAACAGTTGAATTATTAGCTATTCCAGTACGAGATGCTAATGAGATGTCCCTCTGTCCAAAATTACGTTCCACTATTTTTGGGTTGGTGGAAGAATTATCTACAAGTTTCATACGCCGCATTGCAGTAGAACTCTGAAAAGATGATTTCAAAGATGAATCAGGTCTTGAGGAATGGTAGTGCTCTTATCTTTCTTGATTTTATCTGCACTTGCTGGAGTCAAATGTGAGCCACGAACCCCACTTTCAGCTGAGAGAGAGAGAGAGAGAGAGATCATCACTATGGAGCATTGAGGCAAAGCAAGACATTTCAATACATAATGAAAATATATGAACAGTTTGAAGCCATACCAATCCCTGACTCCTCGACTTTGTATAAACTTTTTGGATGAGTCGTTGCTAGAGTAGGAATGGACTTTGCAGTGCTATCAATCGGTTTCACAGGACTATCATCTATAGAATGTACAAGCTCAGCAAAAAAAATTTCTTTCGTCAAAACACCAAGAGCATAGGGTCCAATGAGCTGGGTGAAAAGATAAAAATTAGACCATACAAGAAAATACATCTTGCATGCAAAAAAATTAACACTCACCGATATATCAGCTACCCAAACACCAACACGGCATTCACGGTAGGAGCAGCCCAAGAGTTTTCCTTCATAAATACTAAGGTCAGCCAAATTGCTCCACCCCATGTCAACAACATCATGACATCTTACTGGTTCCCAAGAGAATACCTAAAAAATGCTCATATAGTTCAGCAAGCACCAAGCAAACAATATCAATAAATCGATATCAAAATCAAACCTACCTTTAAGCTTTGGTCTAACCCACAGAATAGGGTTTTTCCATCTGGGTGAAAGACCATAGAACGTACACCAGTACCCTGGGAGAGAAGAGGCATGTAAATAACATCGGAACAGAAAGATGCATGTGCCCCCTCATGCGCATTGCGAATACAGGAACAGAAATAAAGGTACAAGAGGGTAGGCAAGTTCAAACAAGATGTAAGAGCATATCCATTAAAAAATCAACCATAGGGAAATGTGAAAAGGGAGATCATCAACCCACTTCAAGGGTTTCAAATAGAATATAATTCTTTACATCAACCTTTCTTTTGAGAAGCTCTTACGGTGCTAATTTGAAAGAAAGAGAAGGATGTAAAAAAGGGGAACCAGTGAGAATGTGCTGTAGACCTGCAATGGTTACCATGCATACCACATATAGGCATACAAAAGAATCGAGGAATCATATTTTGTGGTTTACGAAATCATTGAGTTAAACTTGTGCAAAAAGCAGCCTGGTATAAGAAAAGCACTTGAAAGTACCTCAGGTCCAGCAGAACCAATCAATTCAAAAGTTTCAAGATCCCAAAACTTCACCGTTCGATCAGCTGAGCCTGGAAAATATCAGTAAACTCACTGTGAATACACTTCAACTTCTTAAAAATTCACTAACTGTAGATATATTCAACAATAACACATTGTTTTCTTAACCAAAAAATGAGGCTTCTAACTATTACACAATTAAAATGAGACTTCCCGAACAACCAAATTGCTCTTAGGTCATACTGAACAACTAAAAAAATGTAGTGGACTTCAAAAAAGAGAATTCTTGAAAATTTATACTACAAAAACAAAGATGATGTCTCAAAAATCCCAACTCTTAAGCCTTAAAGCAGCGGAAAGAAAAGTAGGTACCTGTTGCAAGCAAAAATTCTTGAGGATGAAAATCAATGCAGCGGATTTGTCCACTATGGAACTTGAAATCATGTAGAAGCTTTCCGGCTGTTAGATCCCACACCTTCACAATATTATCTTCTCCACCGGTGACAACCCACCGTCCATCAGGTGTAAACCTGATTGTTCTAATTGCTCCTCTGTGACCCTTATATGTGTGAATGCATCCTTTTTTCTTTATATCCCAGATCTTTAGATCTGTATCTGAAGAACCAGATGCAAAAAACTCACCAAATGGATGGAATTCAACAGCGGTGCAACTTGATCTATGCCCAGTGAGAGACCGCACAACTACATCTCAAATCAAAAACATTAATCAGGAATCTATTTTACCCAAAGAATGGTTCTCAACATTAATAAGAAGCTTACTAAGTTATTATGTATGGTTAAAATCTATACAGTTCATGCTTAACAGTAAAGCAGAGCATACTGAGAACCATCGGGTGAATAGAGGGTGTTATGAAAACACTACTGGTTAAGTTTTTAGCTGCTGTGTACATTACCTCAGCTGACCATTTTACCTAAATACCAGTGTACACATTTTTTATGTGATCATTGAACACATTTTGACAAAGATTTGGAACCCTCCTGAACCTATAACCATGACTCCTCAACGGCCACTCAGAAAACAAAAGTGCCCCAAGTACAACGGAAGATTACCCTGACAGAGTGTCTCCATGTGAATGAAAGTCCAAAGTAAATTTGAGACGGATACACGATGCATTACAGAATGGAATGGCCATGTTTTAAATTGTTGAACAATGAACAGACAAATAAATGAAAGCAAAAAAAAGTCATTAGGGTATAACACACTTTCTGGGCCTTATATAAGCACCAGCCACACCTTTAGCTTCTTCTAAGTCCCAGAGCTTGATGGAGCCGTTTGATGAGCCAGCAAGCACAAGCACCTCTGCTGTATCAAACTCTACAGCCTCAACCGAACTTGTGTGGCCTGACAAGCTCTGTGGAAACAATTAAGACACCCATTCAGAAACACAACAAGAGACAAATTCTAACAAAATGCAGTACCATTGTCCTAGGAGCACAAACCAGGAGAGGCGTCTGCTTGCCGATTGCCCACAGGTTGACCTTACGGTCACTGCCGCCGGTGATGAACACACGGCTTGACTTCTTGCCGATGGCCAAGGACCTCACGTCAGCATCGTGCGCCACAAACTCCTCTAATTTGGGATTCCAAGTTAAGGAGAAGCCAAGTTTGAGCAATGCACAGTTCCAGATAGTAACTACTAGCAGTTCCTGGAACTATGATTGGCTGTCAACTAAACTAGGCCGAGAATTGGTTAAAACAGCGCAAAAAATAGCTGCTTTTTCGGCTGAATCATCCTAAACGTATCAGCATTTAGTTATAGTTGCTTCGAAGGTAAAATAGATTTTGACAATTTGGCATTGGCGCATTGCTAACCTAAATTGGGGGCAAAAGGGGAACTAATTGGCGAAGCAGTTGCAACCGCTTAAGGTTTAGCTTAGTTGCTTCAAGAAATGGCTGCCTTCGTTCGCGTAGATTGCCAAGAAAGAGAAAAAGGTGGCAAAATTTTCGATAATCTACCTCCGTCGCTTCAATAAATTGCCCACAAGAACAAAAGAGAAGAATTTGGGGATAAATAATACTCTTCCGTCTACTGCTTGCGTAAATGCCTACCCAGATGGCTTCAAGAAACGGATACTGATCCCTTCTTGGGAGACAAATCGGATCGAGAACCGGGTGGAGAAAAAAGGCAACTCCAAGCCGAAGCAAAGGATACGGAGCTTGTAGCCGCGCTTCTCGGGGTCCATCCCTCCGTCTCTCCCCCACTCCGAGCCGCTGGCTCGCGGGCGCGCGGGGTCGTCGTGTCGTCGACGACGACTATATGAGCGGGCCTGGTATCCGAGCGGTATGTGGAGCAGAAGTGGGCGAGACGAGAGCCACTTCGCCTTTTTCTCTCTTTCTTGCAGCAGTGAAACAGAGGTGTGGAGCGCGTGGGGGTTCTGGTTTCCGAAAGCAACTTAGAATGTGTTGTGTTTTTTTGGTTTGCTTTTTTCATTGTTTTCGAAGATATAACGGTATTTTTTATTTTTATTTTTTAATTAAATGTCTTAGAAAAATTAATAATCACTACAATGTAATTTTAACTAAAAATAATTACCATAGTTAGAAGCTAAAGCTAATTAGAGTAAGACCTTTGTTGTCTCTTTTTCTCTTCACTTCCCTTCGCTTTTTGTTCTCTTTTCTTTTCTTTTGTATGAAAGCAGAACTAAAGTAAGGTTCTCTTCTCGCATTCCTTGAGGAAGAAAGAAAGAAAGTTTACAGGAATCTGGCTTATGAAATCCTTGTGGACCTCTAGTTGTAAATGTCAATAATTCAATGAAGATGGTGTGTGTGTGTATATATATATATATAGGAAAATTACGTTAGGCACCCACATCCGATACATGTGTATTATTGTATTTTTTTTGAGTTTGGGTATGAAAATATTTTATACCCTTGATATATTTATGGTAAGTAAGTTTTGAACTCAGTTCAAGCTAGTTTCAACTACTTTTGAGTTCAATGCGACTACAGTGAGTATATACCATAAAAATAGTTCAAACTAATTAAACTGAAGTTGAATTTAATTTTTTGAGTTTGACATCTCAAATATACTTTTTATGGGTATATGAAGATACCCACATCAAACGTTATGAATCTCAAAGCAAATCAACGGTATTGATATTGGTGCCTAGGCACCATGGTGCATGAAACACTATAGAGTGTTTCATGCACCATGTGCCTAGGCACCAATATCAATACCCGCTGATTTGCTTTGAGATTCATAACGCTTGATGTGGGTATCTTCATATACCCATAAAAAGTATATTTGAATGTCAAACTCAAAAATTAAATTCAACTTCAGCTTAATTAGTTTGAACTATTTTTATGGTATATACTCATGTAGTGCATTGAACTCAAAAGTAGTTCAAACTAGCTTGAACCGAGTTCAAACTTACTACCATAAATATATCAAGGGTATAAAATATTTTCATACCCAAACTCAAAAAATATCAATAATACACGTGTATGGATGTGAGTGCCTAGGCACCATGGTGCCTTACGTAATTTTCTATATATATATATATATATATATATATATATATATGGCATGTTCTTTAAGTCAAAAGCTGACAGTTTTGGTTTTTGCTATAGTATCTAACTTTCAAACGGAGCATTTTCTCAAGACGAGGTCTACAAGTTAAACGATCTACACGTTAAAAGTCCAACATCTGTACCAGCTAAAATCGCAAATGAGTATCTGTCTCTCCGTAATCTGTACCGTAAACAGCCAAAATTTAAAATTTTCAATCAAAAACTATAAGCCGCAGCCGAAAAGAACAGGCCCATAGGCCCACCGCATATATAGGCCCACCGCAAAATGTTAGCAGCGAATGGTCGTCGTGACGACATTCCTAGTGATAGCAGCTCTCTAGTATTCATCGCGCCTTTCAAGCTTTTAGATTTTCAATCGTCCGAGGGCCTCACGATAGATGGTCAACAGAGCACGCCACCGGCTACAAGAAGGCAGGTGAGTAGTGAGCAGTAAAGAATGCGGGGAGATGGCGATGATCCACATACTAGGTTAGAGTTTGGGGAACAATGGTTGGAAAGAGAATAAGGGCCCGTCGGATGGAAAATACCCATAATTTAATTTTAGGTAACGTGAATGCTTGAACGCAGCGGCGGATCTAGCGGTGGGGGGTGGCTCGAGCCCCCTACAGTTCTGGACCCTTGGATCCCCGAGCCCCCTAATTTTTAGCCATGGATGTATAATGTAGAAGAGTGAGAGTCAGTGAAGGTACTTCAGCCCCTCCAAAAAAATTTCGTCACTGCTTGAACGCCTACTATTTACACAAGTTTGCGACCATTTTTTCTTTGTATAGCAGTGTAATTGTGATTTGTTAATGCAACACATGGTCACATGCCATAATAGAGGAAACATTAATAGTGCGGCTGATGCTCACAGCCTCACCCTCCAAACACACATAAAAATTGTGCTCCTAGACTACTGCTAGAGAGTTGGCGTGAGCTGGGGCCATGTCATCACAAGTGCCCAAACAGTGCTAGCGTGCAGCACCATAACTTCAGCTTGGCCTACCAGCCGCCCGCGTGGACAAGGCCCACAGAGAGCAAAGCACAAAGTCGGCTTGTTTGGTAGGGAAGGCTGCTCTGGTGAGAGGTCGCTCGCACGGCGGCAGGAGCCAGCAGAAACCACTTTCTGATTTCTCCATCCCCCTCCTCTCTCTCCCTTTCCGCCCCGCAAACGAATCGAAGGAACCGAGCGAGAGCAACGCGCGCCGCGCCGGGAGCGCGCCGGGAAGCAAGCGAGCGCGAGACACGCCAGACGCGCTCACGAGGTGTGGTTCCTACCTGGTGGCCTTGTAGAGACGCGTGCGAGCTATCAAATGGCGAGGCGCGGCACACGGGCACATGGCGCGTTGGTGCCGTGCGCGGGGAAGATGGGCGGCGCGGGGGCCCAGAGTGGGAAGTGGCTTCCACTGCGGGCATGTGACACCGATGACGTCCGTATTCCGGAGCCGACAATGAGTGACACGGTAGTCAGCACAGGTGGCAATGATTGTGGTTGGACCGGTTCTTAACGGGTGCCTAAGGCCATACGAGCTAGACCGGTTCTTAACGGGTGCCTAAGGCGTATGGGACCTTCGTTTTAATTTTTACTCATGTCTCTAGCTTTTAGCAAAAAATAAATAATAGTAGTTAAAAAAATTTAGAAGAAAAAATGAGCGGTAAAAATGTAAGAAAGAGATGTGTATACGTGATGGAAGCAAGAAAAGTGGGTGGATGATATTCCTGTGGCCCTGTCTTAACTCTGTAGCGAGACGGTAGCGAGAGGAATGAAAAAGTCAGGTGTTTGTATTAACTTTTGACTTTTCTAAGCAGAAACCAGAAATAGAAGTCAATACAAACATAGCATTTATTGTCTTTTGCTTCTGGCTTCTGTTTTGAAAAGCCAATACATGTGGGCATGTTTGATACGGCTGCGGCTTATGGCTTTCGGCTGAAATTTTTGAATTTTTGCTGTTTACTATAAAGATTACGGAAAGATAGGTACTCGCTTGCGATTTTAGTTGATACAGATGTTAGCATTTTAACATGTACTATAATTAACTTGTAGATCTCGTCTTGAGAAAATGCTCCATTTGAAAGTTAGGTACTGTAACAAAAGCCAAAAGCGGCTTTTAGAAGCAGTTAAGAACAGACCCTGTAACAGCTGGCTTCTCAAAGCAACTTCTTCACTCCTCTCGCTACCATCTTCCTTCGAGGATAAGGCAAGAGCTACGGATGCATCACACACCTCGCTCCTCTGGCTCCCGTCACGCGAACGCATCCCTCCTTCACTTTCCCACTGTTCATGCTCTCTTTCTTAAAGTCATTTCTTTCAATCACTATTATTCATCTTTAGCTACCTAAAAGGCACCAGTAAAAACCAATACAAATGTCTCCTAAGGTGGGTTCTTTTTTGCTGCGATTGATGGCTTTTGACTCTAGCGCGAACGCTTGGGCGAATGTACCAAATACCGATAAGCCGCTTTGAAAATTATGTCCTATAAACCACTTCGAAAAGACAATGAAGAAACCGTCTCATAGACTTATTTTTATTTATTGGCTTCTTCAAATAAATAGATAGAACTGTGTTTTTTCATCTCATTTTTAAAATAGTTTATGGTAATACCTTTTTTAAAATATTTTTTAATATTTAATTTGTTTATATAAATACTTATGTTAATACTAAAAATCATCACCCACGGCTATGAACAATCAACGGCAACCGGGAAAAAAACCCACTTAAGCTGGAAAGGAAGCCAGGCCTAACAACCGCCTCGTCTCAAAAAAGCTCCCGGCTTGATGGGACTGTTCTCTTGTCCGAGACAGATCGACTCCGAATTGCTTCGTGAGATTAGACACTGGATCTATGCACCAAAAAATCAAAGTATGTTCGACATGCGACATGCATGTTCATGATACCTTGGAGATGCATAAAGCCAAAGGTTGGGAATCATATACTTTGTAACGTACTGTTTTATGCTAAAAACGTTCCATTCACATTTAGGCCCTATTCATATTAACTTTTAATTTTTGCTTAAGAAAACATAAAGCCTAAATATCTAGCTTTTTAAAGCGATTTCTTCACTCATCTTATTACCATCTCATTTTGGAATAAGACAAAGGGTCACAGATGCGTCACGCATGTCACTCCTCTTGCTCCTATCACACACACGAATCCCTCTCTCATTTTTTCAACCGCTCATCTTCTCTTTCTAAAAGTCATTTCTTTCAGTCATTATTATTTATTTTCAGTCAAAAACCATAAGTCACAGCAAAAAAAATTATCAACAAAAGTCAACACAAACACCCCCTTAATATGTTTCTAAAGGAATTTTCGTGATATAATCTTACACGCGAAACAAAGTTCAGATTTCTTCACCATAGATCAAAACATGTGATACACAGTTATAAACCACAATCAATTTTCAACCAAGTGAAATATTGGCCATCTACTAATAAGATCACAGTAGAAATGAGAAAAACTATATAATGGTATACCATTTGTGTCTTTCTTAATAGGATAGCTTTAAGCCATCCGATCTAATTCATTCAGCCTCTTGATCTCATCCATGTGCACCAAGCATCCCAAAGCTTCTTTTTCTCAATCTCTCCATTCACTCTGCATACTTCCCTCTTTCTCCTCTTCATGGTCTTTCCCTCTCCCCCAGTCTTGTTGGAAATCTAGTCAATTTTCGGTATATTTTAATCCAGAAATTTAGCATATAAAACATGACATAGAAAGGTATGAGCGATCTAACAATGATGTATTCATATTCGCTAATGAACAAACTAACAGCAACATCTATTAACAAATTCATAGCGCCTGAAAAATACATCAAAGAAGTTTGCGATTTATACCTCGGGCGGGGCGGTCTCGGAGGCACCGAGGCGCTATTACCATCGATCGACATGATGGCCTATTCGATGTAAGCGATCGAGGCGTGATGCGGGGCGAGGCTTGATGCGAGGAAGATGTTCGCGGTATAGTCCAATGACGGTTCACCACCAGAAGTAGACGTCGCAGATTGAGTAGTCGCGCCGTCGCTCCCAAAACTTGATCGCGCCTACCCGTGCGGTACACAAGCGGACGAAGTTCCAGGTCTACTCACCCGAAACTTGTGCGCAAGATTCGGACCGGAGATTGCGAGAGCGACAACAAAAATAGAAGGAGAGAAAAGCGTTCTTTCGTATGGAGAGGAGAGCCTTCTTATGCTCATTTCTCTTGTAACACAAAAATGAAGAGACCGATGAATCGCCGCCATTAGTCACGATGAATCGCACCCATTACTCAAAGTAACCGCAGCCATAATCCACTAGTAATCGCACTGCTTTCGCGGTAGTCGCTGCATTTCAATTTTCGAATAGATAAAGAAAACGCGCGCACCCGACACGCGCTGCAGCGACGTGCGCGCACGCGCACGCACACCGCACCGCACGGCGCGCGCGCGGCGCGATGAGCGAGCGAGCGCGGCAGCGTGTATTGGCTCTCTCCAATTCCACAAGGGTTACCACGTTCCACCTTTTAAAGTGGTGTAACTCCCATTCAATTCTCCATATGGGACTAAACAATTTTCTACCTAGCATTAGTTGTGGGCCTAGGAATTTTATTTGATTAATTGCTAAATTAAAATGGGCCAATCCCAATTAATCCAACAATCCCCACCAAATTTCAAGGCACACGAGAAATGATCTCGATTCTATTTGTTGTTTGATATACCAGTGTTTGATGGAGACTGTTAAGTTGAACATCCACCTAGGAAAGGAGTTACACTCATCCACAAGAACAATGGACTATGCCTTGAATTGACATTTTGTGCGAACAAGCTTTACCCAATTCCTTTACTAGTACTAGGTCGCCTAAAGCATCCCCTCGGTTGGAGTGTATAAGTCATACTCCATGCCTATTCATGAGTATCTAGAGATCACCCAAATCTCATAGATCGTGACCAGCAATCGAACTCATATAGGTGTGTTCTTTCTAAGATGTCTGTAGGCGACATCTCGCTTTAAAAAGCCACTTGGATCACATTAAGGTAAAAACCAACCTGCCATACTGAGAATAGGAGAAGCGAATCATCAAGAAATGAGCCCCAGTAAGGTCTCTCCTCCCGATCAACCAACGACTTGTTTCACCATCCTACTTCACGGGATCTCCGATCACATAGAACAGTTACCACCGTGGTATGACTCATGTGGGTCTCGAGCCCATCTCACTCGATGCACTATCTATCACATTACGTGATAAACCCTTTGTAAATTGGTGCGCGATTCTTGGTATGCGCACATAGTCGGTGCTATAACTCGGAGTTTTTCACTTCGACAGACTTCAACCGCCTCTTAACATGCCTAGATGACTTCATGTTGTCCTTAGAACTGTTCACCTTGATAATTACAATCGATTATCACGATTCATCGGATAGCCGTATCGGTTTTCAACCACCGGCAGATCCATAAGGAGTCCACGAAGCCACTTAGCCTCAACGATGGCGGTATCTAACGCCGTGAGTTACGCTTCCATTGTTGACCTCGTTAAGATGGTGCGCTTGCAAGACTTCCAGAAACAAAGGCACCACCTCCAAGTGTGAACACATATCCACTTGTGGCTTTATATCATCGACATCGAGATCGGTTTGAATCACTATATCCTCCGGTACCTTTGGGTACCCAAGATAGTGAATGTCATAGCTCACGATTGCCTTTAGATAGCGCATCACTCTCTCAAGAGCACGCCAATGATCATCTCCGGATTTGAAACAAACCGGCTTAGCTTGCTCACAAGAAACGAGATGTCGGGCCTCGTAGCACTAGCTAAATACATCAATGAGCCAATGATCCGGGAGTATCTCAATTGATCCTTGTTATTCTTCGGTTTTCCTCAATAACACACTAGGATCATAAGGAGTAGAAGCAGCTTGCAGTCACTATAACCAAAGCGACTCAAGACCTACATAGTGGGATTGCAGAGTGTAACCCCACCATCACCTTCTCTCGGTAGCTTAATGTTAAGAATCACATCACCACTCCCAAATCTTTCATCTCAAAATTCTTGACAGAAAGTCCTTGACCTCCTCAATCACATTGAGGTTGGTCCCAAAAATCAGTATGTCATCAACATACAAGCACAAGATCACTCCTTCTCCCTCACCATAGCGATAGTACACACATTTGTCAGCTTCATTCACAACAAAGCCAGCAGATGTCAAAGTTTTGTCGAACTTCTCATGACATTGCTTAGGTGCTTGCTTTAGGCCATACAAAGACTTTAACAACTTACACACCTTTCCTTCTTGACCTTCTACCACAAACCCGTCTGGCTGATCCATATAAATCTCCTCCTCCAACTCTCCATTTAGGAAAGCTGTCTTAACGTCCATTTGATGAACGAGAAGACCATGAGAGGCAACCAGGGCAAGTAGTACTCGAATTGTGGTCGATCGGCAACAGGTGAATAAGTATCAAAGAAGTCCTCGCCTTCTTTCTCTGGTATAACCCTTGGCCACAAGCCTTGCCTTGTACTTTTCAATTGTACCATCGGACCTAAGCTTTTTCTTGAAAATCCATTTACATCCTCAGGTTTACACCCATAAGGACGGTCAACGACCTCCCAAGTTCCATTAGACATAATAGAGTCCATCTCACTCCATCGCTTCCTTCCAATAGTCAGCGTCAGGAGAAGAATATGCCTCTTCCATGGTTCTTGGAGTGTCATCCACGAGATATACAATGAAATCATCACCAAAAGACTTTGCAATCCTCTGTCTCTTACTCTTTCAAGTAACTTCATTGTTATCCTCTTCAGATTTTCCATGGCGTTTCCTCAACATGTTCTATCGGCACAAAAGAATCAAGGAAATTATAGGTTCTTGACTAGATGAGCTAGGTACATCATTATTCATAGGAAATTCATTCTCAAAAAATGTAGCATCTCTGGATTCTATGATTATACCAACACGCATGTCAGGTACTCCAGATTTTATAATTAAGAACCTATACCCCACGTTGTGCATAGCATAACCAAGGAATACACAATCTACGGTTTTTGGTCCAAGTTTGCGCTTCTTGACAATTGGCACGTTAACTTTGGCCAAACATCCCAAGGTGCGCAAGTATGAGAGAGTCAACTTCTTCTTTTCCCATTCCTCGAATGGTGTTACTTCTTTGTTCTTTGTAGGAACTCTATTCGTGACATGACATGCGGTCAATATAGCCTCACCCCACCATTCCTTAGAAAGTCTCGCGAGTGTCTAACATGGCGTTAACCAAATCGATTAGAGTGCGGTTCTTTCTTTCTAAATCCCGTTTGATTCAGAGAATAGGAGGCGTCCTCTCATGAATAATTCCATGTTCCTCGCAGAATCTGATAAACTCATTTGAAAAATACTCTCCTCCACGATCGGACCTTACCCGCTTGATTTTCCTTTCAAGTTGGTTTTCTACCTCACTTTATAGATCTTAAAGTAATTCAATGCTTCATCTTTTGTTTTCAATAGTACACGTAGTAAAATCTAGTGCAATCATCTATAAGCGTCATGAAATATTTCTTCCCCTTTAGTCAACACGCCATTCATCTCGCATAAATCGAATGAATGAGTTCTAACGGTGCCAAATTCTCGCCTCTTTTCTTGCCTTGTGAGGCTTGCGAGGTTGTTTCGATTGAACACATGCATGGCACTTAGAACCTTTGACCAAAGTGAATTTGGGATTAAACTCATATTAGCTAAGCGCGTCATACACCCAAAATTAACATGACAAAGTCGTGAATGCCAAACATTAGACTCATCATCATCATTACACACATGGTTCACAATTTTATTACAGAATCCATCAAAGAAAAACGAAACAAACCTCCGCTCTCATAGCCTTTACCAACAAATGTTCCATACTTAGACACGACACATTTATTGGACTCAAAAGCAAGCCTAAAGCCATCTCTACATAGTAGAGATCCGCTAACGAGATTCTTCTTTATGGAGGGGACATGTCTGACGTTCTTCAATCTGCACGGTCTTTCCCAAGTAAACTTCAGATCGACCATACCAACACCATGAACAACTGCATGCGATCCGTTCCCCATCAACAAGGAGCAACCTCGACCGACCTGATAAGATGAAAACAAGGAAATATCAGCACAAACATGAATATTAGCACCGGTGTCAACCCACCACTCGGTGATTGACAAACAGAAAGAACTGTAGGTAAGTAATTACCGTACCCCGATGTTCCTCCAGCGTCACTAATAACCATGTTGGCAGACTTCTTCTGCTTATCCTTGCGGTCTAGACAATCCTTAGCCCAATGGCCAGAATCACCGCACACAAAGCAGCCGCTCTTTCCTTTGCCTTTCTTCTTAAACTCAGTAGTAGCCTTGGGCTTGACAAAGGCTTATTTTTCTTCTTGTTGTGGAAAGCTCGAGGATTCTTCTTCTGCACCAAATTGGCGCTAGAACCTCCTCGTGACAACTTTCTTGCCACGAGTATCTTTTGCCCTCGCCTTCTCTTCAACACCAAGAGTGCCAATGAGATCGGTAACACCGAACTCCCGCCTCTTGTGCTTTAGAGAAGTAGCAAAATCCGACCAAGAGGGTGGTAACTTGGCAATAATACACTGACCACAAACTTGTCCGTAACTCGCACTTATTGTTCTCAAGCTCCTTTGCGGCGCTCAATCTCATGAGCTTGCTCTACTACGAAGCGGTCATCGACCATCTTGTAGTCATAGAACGCTCCATGACATACACCACTGCCAAGATCGGAAACTCGAACTTGGCCTCAAGTGCATTCCACATATCTTTGCCCGTAGGCAAATGCATGTACACATCCACAATGTTATCCGCCGATGTTGACAAGTGCACCTCGAAAAAGTTATCCGCTACATTGAACTTGCGTTCATCCTCATCGACAGAGGCTCGATGGGCTTTCCTTGTGCAACATGAAAATATTCCATGGCGAAACCACGTGGTCGCGCGTGCACGCCATCTCTTAAAATTTGAACCATCAAACGGAGGGTGTGGCTTAAGCGACGCAGCAAAGCCAACTACCGAAAAAGACCTATCAAGTTTTTGGATTGTTGGAAATCTAGTCAATTTTCGGCATATTTTAATCCAGAAATTTAGCATATAAAACATGACATAGAAAGGTATGAGCGATCTAACAATGATGTATTCATATTCGCTAATGAACAAACTAACAGCAACATCTATTAACAAATTCATAGCGCACAGAAAATACATCAAAGAAGTTTGCAGTTTATACCCTCGGGCGGGGCCAGTGCCGGAGGCACCAGAGGCGCCGTTACCATCAGTCGACATGATGGCCTATTCGGTGTAGGCGATCGAGGCGTGATGCAGGACGAGGCTTGATGCAGGAAGATGTTCGCAGTGTAGTCCCGCGAACAGTTCACCACCAGGAAGTAGACGTCGCAGATTGAGTAGTTGCGCCGATGCGCTCCCCAAAAGCTTGATCGCCCGCCTACCCATGCAGGTACACAAACAGACGAAGTTGCGGAGGTCTACTCGCCCAGAAACTTGTGCGCGCAAGGTTCTGGACCGGAGATTGCAGAGAGCAGCAACAAAAACAGAAGGAGAGAAAAACTGTTCTTTCGTATGGAGATGAGAGCCTTCTTATGCTCTGTTCTCTTGTAACAACAAAAATGAAGAGACCAGTAACTGCACCCATTACTCGAAAGTAACCGTAATCCACTAGTAACTGCACCGTTACTGCCAGCGAGTCAGTGCGTTTCGATTTTCGAATAGATAAAGAAAAATGCGCCCGCACCCGACACGCCTGCGCGCGTACGTACACGCACGGCACGGCGTGGCGTGGCGAGGCGAGCGAGCGAGCGCGTGTATTGGCTCTCTCCAATTCCACAAGGGGTTACCACGTTCCACATTTTAAAGTGGTGTAACTCCTATTCAATTCTCCATATGGGACTAAACAATTTTCTACCTAGCATTAGTTGTGGGCCTAGGAATTTCATTTGATTAATTGCTAAATTAAAATGGGCCAATCCCAATTAATCCAACATCTCTCAATCCCCAACTCCTCCCAAAATCCAGCAGCGTCACGACAATAAGCGAGCAGCCACAAAGATCGTCTGTGGAAGACATCTTTAGGTGGTGATAGGCATGGTGCAGTGAGCAATAGATGAGCGAGTGGTAGTACGCTGGCATGCAAGTGCATAAGGAGCCTAGGAGCAGGGGGCAAGGCGATGTTGCACAAGGGCGCGGCGATACAACCTTCGATCAGAGGGAGCTATTCACGCTGGTCGGCAGCTTGCAACGAGCGTGGCAGGGTGGCTCATGGGCATGGCGAGCTCTACGGCCCTGAAGGCATGGAGATCCGACGTTGATGGCAACAGGATCGAGCAGATCCGGCTGGATTTGGTGACATTGACCTCGAATCTAGCCAGATCTGACGACAGCGAGGCACAAAGATTGGACTATAGCTGGGAAAGAGAGAGATTGAGGTTCCACATGGAGCTCGATCATGGATCAGGTGGCTAGCATCGTCGATCGGTCCGTGGCGGCAGTGGTAATCAGGCTGGACTGGGGAGAAGAAGGCGCAACAACGACGGACAATGTCAGGCGACTCTATAGTGGTGCGGTAGTGCCATCGTAGCTTAGTGAGTTTGTCAAAATTATTCAAAACTTCTTGAAACTTTGGTTGAAATTTATTGAAACCTATTGAATCTTTTTGAGTCTTCTGATTGAAACTTGCTAAAATTTGTTGGAATTCTTCGACTAAAACTTATTGAAAACCTATTCAAACTCGTTGAATCTTCTTAAAACTTTCTTTTGAAACTTGTTAAAACTTTTCGACTGAAACTTGTTGAAATTTGAGTTTCAAGATCTGAAAGTCGTCGAAACTTTGGCTTAGAATTGTAACACCCCCATTTCTGGGAGTATTATAAAACCCTCGCAACTGCCCAGGACTGTTCAGCTGCGAGTACCTCCATCGAGTGTATAACATTGCCAAGACAAGCTTAAAGACAAAAGCGAACTTTATTATAAAAGTAAGGCTTATCAGCTAAGTTTTACATAAAGGGGCGTACAGCCCAAAATTACATTACCAAAAGATTCCACAGGCAGGCCTGAGTGTAAAACTAAACCCTAACACCAGGCGTCATCTACTTCGTACAGCTCAACGTCGTCTTGAAAAGCTTCTTCTCTTTCTTGACCGACATCATCTGTTTGTGAGTTTAGCAAGCATGAGTACAATCAACCGTACTCAACAAGCCATATGGGAAAAACTATTTAACTATATGCAAGAGATTATCATGGAACAGGATATAGTTCATTATTTTATGTGGATGCAATTTTACTTGTAAACACTTTGATTTCAAACATAAAATATCAAATCCTACTTCTTAGGGTGTTTGGGGGTTTTCCAAACTTGATTATCACACCTTCACATTTCCAAAACCATTCCAAATCTACTTATGCTTTGCTACTGGAATCACCCATTAAACACAGCTTCATATACCGGAAGCACGGTGTATTCGAATACTTTTACAAATGACTCTGCAGAGCTGCCCAGCTTTACCCACAAGATTCCTCAACCCTCATGACTGAATTGAGAAAACAAGGTTGTTTCACTGCTCATCTCTTTGTGTAGCATCTACCCGATAGACTATGAACCCTCTGTCATGGGATACGGCGGCCCTGACAGAGTGGGTCTACCGTTGTGAATTATGGTTTCCCATATCACCTCTTTGCGCCGGTTGTTCCCTTTTTGGAACAGTATATTAAATCCATGTAGTAGATATTCAATTGATTTGAGCAGTTACTAAAACCAGGTTTGACAAGTCAACGCTTGTGATTGAGCGGTTGCTATGTTCTTTACTCGGCATAAGGGTCTAGTCCTTATATTTCCATTCCAGTGCTCGCGGCACTGCTAAACTTTCACCCTAGGATAAGATCGTGGGCTTAAGCCATCTTGTGGCATCCCATGATATTTACTCATCCTAGACTTACTTTTAAAATTCTATCAACATAGTATCATGACTAGTAATAAAAGATTGTTGAGTTTCCTAATCTACGGTGATTACAATAATAGTACTTTTTAATACTACTAAATCTTGTCAAGGTGAATGTGGCCATCAAGTTAAACAGGGCTTTTCGGGTGGTAGGATATTAACTAATATCATGTCATTCTAAACATTCCTTGTACATAAAATAACAGTGCACAAATAGCATAATGAAAATACTGGTAAATAAATAATTAACAGAATGTAGGCTCAACATGATCAATGACATATGACTTGCCTTGCGGATTTATTATTTCAACAAGTTCGTAACCTTCTAGCTCTGGAGCTTGCACTTCTCCTTCCTGCTCCTGCGAAATCTCGACTCCGGAAGCTAACGCAAAACAAGAAAAATAATATTAATTCCATGCTCGAAGGAATGAACTAGGAATAAAGAAAATAAAAGAATAAAAAAATCCGAAAAACTCCATTTAATTGAGGATATTGGGTTATAGGAGGGCTATATGGGGAAATGGGCCTTGGATTTGGATTGACGGGCTCGAAACGAATCCGGGAGTATAAATATGCATTTTGGGTTTGGGTCCAACATCGCTCATCGGGCTCGGTGCATCGTTCCTCCGGCTCGGACCGACGCGGTTAGCGATTGGCGCAACCGCGTGGCCGGTCCGATCGGTACAGCAACGGCGCGAGGGCGGAGCGGTTCTACCGATCAAGTTGAGGCGGCTCGGGTGGCGCGTGGACGCGGGCGGGCGGCGCATCCAGCGCGCGAGGCAGTGGGGCGAGGTGGCTTGCCCAGCGGTCGGGGAAGGCGATGCGCATGCGCCCGTTTCTTCTTCCTCGTCCGCTCCCGCGCGAGTAAGGAACATGGGACGGGGGCGGTGGTTGGCGGCGGAGCTAGGGTGAAGTGCGACGCAATTGGCCGGTATGTGTGGGTTCGTGGGAGGATGGAGGTTCCATTTGGGTGGTTGGGGAGCCGACGAGGCGGCGATGCCGCCGGCGAGTCATCTCTCCCACGGCCATTTTTGAAGATTGGGACGATTGGGAGGCTTCTAGGGCAATTGGGCCGGGGTTGGAGCATCCTTGGGGTTTAGGTGAGTTGGGGAAGCTTTGGTCGGAGCTAGGGATGTTGGGTTAGGGCTGGCCACGGCGGGCGGTTTCGGGGTGAGGTGGCGATCGACGTCAGAGAAGATGGGTGGTCGGGAAGCTAGGGCAACGCTCGGGGGAGGTTCTGGGGAGCTCGGAGATGCTAACGGTGGAGGCAATTGGAGAATGGATGGCGGGGAAGCGGACATTGAGCTAGGGCTCAGATTTGGGGATTTTTACAATTACCGATGATGGAGGCGAATGTGGGAGCTTTGGGGCGTTCGGGTGGCTTCGGTGGAGTGTGTGGTTCACTTTGGAGGGGATTGGGGCTGCTTAAATAGAGCCGGGGTAGCTTGGCACCGGGGAGGGGAGAAATCCACGGCGGTGGCGGCGGTTTCTGGAGCTCCCGGTTTTGCAATGTATGCTTGCATGCCTTGGGCACTAAGGGATGACGGTCAAGGGTTGCAGAGAGGCGGCAGGTCGGCTGTGGGAGGAATTCGCGCGAAAGGGCAGAGGTGGCGGCAACGGGCGGTCGGGGCGTTGCCACTGTCGCCGGTGGTGTCAGGGCGCGCCAGAGCGGGGCAGACGAGGCGTACGGCTCCCTGACAGGGGGGCGACGCTGGCAGGGCCTAGAAGACGCGGGAGGGCTCGCGGGGCTTGGCGGCGAAGAAAGAACGGGGCTGCGGCAAAAATCAACGGCGACGGCGGGATTTCAATCCGTGAACAGTAGCCGCGTTTTCTCCTCCGTTCAGGGCAGCTAGGGCAGAGATTAAGAGATGATTTGCGCCAAGATTAGTGCAAGATAGGGCTAGGAAGCAAGAAAGCAAATCCAAAACGGAAATTCAACTGAAATATTAATTTTGACAAAAATCGTTTTGTTTCAAGAATCTTCTAGAAACTTCTGAAAACACACAACACTCATTGAAACATGAACCTTTAAAATGTTTTTTGAAAATTATTGAAACCATGTAAAATTTATTACTATATTATTGCAACGGTATACCGTTGAATCGCTTCTGAAATAAATAGACACTCAGGCATGTTTTCATTTTCACGCTACACAACACAACCAAGAAGTTCATGGGGCGAACACGGATCGTGAATGTTCATGGATCGGACCTGAATTGGATGAAGAGGAGCGAGGCACAGTAGCGATCAACCACACATTGTATTGATCAGTATGCTGTTACATATATACGAGTACAATAGACTTGGCGAGCAACTAGCTAGCGAGTATCGCGGCTTGGCAAGAGAGTCTTCCGGGCATGCTGCACGTTCGTAGATGGCGAGCGAGTCTTCCGGGCATGCAGTGCATGCGTGGAGGGCGAGCGAGTCCAGGGCGAGCGCGCCAGGCGGCCCGAGGCGGTTGACGAGCGAGCGCGTCTGGAGGCCAGCGATGCATGCGCGCTAACATTGGACCAGACCAACAAAAGTAGGGAAGAAAATGAAACCAGACTAGAGGCTATGTTGGGGTCGTTAACCGCTGACCAACTCTTTTTGGGGTTGTACTGGGCCAAAACGCATTGCTCTTCCAACCCACCATTTCCGGCTTCAATCGAACTATCGAAGAGCACACACAACCCAAGGTGTTCTTGCAAAAGCAACTTGGCTTGGATATTTCGAGAAAACCATTAGCCTACTGAGTATGAGTACGAAGATGTTCATATTAGCTGTAGCGGATGATTTTTGATAGAAAATAAATAGTAGTGGTTGAAAAAAAAGTAATTTTAAAAATAATGACATGAGTGGTTGGAAAGTTAGAAGATGCGTGTATGTTACAGGAACGAGGGAAGTAGGGTATATGATATGACCATAACCCCTGTTTTAAAGTGAGAGAAATAAAAAACTACTTTAAAAAACCAAGTTTTTATATTGTCTATTAGTTTCTTTAAACAGAAACATAACGCACTACAGGCCAATGTATCCTCCACGCAAGGGCCAAAACGCTATTATGACCTAGCGAATGTTCTTCAAAGCACAAATCACGCATACTTCCGCCTTTCCGGTATAAAAGGTTTGTGAGAAAACAAGACGGCGTACGTACATTCCCGAACCTCACTTGAAATGCCCCCGCGTAGAAGTACTGTATTTTCCACCCATTCTCACATAGACGCACCAGTGGTTCGGCGCTGCTGCGGGTGCGGGCTGCAGCCTGCAGTGGCCGTGAGGCACACGCGTGCCGATTACGCCGGCCGATCCGGTCGCTGCAGCGACGCCGGAGTTGTTGCCGCACGCGACTCGCTCAGAGCCGTTGCGGACTCGCCGGGACCGGTGAGCGAGGGCTGGAAACTGCTACGGCACGTGGCCAGGCCGGCCTTCCGGGCCCCTT
Organism: Dendrocalamus sinicus; assembly: GCA_036346575.1. Classification (NCBI taxonomy): domain Eukaryota; kingdom Viridiplantae; phylum Streptophyta; class Magnoliopsida; order Poales; family Poaceae; genus Dendrocalamus; species Dendrocalamus sinicus. The sequence continues at coordinate 48,889,756 of CM070641.1, read as the reverse complement.
CTCCCGCCTGCTCACGCCATGCCTAGCTCATCAAGGGGAGGTCCCAATTTGCACTCCTGTTCAGTCGTTCAGTTCGCCTCGGGTAAATGTACGATGGCACGAACACTGCCCGTTAATCTGCGAAACGAGCCGCTCTGTGATGCAGACGTGCAGTCCAGGCTTCCATTTTCATTGTACGCATTGCATGATGCACGACACATTCAATACAGTAGCATAGCGGCAAGCCTCCAGCCTGCGCGCATGTTCTTTTTAGCTGCGACTTTTGACTGCAGCTTGTGATTTTTAGATTGTTTGTACGAGAGATTACAAATTAACAAAAACTCATGTGCGATTTTTACCGATATAAATGAAGTCAGTAAAGTATATACTATAATTAATTAGTAGATCCTATTTATTTAAATATTAATTATTATAGAAAAATTGAAACATAACTTTCAGAAGCTGATAAGAAGGGGCCGCACGCGCTGCTGCTGCAACAGGAGACCCGGGCGTGTTGCGCCATCTGATTTTTGCAGTCGCAGCAGAAGCACTGTAGACGGTACGTGGTGCAGGGAACGACTGGTGGCGTGGCGAAGAGCCAAGGCTCCTAGATCAGGGGCCCACCACACTGCGCCACACACGTGACCCCACTTGGGCAGAGTATCGGGAGGGAGTAGCATCCTAGGAATAGCCGGATGGGGGCAGTCCCATCACATCTATTGTCCGGTTCTAGCTCCAGGCAAAAGCTTTTGAAATGTATTAACCTTTTAGGTCTGCTAGTTTGGTCTTAGCTCGGTTGAGCTGAAAAGGTGTAATTTATAGTTGAAATTATATTATAATTAAAAGTGATTTATTTGACGTAATTAAATTTAAAAATAAAAAATATGCTAGCTCATCACGGATAACGTAAACGAATACAGGAAAAAAGAACCAGCAAAAAAGCTCAAAAAAGCCAAAAGTTGAGAAAAAGACGAAATTTACGAATACTAAAAATAAGCCAGAAACTGAAACCGAAATGAGTGGGGCCTAGACTTCTGACTTATGTTTTATTATTTTTAAATTTTATACTTTTTTGATTTTTTGAGGTTTTTTACCCTTTTTTCTTATATTCGTTTTCATTATACGTGCTGGGCTAACCCTTTTTATTTTTAATTTTTTTAAAATTTAATTATGCCAAATAAGTCACCATCAGCTACAGTGAAAATTCAGTCATAAGCCACAAAAAATCAGCCTAACCAAGCACCACCTTAATATTATTTTTTCTTTTTTATTAGTTTCTATAGAGATATAATAATTTTTTTTATTTTTCTTTAATTCAACATATTAGAAAAATCTAACCATCACTACAGTGTCATTTTAGTCAAAAGCCACAATATTTTTGAACGAGACCTGAAGTAGTCAGCTCGTAGGCGGGAGGCCCAAGCTAAGTGACTGTTTGGTAGTGCTCCTGCTCCAAATTTAAACCGGAACAGTAGGAGCCTAGCTAAACACATCGAACCCTTGTTTTTTTAGAATCGGGAGCGGAGAAGAATCGGAGCGGTCTCCCTACACAAAACCAGGAGGGATCTTGGGGTAGCTCTCCACAAGAATCAGCTATCCCCATACCAAAATACCCCTGAAGTTGAGGGTTATTTACCCACCAAATACCATTGTGTAAAAGGTCTCGAAACGGCTCGTTTGTGCTCATCTCTTCGTCGTTTCTCTCGCCCCACTCGCTCCATCCCTTTCGCCCCTGTTCTTGCTCGCACGGAGATAGGTGGGGAATAACGCCGCCACGCGGGGATCCATTCATCACCGGTTAGGAGGCCCACGCCGCTAGCTTAGAGTTCCCTCATTGTCCCTTGTCGTTGTTGGTCCCTCAAACCCTAGCCGCTGTCGACTAGGGTTCTCTCGTTGACATCCCAGGATTACCTCATGACCCTCGCTGCTGCCCCAAATCCACTCCACATCGCCACCCTAGATCCCGTCGCATTGTATGTCTTGCTTTCCTGTGACCTCGGCACTCGAACCCGACAACCATTGATGACCTCGCCCACGGCCATAAGGTTAGAGATTGTCGGATACCCTCCCTTGGTCTCCGTAATTTTATCTGTAATCAGAAATCGACCAAATAATTGTGTTATTAGATGAACATGTATGTGGTAATTTTCTAATAATTTCAAAATGTTCTCCACATCTGTATATGATAGAATGATTTATACAGTGTGTGTTAATTTCTTCTTGTACATGATTTGTATTTGTATGCATCGCATTCAAATACTTTCAATTCTAAGAAATTTGTAGAGAAGTTTCACAAATTTGTGCATAAATATAAAGGAGTAAGATTCTTTTAAGTGATAAAACTAGGGGTGGCATGGTCTTTTTTCTCTCAGTCCTCTCTTTCAGGTTTTTGAGCCAATCTCCAGTCAAATGCTTTTCTTGGCCAACTCTAGATTCTCAAAGGAGTGAGTTCTTGAAGAAATAGGAGCAAAAACTAAAAAAAAAAATTAGAATATAGAGATCTACCAAACAAGCCTTACAAAGCCAAACAGGCCTTACAAAGCTCGGGTAAAAAGAGTATTGTCATGCGCAGTGGTACAAGTTTGTTGACTCATACTACATTAGTTTTTTTTATGTGTTCTTGAGTGGTACACTAGTACCAATGTACCAGCACTCCATTTCAGATTTTACACCAAAATACATCTGCAAATACTATCAATTGCAAATGGCATGTAGAAATGGAGATTCCACTAATAAATCTATTATATTATTAAATCAGAGAAAAAAGAATCCACTACGCTCGCTCTGAAGGGCTAGAAATTCCCATATTAATCAAAGAAAAAGATAAAAGATCTAGATGTTCATCTTGTGGGTCTAGATTATAGTGGCTTAAATTACAAGAAAGAGTCCATACAAAGTACAATAAATTCGAAATAAAAATAAAAGGAAATTAGCAATTTAACTTTCATGCAAATTTTAAATTAAAATTAAAATTTGAAATAAAAAATAATTGGATTTGTATACAAATTCTAACATAAAAAATTAAAATAAAAAATAATTAGCAATATGATGTAGATTAAAAGAAATAGTCCTTGCCAAGTACAATAAAAATAATTGAAATTTAAAATAAAAATAAAATAAAATTAGCAATTTGATTTATATACAAACTAAGTAGTGAGACTAAAATTTATAACAAAAATTAAATGGAAATTAGTAGTTGGATTTGTATACCATTCCAACCTAAAACTATATTAGAAAAACTCCATATGATGTACAATGCAATAATATGCAAAAGAAAACTAGTGATTTGATTTTTATATGAGTTCCAAATTAAAATAACTAAATATGTAAAATTAAGAATAAAAATGAAATGAAAATTACTAGTTGTTTTCGTATACAAATTCCAACCTAGAACTGAAAAAATTCTATATAATATAAAATCAAAAAATATGCAAATTCAAAAGAAATTAAGAATAAAAAAGAAATGGAAATTACCAGGTGTATTTGTAAATTGAAAAAAAAACTCCGTATCATATAAAATCCAAAAAAAATATGTAATTTCAAAAGAAGTTGCATTCTGGGATATGGCATTAAAAACTGAGGTAGCCAAGTCTGCGAAGTGACCAATAGATTATAGGAAGATTAATTATTTTCTTGATGCTTATGCATACAACAGACCGAATGCAAGACGAATTCTATCTACAATTTGATAAAAGCATAAAATAAACTAATGGCGACCGCAGCTATATGCTTCTCTCACCGCTACCTGCAGTCTACACCATGTTGGTTTTGTCATTTTTTGCTAACTCAAGGGTCGAGAAAAGTTGGGACTAAAACATGAAAGAGAGGTACATGAAAGATATAGAGAACTAGAAAAGCGATAAGTTTGAACCTTTCTTGACAAAATTGAGTCACTGTTTTTCCCTAGGAACATATTCGCTACCGAGTTTATGATGCTATCACAACATATGATGCTCATTGTTCTTTTAATCCAAGGTTATCCTCAAATTATATTTTTCTTAAGATGTTTTTGTTTTTTTAAAGAAGATGTATTTATCTTCGGAAGTGTCTTGGCATTTGTAATGTCTCTTAAAGCACCAAAAATTCATTAGCAGCAATATATAATAATTCCAAAACACTGCAACAATATATAATTAGTCTATAGCACCTAAATTGTCCCTTAGTATAGAATAAATTTTAACAAATCAAGCTGCACAAAATTGTGCAGCCCATCTGGCTAGTTCAAACGTATCTCATGAACTCTGCCACTATCTGTTTTCATGTGAATTGAGAAAAAATAGTATCCATTTCAGACTAAGGGTCCCGTTTAAAGCATACCATTCAAATAATAATTTTGCAAAAAATACCCATGTGCGGTGAAAAAGAATTCCCGCTTCACAAACAGCAGTTGGTGTATTTACATATCCCGTCTCCGTGAATAGAAAGCGCACGCTGTCAACATTCAAATACTGTACCGATTACCAGTGTTTAAAGCCAACACCATCAAAGAGTAATATTAACATCAAAATATATAAAAAGTAAAGCAATATTTAATTATTATTTATTGTGTTTTAAAATTTATGTAAATTAGTGCTAAGAAAAATATAGGAACACTGGTGGTGATCAATTGGGCTTTTTTTGTGGCTTATGGCTGAAAGCACTATAGCTGATAGAGACTTATTTAGCATAATTAAATTTAAAAAAATATAAAAAATATGTTAGTCTATTACGTATAATACAAACAAATACAGAAAAAAAACCGGTAAAAAAACACAAAAAAAAACTAAAACTTCAGAAGTGAGAAGTTTAAGCTAAATTGACCAGTGCCTTAAAAGCACCTGCCGCTTCCTCGCTGCATCACTCCACTCTCCAGTCCCCATCACCTCCTCGCCCAAATCGAAGCACCTCGCGGACACGTCCTCCCAACCCAACTACCAGCACTACCCCTCACACTGGTCATCTCGATCGCCGGACATGGCCGCCTAGTTAGTGCGCCGGCGGCAGCTGGAGACATGGGCTGCTGCTTCAGCAAGAAGCGCAGGAAGCACCCAGCCGGTGCTGCTGTCTTTGCGCGCCGCTGCAAGCTGGAGAACCGCGACCCGCCGCCCCCGCCGTCACCGGAGGACGAGAAGGTCAAGGAGGTGCTCTCAGAGACACCGAACACTAAGGTGAGGGCCGAAACCAAGCCCGTCGCCAATGTCGTGGCCGTGGAGGAGCAAGAAGTGGAGAAAGCGAAGGCTACTAGTGCAGCTAAGGCTGCCGTGAGCGATCTTGGTAGCTGTGTGTCTCTCGCGACGGACGACAGGTCCGAGGCGGCGTCCGAGTCGTCGATCGCGACCTCGGCGGTGGGGCCTGAGCGGTCGCCGGGGAAGCCGGCCAGGAAGCACCCGGTCTCCGGCGAGCTGGGGCTAGCCCGGCGCGACCGCGCCATCACCGCCTACGGCGTCCGCTCCCGCAGCGGTCGGGCTTCTCCGTCCCCTCCGCCGCGGCGCGAACCACGGGATCGCTCCGTGCGGAGGTCGCCGTCGCCGGCGGCGAAACGGACGCCGGAGCAGCGCCGCACCGCGAGCCCAGTCGCGTCCCTGCAGCAGAAGCCGCCTGTCCCGGTGAGGCCGTCTCCGCGGCGGGTGCAGGAAACACCTCCTCCGGTCTCCCCGCCGCCGCAACCGGAAGAGGACGCGGCCACCGTGGGAGGCGAGCTCAGTGTTGCGGAGGCCAGCGCCGGTGGTGATGGCCATGGCGACGGTGACGGGAAGGAGTCGTTGGAGAACCCGCTTGTGTCCTTGGAATGCTTCATCTTTCTCTAGTGATGCTGTGCTGATCTGATCTCCCGCTATTTTCCTTTGGAGGTCTTGGCTAATCCGGCTCAGGTGTTAGTATGGGCTGATTAAGCTGCGTGTAGTAAATTAGCAGGTGGTGTGGTGTAATGATGCTGTCATCTTCCGGCTAACTTATGTCTGGTGAAATGCTAGTAGCGTTTGACTTTTGGGTCAGGACTAAGGAGGGGTCGTCTGATTGGAATTGGACGGAGCTGGAATGCTGGATATTCTTTGGCTTTGGAGGCGCTTACTGTATTTCGTAGAGCTGTTTTAGTTTTTACTAATTGCCATGTCTTACTCCTGGTCTCATTTCTTCAGTACCCTTAACGGAGCCTGTCGAGGCACTAAGGAAACACTTCTTCAAAGTAAATTCACTGGTCTCGCCAGCGGATTCAGCAGTATCAGATCTGCAACGAGCTCGTCAGCCTAGGCATAGATCCGCGCACGCGCTGCGGTATTGGTTCGCGCATCCGAGGGGACGTGCCTGCGTTAGAAGAATGGTGATGCTGCTTAAAATTCTCAGCAAGGTGTCACGCGTAGCATGAGTGGCGCGAGGTGAGTAGACGAGACGAAGCCGCGCGCACGTGTTGAGATCACGGGATCGCCGTGCTCTTTCTTCCGTCACACCGTCCGTTCGCTTGGGAGTAAAGACCACGGGGCCAGACGTGCCGCCGTGCCGGGCGGTCAAGCCGCTGCACATGCACATGCTCACAGGCGCAACGACGACGGTACTGTTGGACTTTTGGTTGGCGTCTCAACGTCTAACTGCAGTTCTTGGTACCGGATGGCAGCACCCAGCGTTGATTGAAGCCAAAGCCCGGTCCTGTTGTCTGCAGGCCCACGGGAAATTCCTCCTGCAAATCAGATCGTCAGGTTTTGCACGGCAAGCCTGCGGTTTGGCACTTATCTTCGCAGCCAAGGACCAGAACGATGAATGATCACACTGAACACTAAACAGGGTGGATCGTAATCATTGGTGAGGGCTGTCCCAGCAAGACCATGTTATCATCACTCGGATTTGTCCGCCTCGCTGTAAAAGCCGAGCAAAGTCGGGACGCAGCAGCTGGTTCATGTGGCCGTAGGGGGTTTGTTTTCGCCGTGCCGGTGGTGGTAGACTGGCCCCGATGGTGGTGAGTTGGTGGCCGGTGGGATGGATTTTCTGGCGGTGTCCCCCAACATGCCACAAGTCCACAGCTAAAAAAGTCCATTCTACCCAAGCTTACAAATCAGCGTTCCCTAATTCACGGCCGTGGCAGATCCGGAAATTGTCTCCATTTCTGCTTGGATCTGGAGATTCTGGACACGAAACCTCCTATCCCAACTCTTTTTTCAAAAGGAGTGCAGCGTCGTCTTCCTTGCCGTCGGGTGTGAAAAAACACGGGGAAATCCACGAGCTTTCTGATACCTAGTACTATGGTTAATTTTCTCCTCAAATTTGATCACGGAACAATATTTTATAAATTTAGCCTTATTCGGGACCTTGACAGTAGCAATAAGTCACATTGCCACCTGTCGTGCTACCTTAGCTCGGCAAAAGGTGACGACCGCAGCGGTGGGCCCACCATCCTGCCGAGGAGCGGAGCTCGATAGGGGCGCTAGCCTACTGAGCACAGGCAAATTGGTAGGTGGCCGGCGTGCACGACCAACTTGGCAACACCCACTTGCCCTTATCACTCGCCAGCACAGTTCCGTGCCCATAAATTCCCTCATGCGTCACTCTCTCAACTGAAGCTCCCTAGTAAGCTCATTTTCTTCCATACCGAGCGAGAGAAAACCTAAAGAGAAGAAAGAAAGATAGAGGAGAAGAGAGTTTCGATTAGTTTTTTTAGGTAATTTTGCCAGAATTTAGGAGATTTGCTAGTTAGGAAAAGTGTAGATTCAACGGAGACCTTTAAGAAATATGTTTCATTCGCATACGAAGCGTATGAGTGGTTCTGTAGTATAAAGTGCGCTTGGTAACTATGATTAGTTAACGTATATATTTAGTTTATGTGGATGATATTATGTAATTACCTATGTTAATGACATATTAGTGGCGACAATGATGACATTTTGTAATTAGCTATGTTGACGAAATATGCACCATTTTTAGTATTATTGGTGCCTTTGCAATTTAGGAAATATGTATGTATATAAATATATATATGTGTGTTGCCATGGTGAGATTAAAAAAAGTAGAAAATAGTGATAAGATTCCAGTAATGTGCACTGTTATTTTTAGTATTTCTGTATGTGTGTGTATGTCTGTACCTATATACATGTATATATGTATATGTCTATATGCATAATTGATATCTCGTTATGTAGATGTGCATGATCAATTTTGTTATGTTTAGTTGTATTTAGCATCACCGAAAATAAGTGGATTTTATTTGCATTTGAGCAAGGAACATGATATCCGATATGAAACATTTGTTCGTGTTCTACAACGAGGGTGTCATACGGGACGGGCCATACAGGCGGACAAAAAAATTATGAAAGGACCATTATAGACATGATCCTAGGTGTGTCACATTCGTGGCTACGATAGTATATCCATTTCCAGTAGATGCATCACCGAAGGTTGTGAGGTCCTGCCTAGTTGCTTATCCGCTCTTCCTATTTGGGTGGGTCCTGTTTCCTATGACTTAGGAAAATTGGGTGTGCCCTATATATATCTCCCCATTGTGGAGTCCTTGGTTGACGCCGTTCCTAATGAGGTCCCACTATACAATTAGGGCTTGGTTGTACTGTGCACAACCTACAGGGGTCTGTGCGACGACTCGCAGCATGCTATAGGTGAGCAAAACCTCGTTGTGTGTTGCACCTTATTGTTGTTATGGTCATGGCAGCACTTCCTTGTTGGTCACCCATACCTTCTGGTGGAGGTGCACCTGTACAGTTGAAGGCATGGTTCTACATTAATGGCGAAGGTGATGACCCATCGGACAAACCCACCATATGTACTCATTGCGCTACTAGTGAGTTAGGATGATCAAGGGACAGACCACAATGAGTGCACCCGAATTTCCAAAATGTGTTTGAGACTTTGTATGAGGACACTACTATGCGAATGGTGTGGACTGCACAGTTCATCATGGAGACTGTCGTTCAACTTATCAGTGCAATGCCAGTAGGACCGGGACTACTGGCTTATGACTTGCCACCTCGTCTTCTCCCATATGGTGAAGTCGTACGCCCCCCCCAACGAGTCATGAGACAGTTCAAATTTCACCAACAAATGCCACCAGCACCAGGTCAACCTCTCCTTAGACCCGTTCACTTGTAAGTGAAATAATTTGCTAGCACTTTTGTATAGTCCATTGCATTAACTTCAAAGTTGCGTACAATTCATTACATTGTTGTTTCCCTACTAAAATAACTTTTGTGTACCACACCTTTTTTGTAGACAAATGAAGAAGGGACGATAAAGCAACAATTGGAGGCAAACACAGTTGTCGTGGTCCTCGTGGACCACAGCTTGGGAGCCGTCTGTGATGACGCAAGTCAAATAGGAGCAATGACCGTGCGACCCAGATATGTACACTGAGTACTTGTAGTGGTACATGTCGTGTACCCATTATAGACTGACGGGGCCCATTTGCAACCCATAACGGAGGCCACGTATGCCAACAGGTTGGCACTTGGCCCGAATCGACACCGTGTGGCACGACATGATGAAATGGTAAAATATTTCAAGTTTGTATTTGTACTGTACTGATCATGCATACATGGCTAACCTATTTTGTTATTCATTACAGTACGACTAGCTTTGTTGTATTGTGTTCGAGGATGGTACCATGTTGCGTCGAGGATGTTCGATCAACATCGAATGCCTTCTAGCGTCTGTCCGCAACATGTGCAACAATGGCAGACACGTACTGGGGACCATCAGCTACAGCTGTCCTAATAATGTGTTTATCCCATAGGGGCGATGAAGTGCACCATCGTCCATCTGTGGCTTTGTCTGTAGGTCCTAGTTCCTCGACGTATCGCCCTAGCCTCGGGCATTCATCGTTCGAGCAGTGCACTGCTCCGGTATGCCAATTTCATAATTTCCTGCAATCAGCACAATACATTAGTTTTATTGTTCTTCATATATGCCTTTTTCACGTAGGCTATTTGCGCTGATGCCACTCTACTTCCGTCTTCATTAGAGAGGCAGTTTGGTGCAGGACCTCCCTTTCTAGGGGGTAGTACATTGCATGCCGTCCTCATCACAGAGGCAGCTCGAGGCACAAGACACTCCAGGTAGTGAGGTTTATTCACCTGTCCAAGACTGTGAGGTTCATTATGGCACATACGCCCATATACCCACTTGCACCTGCGACAGCGTGAGCAGTGGGGTGATCGGATGTACAACAACTACACAGTCCACCAATGCGATGTTGACTACGTAGCATTAGACTACACTGGAGCATACTACCCTCGACTGGACTTCCTTGCAGCGAAGTTCCCTATATATCCATCGTCGACACAACACGTGACACCTGTGCATACAATTATGATCTTCTTTGCCGTTCAACAATTACTCTTTCTATAGCTAACCAAACAGTATAAACATGCAGGTCTCGAGGGATAAGGTCTGAGAGTGGGCCATGGGTTCATCGTATGCCAAGCACATGGTGCATGCACGTCTTTTTGGTGCTAAAGTTTGCATTGCAATTGTACTTTCTGTCAAACTAACAAAACATGTTTCCCTTCACATGACGCCAGCAATTCCGTAGAGGACTGGGTATTGTAGATGTTTGGCACTCAAGAGATTAGGCCCAGTCAGTTATCTAGTGTCTTGGTTCCCACTTGGCCATTGCAATATGACTTGCGCGATGTATGGTGATCCCCCAATAGGTTGTCTCTCCCTGAGGACCAGCTTCACCGTGCGAGGAAGCGGCTAGCGGATCATCCTTCATCTTTATTGTGCGGGATTTCACACTTTGCACCAAGCATGTCGAAATGTTATTCTGATGCATCGCGTATGTATGAATTATGTACCGTGAGCGACACCTTTGTTTGCGTTGTACATGTCGAACCTAATTATTGTAACATCCCGATTTTTAGAGCCTTTTAAAGTTTTTAAAATAAAACTCACCATTTGGATTTTTCTGAATTAATTAAAGCTTAATTGGAATTTTCATTAATTAAAAAATTAATATGATTAAATTAAGCATTAATATTTGTCAAAAATATTTTATTTGTGTTCTTTGTGTTACAAGGAATTTTCTGTATTTTCTTGGATTTTTCGGAGTTTGTTTGAGCTCAATTTTAAATTTTCCAAAAAAGAGGAGAGAATGAGCAGTACCCCGCATGCATCTTGTTCATGCATCTTCAACCTCCAGTATGCGTCTGACTCGATCTGTTCTCCCGTACGCTTTCCTTCCGTTTTCTCTCTTCATAACTTCCAATCTAGACCTTATTTCAATGTCCTCCCAAAAGAAAAGTTGAGCCAAATCATGCAAAGAATCCATCCCAATTAGTCTCTTTCCATTTCGTTCATCCATTTGCCTTTTATCTCTTATTTTCTGAAACGGACTCTAAACCGAAATTTGCGAATTGGAGTCGGTCTCTATCTCTTCTAAGCCTATAAATACGAGCCCCTTGACCCCTCTAAACCCATCCCAAGCCGTGGCAAGTCCCCTCAAAGCTCAGGACGCCGTCGGCATCGAGGCCCTTCGGTCCCGAATTTGCTCGTCGTGTCTCGAGCTATCCGGTGAGTTTTTCCGTGATCTTTTTGCGTCACATTGTGCCTTCATGTCCTATCTACCTTCTTACCAAGTTAATTTGGTTTTGGTGCAGCCAATCTCCCGGAATCGAGTTTTCCCCAATCTAGGCCAAGATCGCTTCCGGCGTCGATTAAATGCCGCCTCCGGTAAGATTCAGCCCTTACTGTAATTTTTCTTAGACTTGCCTCATCGTGTTCTACGCCGTGCGCACTTTCTTTTCCCCGAAAAGCCTCCACAAATTTTTGCCTCCGAACCTCGCCATAGCCGCCAATAGCATCTCGTGTCCCCATCTATCCGGTGATGTTTTCTCTCAATCCGTTCACGTCATATTATGCCAAACCATCCTAGGTAGCTACCCTCCAAATGGTTTTAGATTTCGTTCACCGAGCACCAAGATATTAAGTTTTCCTTTTCCTTCCCGATGTCGTTCAAACGTCGTTTGCGACTTCTCCGGTGGGTCTTTGGCCGAGCCAACAATTTTCCTAGCTTCGCCAAGCCGTGTGCTAGTCCGTGTTCACCCTACTTCTCCATGTCCTATGCCCGAGTCTTATAACTCTCTCCTAACCATGTCGTTGTAGCCGCCCGTGCCGTCATCGTTCTCCGTTTGGCGTGCCGTCAGTTCCTATGTGTGGCTTAGGTCCCTAGCAACCCATTTTGCTAGTTAGATTTACCACCCATGCCTCCTCTCGCCGACGCTAGCCTTCTCTCCAAAAGTTCTGCTCTCGGGTGAACAATAACTTTTGCTATTTTCCAGCATTTTCTCGCCCAACAAACTTTAGATCGCTTGTTCTCCTTCATCCGAACTCCGATTAACCCGATTCATTTCCTAAATTCATCTAAAATTGAGCTCTACCTTTTGGTTCTGGTTTTAAATTTTTTTGAGTTCATTTGAATTTTATTTGTAATTATTTACTTTGTTTGTTTGTCTTTTGCGCGTAGAATCCTACGTCGCCAAAGAGTTTGTCGAGCCGCAGCAAGAGGAACCAACCAGTGCACAATAAGGCAAGTCTCCTTTGATCATTTTGAACCTATGTTTGTGAAATGTTTTAAATTATTTTAAATTTATGTGCATCGCTATTTACATAGAACCCTAATTATGTCTTAGCAAGTTAGTTACACTAATTATTGTTATGCCCTCAATTGAAGTTGAATGCCATGTACCTTTGTAACCTTAGATTTCCTTTGTCTCAATATTGAGATCATTATTAAATCTTGGATGATTATTAGAGCGGTAGTAAAATGCTTAGTCATGCTATTTAACCTTGGAATGAGAAATCTTATTTCATTCAACTAGTATTTGTATTTAAAAGTTTGTGGCAATTGGAGTTGTCGCTGTTCTTTTAAAAAAATAAAATAAAATGTGAAAGTTGGTTTAGACTGGGGCGGATGGTTGGTCAGGATTGGTGCGGAAAGCACGAGATCTTGGAAAGTGTATGTTCCATCCTAGTCAATTAAGGACCGGCGCTTGTGATTGTCCAGACTGAGCATTACCGTGCAACCCCAAGTATATATGGGTACGACCTAGCTGATTAACTTACGATAGTCTAGTTTAGGTGCCACCAATGGAACGTGGGTGCGAGGATTTCTCGGTTATTCACGGTGAGGGACAGGGGATGTCTTGTACTCATATGGCGCAAGAGGGGGCTTCGGACTGGGTGGATGGAACCCTTCTGCGGTGAAACCTCAGCGGGTGGTGTCTAGCTAGACTAGAATGAGGTAAAAGCATTGTGATATTTTATCTGGGTCTCGTGCCAAAGGAAGCGTGGTGACTGTTAGGATAATTTATCTCTTGGGGGTAAAGTTGTACAACCTCTACAGAGTGTTAAACTATTCGAATAGCCGTGCCCACGGTCAATGGCGGGCAAGGCATGCCTTCACATGGTAGATCTTTGATTTTCGTTTTAAAAACAAAACTTTGGTATTCCGAGAGTGGAGGGAACTCTTGGAAGGATATCCTGGCGGTTGGAGCCAGTGCGGGTGGATGGAACCCGATGTTTTGAAACTTAACGGTTAGAGTTGGTTAAGTAGTGTTGGTGGATAGAACCTTCACTATAATATGTTTATTAGTTTTAGTTTAAAACAATTACTTTACAAAGTTAATGCCTTCGAAAATATTTACTATTATTTAAAACAAAATGTTGCTTTGTGCAAAAGAACCATATAGTCTTCCTTTGTTAAGCCTTGCATCTATTGTATTTTTTTCAAGACTTGCGGAGTACTTTATGTACTCACATGTTGCACTAAAAATTATCTCAGAAGAATATGAAGCTCAAAAAGGAGACTACGACTACTTCGCGTGTGGATTTGACAAAGGATTTCCGGAGTACTAGGTCGCGCTTTCCCAGTCAATTGCATGTGGCGTATTGATGGGTCTCCGCTGAATTTATTTTTGCTTCCGCTGTGTTTCGTGTGTGCGAGGTCTTGAAACCTCATTTGTAATAATGAGACCTTTCGGTCAGTACTCTCTATTATTGTAATAAAGCATTGTTGGTTATGTAATCATTTCTGTTTAACTGTGTGCACTAGCTTTGATCTGGGACTAGTGCTGTAATACACAGAGGGTTCGGGTTTGGAAATCCGGGGTCGCGACAATTATGTACTTGTTTATACATTGTTCTTGTTGTACTACTATGATCCAAAATTTAGTGATGTGTGTCGAGTCATTCCTAGTAGTTGCCGGTGAACCTAGATTTGTAAGGCTGACATGTCATTGTTTTAATAAAATAATGGTTTGTAATGTTTTTTTGTATCTTTGATGTTACTTTTACATGAAAGATGACATGTTTCTCTGTACTATAGGAAATGGCCACTTTTGTTGGCGCTCGATGACCGGTGGAGGCTAGAGATTCATAGGTATCACTTCTGTGCTGATAGTGCGATGAAGGGGTAATGATAACCATGTCGCCTCGCTTTTTTAGGCCAAAGCAACAACACTACGACTAGCCCTTTTTTAGAGGGAGGTGACAGCATACTGCGACCTTTTTAGTCCTACCAAAATTGACCCCACCTTGCCCCCCACACAACATACATGCATCAAGTCTGTTAGCCACATTCGATAGACCCTAGAGATTGTGCCATGAAAAGAACCCACGTATCTTGATCGCACTCCTACAACCAAAACATGGCAGACATGGCTAGAAACTCAAGGCGTGGGAGGGGACGATGGACACAGACTGGGTTTCGATGCCGTAACTCTTACCTCGAAGACATAAGCATCTACAGTCCTCAAGACCTCGACTACTCAAGCCCCAATCTATCACTCAAAACTAGTAAGTCCTACACCCCTGGAAATCCCCTCTACGACTACCCACACATCATCGAGCATTAGCCGCAATGCAAGCACTGACTTGACGCAGAGTTGTAGGTTTCTAATGACAATGCACACCCATGAAGTCGATTCTTTCACTACCCCTGTTCATGGTAAGTGGTTTATTCCTTACCTATACTTTCACGCATGGATCACTTGTAGTCACCTCATCCCGCTTGCAAACCACGGTTGCATGTTCACTGAGTTGGTGGATCAATTATATCCAATACTTGCCCATGTTTACATCCACACTCCCTAAACCTTCTTGCAAGATTTGCAGGAGAAGCTCCAGACCAAGAGAACCAACAATGGCAAGTTCTGTCGGCAGAGAATGAGGGAGAGGAACAACGAGAAACTAGTCTACCTCCGTAGCAACCACCACTAGTATTGCTGTGGCGCCAACCCGAGCTATAATTGTGTCTGCCATTACCACAACAACCAGCCACATCCACCATACCACCCAGATGACCGTCATTTTCCATGTAGGTGCCCTACGGTGTTCCATTTTCGCCTTATGGCTGTTTCCCCTCGAGCCCAATTAGAACAATGCCTATCAATGTCATTTCTGTTAAGTAAGGCCCACACATATTTTTGATGTAGTTTGTCACAACCCAACTATTTATTTCAAAATTAGTGAAAAAATTAAATTAAAAATAAAAATAAGTGTTATTTGGTTTTCATGAGCTCAAGTTTATTAGCCCATTTTTAGCTTTTAAAAAGGTCTTTCGAAAAGTAATTTTGGTAAAAAAAAATATAAAATTTTAAATTATGGATAATTTGAATTTTTGTAAAAATTATAATTTAAATTAATTATTTGAAAGTATTTGGCTTTTTTTGAATTTAAAAATCAATTTCAAAGTTAAAAAGTATTTTATGTAAAAATATAAAAACCAACTTTAAGTTAGAAATAATTTTCCTCGGTCCAAAATAGTTCCAGAAATTTATGTGAATATTTCTTAAATTATTTTTAGCTTTATTTACTATTTTCTAAGTTTTTCTTCAATTCCCTGGTATATCTAAATTTAAAAAGGTATTTAAAAAAATTCCCGAGTGATCACCCATCTTTAATATGCTCTGTGCCTAGCACGTTTAACTTCAAATTCCTACATGAACTGGTGCTACATGTCCTTCTTTCTTTTGGGTGAATCATTTATTGTTAGCTTGCTATTCTCTCCTTTCCTGTTCATATATCCGGCCGGCTGGACCAAAACTTCTGCCATTTTTTCTGCCATAAATTTGAAAACTAATTGTAACATCCTGAAATTTTAAATTTGAAAAATGTGGAGCTCCTGAATTATTCTTGCAATATGTTTTATTTGAATTTGGAGTTTATGATGTTTTTCTGAGAAATTTGGTGAAGGTTACAAAAGTAAAAGGATCAAGAAGAAGCAAACATATTTAATTAATAGAAAATCAAGATTTAAAATGCGAATATGAAAAGATGATCCAGTATAAGAAGAGAGAAACCTGAGTTTAAAATATAAAACCTCATTTTGAAAATAATGGCATAAATTAGCAAAATGGGAATACAAATAAAAAGAAAAGAAAAGAAAGTCGTCACGGAGGTCCAGCCAACCCCTCTCTCCCCGCTCCAAACTCCCGCATCGACCGGCCACTCGCTTCTGCCCGCCCCTGCCGCTCGCTGCTCCGTGGGGCCACTCCACAGCGCGCCCCGACTCCCTGCCAGCGGACCCCGCGCCCCTGCCCGCGTCTCTCCTCCCGCTGCCGCGTGGCGCGCGGCTTCCCGCTCTGCCGCGCCCCTTTTCTGGCGCGTGGCCCGTCTCCACCCCGCCTTCCCTCTCGCGCCGGCCCGACCCGCGCCAGCTCCTTCTTCCCGCTTCTCTCTTTCCTCCCGTGCTCGGCTCCTTCGACGCCGCGGCGGACGTCCGCCTGTGGCGACCATGCGCTGCACCCTCCTGCCGTCGCCCGGTTTTGCCCAGCGCCCACGGTCTCGCAACTACCCCGTGAGCATAAGAAGATCCCGCTCCACCCTCTTTCTTCCTGCTTTTCTCCCGCCTCTGCCGGCACCGGCGCAGCGCCTCCATGCCATTTCGGCCTCGGCGACTCCCACCACTCCGGCGCGTCATGGCGCGCCCGAGCAGCCCCTCCCTCCCGCCTCGAGTAATTGGACTCCGGCGCCTCTAGCTCACCGGCAAGGCCTTCTTCCCAACACCGGTCAAAACCGCCGCTGCCAAAGCCGCTCCCTCCTCGGCGAGTATCTCGTCGATTCCTCGCCGTTGGAGCTACTCACCGTCGCCACGGACCTCCTCCAACCGCCGCCGGAGGCCCTCCTTTTCCCCAGCTCGCCAGCGACGTGAACCTCCCTGCGCCACCCATGGCCTCGCCGCGGCTCACCTCGGCTCCTCCCGGCTCAACCAACGGCATGGTAAGCATCCTTATACCTCCTACATGCTCGAGCGCGCTCGAATTCCCTTCTTCCTTCTCCGACCGCGACGCCCGTTCCACCCCCACCTCTGGCCGCCGAGTCTCGCCGCGGGCCTGCCTCGGTGATCCCCGGCTCACACCAGCACCTCCACTGGCTTACCAGCCCCCACGGGAACCCATTTTGCCGATCATCTCCGCCTCCCGGCGCGCGCTTTGTCGCGGTGTGCGCATCACCGAGCTCCGCCGCCTCCCTATTTTGGTTCTGGGCATCCTCACCTCTCCTTATATTCGCGTACCTTGCATCGGCCCGAGCACTTCGCCTGTTTGGCTAGCCGCGCGCGTTAGACTCACAATGCTCAGTCTCGAGTTCAATTCTAGTCGCGAGACTTTTCCCCACATTCTTATTCTATTTTTTAGCTTATTTCTAATGAATAAAAGCCATGAAAAATTAGGAAATAATTTAGAAAGCTAACCAAATTTAATTAGGATATAAAAGAGGTTATGTGAGATTTAAATTTGGGTTAGTTCATATATGATTAATTAATATGGTTTGAATAATTGTCTAAAAGGCTAAGTATTAAAGATATTGATAAAGAAAAGTGCCTTTGGTTAAAATGTCCAAGTTTAAATAAAGATTACCCTTGCATGAAATTAAAATGTAAACTTTAACCTTTATCCTACCATCATTTCAACAAGTTCCCTTTGTAGATTTAATTAATAGCTATGTCAAAACATGAACCCATGATAGATGAATAGGATTTAAATTGAAACTAAAAACTAAGCCTAATAATAATCGAGCTATAGACAAAATGGTAGTGGTGCCATTAATTAAATCCTAACTATTAATTAAAGGCTTAGTAGGGATGTTGCTAGGTGTCCTTTTGACTATTAAATAATGTGAACATTAAGCCACCAACCTTTAGGCCATGATATTCAAATTGACTTAGAGGCTACATTGTATATAATTGACTTATGGTTAAACTTTAAATAATTCTTGATTCATGCCAACACCAAATTAAATGAAATACATATTTAAATTGGAAAGTCATGATTTATAATATAAACCCCACCATTAGTACATCGCGATAAATAAATCTCAAAAGCTAGATTTAGTTAATAATGACATTGGTATTTAAATTAACATTCCACATAAAATGACTATGGTTAGATACTCAAAACTTAATAAAGATTACACTTCATTATAATGTATGCACTAGCATTTAACATACTGTCGCTAAACAAATCTCCATAGTATATTTGATTAAGTAGCTATATTAATACATAACCTTATCGACAAGTTTTGCTAGATAAATAAAAATTAAAAATAAAGTTAAGCTTAATAATAACAAAGGTGCAAATAAAATGGTAATGGTACCATTAATTGAATCTTGACACTAGCTTTAGTACATAATAGTATTAAGCATAATTGTATATATATAACAAGTTAGGACCCATATGAGTGGATCCTAATTCAACTTAAGGTTAGCCTAGCTATGAATGAAGATACATAAAATATGATAATGGGATTATTAGAGATTCAAATTTGAATTAAATACCATATATGAATAGATATTGAGCCCTTGCTATTTATCTTAATCTAATTAATAAGTAAAAGCCTATATCAGAGACTATTCTAAAAACTTAATAAAGATATCTAAGTGTTATAATACTTTTGACTAAAAGATTTATAGAATAAGTACATATCTCATCCACCAGTCCAGTTTGCCTTTACCTAACTTGCAAGGAATACATACTCTAAAGATAAAATTTGTGCACTAAACTTCTACACGGTCTATAGGTCTAACCCGACTCATGGAACTTCCTTGATAAATACAAAAATAATAAAAGAGATTAGTAATAAAAGATCGAACATCGCCTTTCTCCAATCGGCTCTGTTGGGCCACTTCTTTTCCAAAGTAAATAACTCATGTAGATACTTCCTCCCTTTTGATCTCTTATTATCATAGAATTTTCCCTCACGGTAAAGCTATTCAGATAACTCGTCCTCTCACTCAAATCCAGCTGCCGCTGTGTTTGCAAAACACTAAACCGAATCATCCTTCTATTCTCAAATCGTAATAAATGAATAAATTAAATTAAATCGGCAATTTGAATTAATCGGATTTATTTGGATCTTTTGAGTTATTTGCTTTTATCTGGGTCAGTTGTTTGTCGCGTAGTTAGAAACTGGAGTCCCGAAGAATGAATCGAGATCAAGTTGAAGATAAAGACTGGAAGCTCAAGACCATCAAATGATATAGCTTTGAGTGAGCTCAAGACCGCGGTAAACCGCGCCAGGCGAGTCAATACTTTGATCATGTTGAACCTACATTTCTGCAAATTACTTTGCTTTAAATTATCAAATTGCATGCGGTTATTTATATGCAAATACATGTTAATTTAAGATTCTAGTTATATCCCATTGTGTACTTGGTTAATATTACCCCTCCTTTGAAATATTTGAACATGTGAACATTGTCGCCCTAGCACAAATTATAATAATAACCTTTCGAAAATAAGTCCGTAATCATATGCCATGCGTAGTATTGTTTAGGTACTCATGGCGCGAGAGCGCCCAAGCATCACTTTTAATCATGAGAAAAGTTGGTTGGGCGATCATGGTGGTAATGGCGGTGTATGATGGATATGGTTATTTTATGCTCCCAAAACTCACAATTTGCTTTAATATCTGAGCGGATGGTTTGGGGTGGTATGTGGTCTGAAGGAATGCACAAAATTGTGGAGTGTGGTAGAACCGCTCGAGATAATACTAAGGACCGAATCTTGTCATGTCAACCTGTAAAAGCAGTACAACCACAAGTCTGTAAAATACAACTTGGCTAAGTAGACTTATCGAAATCCTGGACTCATCTCACTTGGTAGTGGATTGATGGGGTTATGCTATGGCAAGGGGCGAAGGGACACGAGTGGGGTGAAGTTTTCCGCTTTCCTAACGTTGCGG
Organism: Dendrocalamus sinicus; assembly: GCA_036346575.1. Lineage (NCBI taxonomy): Eukaryota > Viridiplantae > Streptophyta > Magnoliopsida > Poales > Poaceae > Dendrocalamus > Dendrocalamus sinicus. Next base: position 48,869,626 of record CM070641.1, on the reverse strand, counting down.
GAAGTAGGAGCCCGAGCTGCGTTAGAGTGCAGGAAAACATCCCACGCCTGATGGGACCCATCGCAAATGGGCGATCACCCATAATGTGAGATGAAAGAAAGGACTAGATATTTTGAAAAGTCACCGTGATGATCTGCTCAACCACATGACTAAGGAATCGTGTGGGCAACGAGTTGATCATCTCTTGTGGTGAAAGTGTACAAACTCTGCGAGTCAAAACTATTCGAATAGCCGTGCCCACGGTCATGGCGAACATGGGAACTTAGCTGGATATAGTTACATTTTAAAAACATTGAAACTGGAATGGAAACTTGAAGGGCGAAGGACCGCCTCGTTTGGAATTGTCTGGGTGTCGTCCCAGTGGTAAGTTAAGCGGCTATAACGTGAAGAAATTGCTATATGATGCGGATGCCATGTAACGGTGGATGGAATCGAATCGATATTAATAATGCATTTCCTTGTACATTATGATTTGGTTCAAATTGCTAGGTCTTAGGGATTTTTAGTTAATTGTATTCAAAAGCACTCCTTGCAAAACAAAATAACCCGAGCCTCTCCTCTGTTAAGCCATGCATACTATTTATTTGCATTACTGTATTGGCTCGCGAGCACGGGTCGGAGTGCTCACGCCGCTTTGCGACAAAATTCAGAATCAAGAAATCAAATCACCTCGCCTCGGCAACAAGATTGGACAAGCTGGTGGAAGATGAAGATGTCAAGGGCTAGGTCGCGAACCTCCGGTTGGTCGCTGTGGGCATGTCCTGAAGGTCCCACCTGTGTACTTCGTTCTTCCGCTGCTGCAATTTAATGATTTCGGCCTAATCGGCCCATGAGTAAGTTTACTATTACATTTACGCTTTCACATGATATGTATTTTGATATTCGAGCGTAGAAGCGTGAGCACTATCTACTGATCCAGGGAATAGTGCAGTAAATCACAGAGGAATCCGGATGTTAATATCTGGGCTCTTACACTAATTCTGGCCGTTTCATAGCTCCTTTTTTTACTATAAATTGAGCCACAGGCACCTCACATCATTCCTCACAACGTCTTCTCTTGGTTTTTCCCGAAACACTCCATAGCTCCCCTAATTGGCCCTTCTTCTCCAACTCCGGCGAAGCCTTCGGTGAGCTCTCCCACTCTCTCCCGTGCTCCGTTGGTCCTCAAATTTTTCTGGAGATTCCCCCACGCTGTTGTCTACAATGTCTTTTAGTAGTTTTGGTCAATACCCACCAGAGCACCACCAGCCATACTTTCTTTCCCAACTTTGACGAGAACTTCGTTGAGCGTGATCTCTTCATCCATTAGGTATTTTCAAAAATCCTTCTGCCCACATGATCCTCTCCTCATTCCCCACATTCCGTCAAGCGGATTTTTTGATTTCTTCAACAATTGCCGTAGGCCACCGCCCCGAGCACCGCCGTCGCCACTGCCACTGTTCGCCGCGCCGCCACCACCCATGTGATCCTCAGTTCTCTAGCAATCGATTTTGCCGGTTGCCATCACCTCCCATGTCTCTCCTCGCTGGTACCACCGCCAAAATAGTGGAGAGCTCCTCTGTTCTGTTCTGTTCTTGCTCTTCATTTCCTCCTCTCTCTCTCACCTACATGGTGGCCCCACTTGTCATGGACGTTTCCTTTTCTTTTTCTACTACAAAGGAATAGGAATATTCCCTTGTTTTCCCTTTTTAGCCTTTTCTCGTCTCACAAACTTCATATGACTGTTCTCTACTGTCTGAGCTCTGAAACAAGTGATTCAAATTCCTAAATTTGTATAAATTTTGGATTTTATTTGAATTTAGTTTGTTTTGGCTTTTCGCGTGTAGACTATATCTTCCTTGAAGAGTGTGACTTCGCCAATGATTCTCACCACTGATTCATAGAGCAAGACAAATTACACACCTTGACCATGTTGATCCTAAATTTATATAAATTTTGGATTTTATTTATATAAGTTCTTAGTGAGTTGATAGGAGGCACTTGCTTTTCTCAGTGAATTGACAGCAAGCACCAGCAATCCTTAGTAATTTCACAACATGCAGCAGCTTTTCTCACTGAAGTAGTCTTCGGGGCCAGCTTTTCTTAGTAAATTGACAATATATGCTAGCTTTTCTCATTGAGTTGACAACACGTGTTGGTTTCTGTCAGTGAATTAACAACACGTAGCAGTTTTTCTTAGTGAATTGACAATGATGTGACCTTCCTTGTGCCCACAAGATTTGCTCTTATAGATGTGAGTGCACTTCCATTTGGCAAAATTTACTCCCAAACACTATGCACTGACCTATAAAATCTGGGCATACTACACTACCAGATCAAACATTCCACTCACACTTATCTCGAAAATAAGGGAGGGGGAGGAAGAAGAGAGGATAGGTAGAGGACGTCACTGCATAGGTGTTAGGGATGTCAAACTACAGACAGATAATTCGAAAGTGAAAGTGGGTTGCCAAGAAGGAGGAATCCTACACTGTGTTTGATGCGAGAAGTCGCTCGGATTTTTTGCCCCGGGTATAAGGTGTAGGCGTTGCTGTGTACTACAGTACACAAAAATAGATCAACACAACAAAAGTAGGGAAAACATGTATTTTATTCATTCACTTGAGAATAACAAAATTACAAGTTCCCTTTATGTATGTGCGCTCAGTGCTTTGCTGCGTAGAAGATCCGACATAGACGATATGGTATCCTAGTTTTGGGGCCTCGGAAGGCTCTCGGTTAATCCCATAGAATTATCTCTGATTAAGGCGTGTATTGGTTATTGTCTTGGTCTTCACTTCATGTTCACCATGCATGTGATGGATGGTTGATGTAGATGTGGACATTGGTAGATCCATAGCCTGCGTCGATCTATGGGGCCGTTGATAATGTAGCCCTTGCATTGGCCATGCACGCTTATCTTTGCTCGACCTCGTCGGTATCAAGCGGCACATAAAATTAAGGTGATTAAAGGTGTCACGATTCACACCGAGCATGACTGTTTTGATAATATAGTGGTAGAATCAGTGTAGAAGATGTACTTGATTCAGGCAGTGAGGCTAGCAAAACAGAACGCCTGGGTCAGATGTCGAAGTGCTCAAAAGTGACCAACGAGAAGGACCCCTCTATAGTGCAGACTCACTTAGCTGAACTCAAGTATCGTAAGGGCAAGCCATCCTTACTTTTAGCAAAGCAGAACACCAGGGTCCAGTATCGATGTGGTCGACAGTGCTCGCTGGGAAGGACCCCTCAAAAGCTGGAAGCCATCAGCGTTCAGAAGTGATTGATAGTTGAAAGCCAGGAACCATCGGCAGAAACCATCAACTATCAGATGTAGTTGGTAGTCGAAAGCCAGAAGCCATTAGCAATCGAATCTTAGTTGTTGGCCGAAAGCAGGAAGCCATTTCAATCCAACGTAGTTGGTGGTTGAAAAGGTTATGGTTGAAAACCATTGCAAGGCGTCCATGGTCGAAAGCCATCGGAAGGTATCTGTGATCGAAAGCCATTGAAACCAGCCTGTGGTCAAAAGCCATCTGAAGGTGTCCATGGTCAAAGATCACTGTAACATCATGGTCGTAGGACGTGCTCGTAAAAGCGCTGTCACACGTGGCTGAAGGTCACTATACCATCGTGGTCGTAGGATGTGCTCGTAAAAGCACTATAGCACGTGGTCAAACGTAGTACTCGTTGGAGTAATATAGTAGCATGGTCGAAGGTAGCACTCGTTGGAGTACGTAGCACATCGATCGAATGGAGCGCTCATTGGAGTACTGTAGCGTCAGCAATAGCGGGTAGTCAGAAGTTACCAGTCATCGGGAATAGCCGGTGGTGGGAGGCCATCGACCATCGCCCATGGTCGTTAGTCAGAAGCCATCGACCATCACTCGTGGTCGTAAGTTAGAAGCCGTCAACCATCGCTCGTGGACGTAAGTCTGAAGCCATTGACCAACACATGTGGTCGTAAGTCAGAAGCTATCGACCAACGCTTGTGGTCGTAAGTCAAAAGCCATTGGGCGTCGAAGTAGTTGGTAGTCAGAAGCCACCAAGTTTCGGCAATAGCCGGTAGTTAGAAGCCCACATGATTGAAGCTATAGTCGTAGGAACACGGTAGCAAGCCGGTCAAGGGGTAATGTAGCACAATGCTCGTAATCGTACTCGTAGAGAACTGTATCACCATAGTCAAGAAGGCACAATGGTTAAAATCACCCTCGTAACATTGTGGTTGTAGGATGTACTCGTAAAAGTACTATAGCTCGATGGTCGTGGGGAGTACATGTAAGCGTCTTCGCAGCCCGTGGTCAAAAGGGTACTCGTAAAAGTATTGTAGCTATCGACCATTGCTCATGGTTGTAGGGCGTACTCATAAAAGTATTGTAACAGATTGGTCAAAGATCACTGCAGTATCATGGTCGGTGATCGTAAATCGTAATCTACCGACCATTGCTCGTGGACATAGGTCGGGAGCCATCGACCATCGCCCGTTGCTGACAGTCGGATGTCGTCGACCATTAGTCATAACAGTGACTAGAGGCAATCATCGACGAGCAGTCAGGAACATCTGCGTGTCATATGGAGTCGACGAGGCCCGAGTACGACGAGCGATTCGAGGCGTACGAGTACCAAAGATGGTCATGCACATCCGAGTATGAAGGATGCTTGATGATGCCAGAGCATGATGCATGGTTGTAGGCGGCCGCGTATTGAAGGCGGATGGCAGTGTCCGTGTCTGACAAGCTGCCAGAGGCATTCGCATGCAATATGGAGTTGAAGGCACTCAAGCTTGAGAATCAGTTGGAGGCATCCGAGTGTCCAAGGTGGCTGGTGACTGTTGGAAATATGCCCTAGAGGCAATCATAGAGATGATGATATTTCGTTGTATCCATGATTTAATAAATGTTCCTTGAATATTGCCTTTGTGTTGATTAACAAGTATGTGACTTGTTTGTGAAACTCTTTACTTATATGGTTATTCTAAAGTTGTCCCTAGTCGAAGTTCATGTGTGGACACACGTGAATAATGGATTAGCACATGTATCGGTTGATGACCATGTTTCACAGGTCATAGACATGGAGATGTCAAACCAATAATGTGGACACATGTTTAGAACATGGGGTTGGACCGACCCAACATGAGACATAACAATTATACTTATGGTTCTCTCTCTACACAATGTGTACGCCTTGTCCTTAGACACGAGATTGTCGCATGTACTTGAGATGTGAATCGACCTACTTAGGGGCTATCAAACGCTACTCAAATGAATCGGGTAGTTATAAAGGTAGCTTTGGGTTTTGTCATGAAGCATCTTTGCGAGGCATGGTCGGTTGAGATGGGATTTGCCCTCTCTACCGAGAGAGATATCTCTGGGCCTCAGTGATCGGTTCAAATGCATGGCCATGCTACTTAAGGTTAAGAGTTAACCTAGTAAGGGATTCGGATCACGGGATCGAGAAGAGTGGTCAGCTTGGAGCTCGACCAAATATCGTGAGGCAAAGGGATTGGCATGTACATAAAGTTGTGATGGTTCGTCCGATATGATCTTTGTGTATGTTTAGGAGTTGTACGTCTTGCTAGAGGCGCTACCAACTATTGACCAAGTATGTGTACTCGCGTCATGTCTAAACATACGTGAACCTATAGGTCACACACTTAAGGGTGAAGCCTAATTCGGATTGGATCCGGTTAGGCTGGTATTGAGTCCTAATGGGCCTCCATTCGTAGAAGCCCATTGTAAGGGCGTCTATAAAAGGAGAGCAAGGCGCGCGGGGTTGGAGAGACAATTCCGTAACCTCCTCAAACCCCGGCGCCACCCTCCCACACACAGTCGCTCGCGCGGATCTAGTAATCCGGCGTGCGTCGCTTCCTCCCGTGCGTGTGGATACTTATGGCGGCGCTGCATCGTAGCGTTTGGGCGAACCGCAATAGAGGAGTTGTGCGTGGGGCGCGCGGCGTGGGCGAGGAAGTAGTCGACTACTCGCCCGACGTCTTTGCATCGGCGTGTACGACTACTCGCCCGACGTCTCTGCATCAATTCCGCACTGCGCGTCTAGTGGTAATTCCGTGATCTATAACTGCAGTGATATTGGTTTACGGGTAGAATTTTTTATTAATTTACGCTAGCGTAGCCTACCCGTAGTCCTTCAGTGACGCCCGGGCACGATGAGCGGTTGTGGATGACCAAGTATCAAAGTCATTCGGGATGTATGATTACAACATGAATTCAGAGGCATACAAATGCCAAAGGCTATCACGAATGTCCAAGTATGAAAGATGGTCGACAACGCTCGAGTATGGCGAGCGGTCGTAAGCGACTGAGTACTGAAGGTGGTCAGAGGCGCTTGTATTTGACAAGCGGTCGAAGGCGCTAATGTATGACAAGCAATCGGAGGTGTCCGAGTTCAAGAAGTCATTGGAGGCATCTATCTTTGACAAGCGATCGGAGGCACCCATCTTCAAAAAGCAGTCAGAGGCGCTCGTGTTTGACCAGTGGTTAGAGATGTTTGACTTCAACAAGCGATTCGAGTTGTCTGAGTTTGAGCAACGGTTGAAGGTGTTCAACTTCGATAATAGGTCGAAGGTCTCCGTCCTCGACAACATCTTAGAGGGCCCCGTCTTCGACAAGCGGTCGGAGGCGTTCAACTTTGACTATCGATCGGGGGCACTCAACTTTGATAATAGGTTGGAGGTCTCCATCTTCGATAAGTGGTTGGAGGCGCCCGTATACGATGTGCGATCAGAGATGTCCAAGCATGGCAGGTAGTCGTAGACGTCAGGGTACTTTGGGCAGTCGATGGCGATCGGGCCCCACGGGTGGTCGAAGATGTTTGAGTATCAAATACGATCGAAGACGCCCACGTTTGGTAGGCGGTCATAGGTGGACGTGAATAGCTGGTCATTGAAGACACCCGAATATAGCGAACGGTCGATGCTATCTAAGTACATCAGGTGGTCGTAGATGACTGAGTATCACCGGCGGTTGTAAGCGACTGAGTTCGGTAGGCGATTGAGACAACTTCAATGTAGTGAGGGCACATAGCAGAAATGATGCCCAGATCATGAGGGCAGGTCATCCTCATTAGATTGGAGTAGTGGTCGGTAACGTCATGTCTTGGGCGACGCGAAGGACCTCCGAGTAGCGCCATCCGCCTCACCCTGTAGAGCTAACATCAGATCAAGAGTACAAGCGAGACAAACCTGGCATACGATAGATCATCACAGCCACACAGCTTGGCCGGGGTGCATGCCGCACACAAGAGTGGGAGGACTTCATGCTTCAAGCCCAATGAGATGACAGCGATCTTGCCAACACATCGTTGCGGCCAAAGGTCACCAAATGGCGAGCTCTGGCGCCGGCGATGGCATTACTAGTAGTGACCATCTTTGTAATCCTGGCATTCGCCCCCCATGCCAAGGGGTGTCTCCTCTATTCAAGGACCGTCCCTTCCTTGTGGGTGCCAAGGGGTGTCTCCTCTATTCAGGGACTATCCCCCTTCGTACATATGGGGTATCTTCATCTCATCCTCCCCTCTGTTCCTTCGTGTTAGGTGGTATGTCAGCTCAATTCCTCCTTCCCTCTTCTGTCTGCAGGGCCCCTCCTTCTATAGGCATGAGCAAGGGCCACCAGCGACGAACATGGCCCTCACGTGGTGTGAGTCAATCCCTGACCTCAGGGATAGAGATCCTGATCCGATTGCTGATTCTTTCCTTCTGAGCTTGCGCCTTCCAAATTAGACAAGATTATCAATAAGTACTTTCATAAATGAAGGTGCGGTGCAACCATCTTCCCATCGTAAATATGGTTTACTTGGAACCGATCTTTTCTTTCCTTCTTAGTGCGTGGGTTGACGTAGATTGGCCACGCACCTTGCGATCGGTCGAGGACATGCGGTCGTACGAGGCATGGCACCACAACAGATTGAACTAGTCCATAGACCGTGTTGGGAACAAAACTTGTTGTTGATAATTGATGAGCCGTGATCGAGCAACCTAGTTGAGCAGCTGTGGTCACCACAACGTGATCAGCGAATATGCTCGATACCCCATGTGGTCGAAGGCGTGGTCATACAACATGGACGTAGTACATAGGTGAGGTGATCGTGCTCAAGCAAGCGTGGTCGACATAATGTGCTCGTCTCAACGTGGTCGTAGTACATGGTCGAAGCGATCATGCTCAAGCAGGCGTGAAAGTATTGTAACAGGCTTGGTTGAAAGGAGCACTCATCGAGCACTAGGGGCTGCGGTCAAAGTAACACGGTTGACACAACGTGGTCGTATCAGCATGATCGTCACAATGCGACTGACACATGTGGTCGAAAAATGTGCTCGACACCCCATGTGGTCGAAGATGTGATCATACACCGTGGTCAAAGACTATGCTCGACATCCTATATGGTTGAAGACATGGTCATACAACGTGGTCGTATTGCCTGATCGACACAACGTAGTCGACGCAATGTGATCGAAGAACATGCTCGACACCCCATGTGGTCGAAGACGTGGTTGTACAACGTGGTCATATTGGCCTGATTGACACAACGTAGTCATAATAGCCAGTCAACAAATGTGGTCGTATCAGCATGATCGTCACAGCGTAGTCGACGCAACGTAGCTATAGATTTACAGACTCGGAATGATCTTAGCGCATTTTTTGCTTCATGGTCCGCCAGAGACTTGCAGCCTTATGAGGCGCAGTGCGTTGACCATGCACTGACAGCTTGAGGATCAGGTCGCATGTTGTTTGATGACTCGGTCTTAAAGAATTTGAATCTTTGATAGCATGTGCATGTATCGAAGCTTCCTTCCCAAATATACACCTCGGCATTGCTTTAACTTAAATATTTGTACAAAACCTCATCAAACACACTAATAATTCTTACAAGGATGCACCTGTACCACCAGAGTTCCTCGTCTGTAGTGTGACTACGGTAATCTAGCACCGATCGTTCAGTCAAATACATCCAACCACCACCGCCTGCACGCACTGCATATGCGGCGATAACCGTGTAAGTGAATGTCATGTATTGATAAGTCACATTGCATGTTTCATTTCACATACCTCTAACTTTCTCCGTGCATGATGGTTGGGGACTGAGCGTTGCTACTTCTTTCAATGGATTGATTGCCCGAAGAGATACGACATGTCATTTATCGAGCAGAAATTCATGCTCAACTATCCAGTGGTGCCCAAGAACTTTACTCGTTGAAAACCTTACACCTCGGAGGAAAAGAAAAATGTCGACAGGTGGGAAGACAAGAGAAAGACGTCGATGGCTTCTGCTAAACGGAAGGTTTTCTTGGAATGGAACAAGTTTGTATATGTCCTATAAGCCGAGTACTGGATGGTCATCCTAAAGGCCAATGCCCGTAGGGGGGACAAGGGAAATGGATCGATGGACCCGAATGCATAGGACGTATGACCGCAAGCCTAACTTCTTTTCCATCCGGATGTTTTTGATTTCAAAAGGAGCACATGTATCTTAGTTGTAGTTCGAGTTGATAGTTTGTGAGTGTTGCCATTCATATCATATGAGTAATGAGGCAAATATATGCACATAATTAAACTCTATGCATCATATGATTTGCATCTTCATTACGAAGTGTTATGTCAGGCTCGAAATGGTAAATTACTTAATGCAATGTGGGACACACTAGTTGTTAAAGTTGATCCGAATTCGTACCATCTCCGTGTAAGACACTTCATCGCCTCATGTCAGACGTGGCAGTCTGTACTAACCGACTTTGATTCGGTTTCCTCTCTGTGTGGGACTCTTTTCCCTAACACTATATATATATACCCAAGTAGCCTATAGGAACGGCAAGCGCTCAATTGTAAACTCTCCTCATTATAGTGATTTGCCTTCAAGCATCTGTGGTTTTTTCGCAAGAGTTTTCCACGTAAAAATTCGTGTCTATTGTCTCTATTTTTCTGTGCATTATTTGCAACAAGTGGTATCAGCACATAGGGATTTAGAGTCTTGAGATTCAAGAAAACAATTTTGTCCGATCCAATCCAAGCGTCGCCGAGTCACTGAATCCAATCCAACAACAAATCATTGGCGTGTCGCCTGACTCTGTGGGAGACAGAACACAGCGCAACACGTCTACTTGCCAGTCTGCCACGCAAGCCAGGAAAGAAGATGCAGCAAACAACAACATGCGAAGAAAAAATCTTACAGCAGAGAAAGCAGCCATGAGCAATAAAAGGTGCACAAAACTCGAGGCCAAAGAAAAAATAGCGCACGCAATGGAGAGAAGAAGCTGTCGGTTTGCATAATTTTGGTGTGATTTTTGGCGAATTTTGCTAGGTGCACCCAATAAGTGCATTAGAATTTTCAGATTACAAGAACTAGGTACACACAAATTCGTACCAGCAAAATTTAGTTTTCTTCCGCATGGCGACTCTGAAGTATGATCTGTTGGATCGTGACACGAGGTTTTCTCTATGGTAAGTTAAGATGCGAGCTATTTTATCACAGTTTAATTTGGATGATGCACTTCTAGGGATCGACAAGATGCGAGCCACATTGTCCGCTGATGAGAAGCAACGTAAAGATCGTAAGGCCTTATTTCAAATTCATTTTCATCTATGAAATAATATTTTATAGGAGGTTATGAAGGACACATCCGCCGTCGCATTGTGGGAATATTTTATAGGAGATTTGCATGACCAAGGATCTGAAGAGTAAGATGCATCTGAAGCAGAAGCTTTATTCCTACAAGATAGCGAAGGGTGCCTCATTATTGAACCACCTGACAGCTTTCAAGGAGGTTATTGCAGACCTCGAAGCTATGGAGGTAAAAGTATGATGATGAAGATTTAGGTCTTATTTTGCTATGCTCTCTACTCAGTTCGTACTCTACTTTTAGGGATACTATTCTATATAGCCGAGACACTCTTACTCTCAGTGAGGTTTGTGAAGCTCTATATGCTAAAGGAAAGATGAAACTTATGGTTCCCGGCGAAAGGTCAAGTATGCATACAAAGGTTTGTCTGTCCGTGCCAGGCAATACGAGAAGAGCTCAAACGGCAATTCAAAAGGCAGAAACAAAAGCAGATACAGAGACAGATCTAAATCAAGGAATAGGAAGTCATGCAGGTGTTGCAAGAAGGATGGTCATGACATGTCCGAGTGTTGGAAATTGCAGAACAAAGAGAAGAGGAATAACAATTTCAAGAAGGATCAACAAGATGATGAACCTAAAACTACCGTTGTCACCAAAGAAGGTTCTGAGGGAGATGTTCTCGTTGCCTTTGTTGGTGATTGCAAAACCAGTGATGAATGTATTCTTGATTCAGCCTGTTCTTTCCACATGAGCCCGAACCGTGAGTGGTTCGTTACATATGAAGCTACGCTAAGTGGATCAGTGTTGATGGGTGATAATGCACCATGCAAGGTTGCAGGCATTTGTTCTATCCAGATCAAGATGTTTGATGGCACCATCAGGACTTTGTCGGATGTTTGTCATATTTCGAATTTGAAGAGAAATTTTATCTCCTTGAGTACTCTTGATGTCAAAGGATACAAGTATTCAGGTAGAGGTGGAGTTCTAAAAGTCACCAAAGGTTCTCTTGTTATGATGAAGGGTGATATGAAGGCTGCCAACTTATATCATCTGCGAGGCACTATAATATTAGGTAATGCTACTGTTGCCTCAAATAAATCATCTGATTTTAATGCTACTAATCTTTGGCATATGCGTCTGGGGCATATGAGTGAAGCTGGAATGATGGAATTACGCAAAAAAGGATTTCTTGATGGTCAAAGCATTGACAAGTTGATGTTTTGTGAACATTGTGTCTTCAACAAGCAAAAGAGGGTAAAATTTAGTACCACGACTCATTCTACAAAAAGTATATTGGATTGTGTTCACTCTGATTTGTGGGGAGAATCTTGCGTTCCGTCACTTGGAGGTGCAAGCTACATGTTGACCATCATTGATGATTACTTAAGAAAAGTTTGGTCATATTTCGTCAAACACAAATCAGATGTATTCAAAACATTCAAGCAGTGGAAGATTATGATTGAAAGACAAATTGGCAAGTATGTCAAGAAGCTGCGTACCGACAATGGCTTGGAGTTCTGTTATGGAGAATTTGAAACTTTATGTAAGTCAGAAGGTATTGTGAGACATTATACCGTCCTAGGCTCTCCTCAACAAAACAGTGTGGTAGAACACATGAACAGAACCATCATAGACAAGGTACGTTGCGTGTTATCAAACTCTAGATTATCTAAGAGTTATTGGGCTAAAGTCGCTTCCACTACTTATTATTTGATTAATCGGTCACCAAATTTGGCTATTGATAAGAAGACTCTAATTGAGGTATGGTCTGGCTCACCAGCAGATTATTCAAACTTGAAAATATTTGGTTGTCCTACTTATGCTCATGTTAACAATGGTAAATTAGAGCCTATAGTAGTTACATGCATTTTCCTTGGTTATAAAACTGGTGTGAAGGGATGTAAAATGTGGAATCCTAAAACTAGAAAGGTGGTTATTAGCAAAAGTGTTACTTTTGATGAGTTTTCTATGTTGCATGATAAGCTTTCTATTGATGTTCCCTTCAAGATCTACACCATAAGTCAACAAGGAAAATATTTCAGAAGCCCCTATTGTTGAGCCACTAACACATCGTTCCATTGCAGTTGAACGACAGAGGAGGAACATTCAGCCTCCTAAGAGATTGATTAAAAAAGCTAATGTTGTGACTTATTGTTTAAATATAGCAGAAGAAATTAAAGGTACTGCAGAACCTTCATCTTATTTAGAGGCTATCTCTTCTAGTGATTCAGAAAGATGGATGACTGCCATGTATGATGAGATGGAATCTCTTGACAAAAATGACACTAGGAGCTGGTTAAATTGTCAATTGAGAAGAAACCTATTCGTTGCAAATGGATCTTCAAGAAGAAAGAAGGAGTTTCACCAACCGAAGAGGTTAGGTACAAAGCAAGGTTAGTTGCATAAGGATATAGCCAAATTTCAGGTATTGATTTTACAGATGTCTTTTTCCCTGTTGTGAAGCATAGTTCTATTTGCACTTTACTCAACATTGTAGCTATGCATGATTATGAGCTTCAACAATTGGATGTGAAAACCATATTCTTACATGGGAATTAGAAGAAGCCATTTATATGGAGCAATCAGAAGGTTTTGTCGTTCCGAGAAAGGAGAATTTTGTTTGATAATTGAAGAAATCTCTTTATGGTTTAAAGCAATCACCTAGATAATGGTACAAAAGATTTGACTCCTTTATGATATCTCAGAATTTTGAAAGATCTAATTATGATAGCTGTGTTTACTTGAAGACTGTTAATGGTTCAGTTATTTATTTACTCTTATAAGTTGATTGCTGCAAAAGACAAGGTTGAAATTTTAAAATTGAAAGTACAATTAAATAGTGAATTTGATATGAAAGATCTCGGTGTAACAAAGAAAATTCTTTGTATGGAAATAATAAGAAACAAACAGTTTGGCAAATTATATCTACGTCAAAGGGATATATTGATAAAGTTCTTCGTCGTTTTAACATGCATAAGACCAAACCTATGAGTACTCCCTTAGTTGCACTTTCAGACTTCAGCATCATGTCCACAATCAAATGATGAAATTGAGTACATGTCTAAAGTTCCATATGCGAGTGCAGTTGGTTCGCTTATATATTCTATGGTATGTTCTCACCCCGATTTATCTCAATCATTAAGTGTGGTTAGTAGATACATTGCTAATCCTGAAAAAGAGCATTGTAAAGTAGTTCAATGGATTTTCAGATATTTGCGGGGCACATCTAATGCTTGTTTACAATTTGGGAAGACTAGAGATGGACTCGTTGGTTATGTGGATTCTAATTTTGCTGAAGATTTGGATAAAAGAAGATCTCTCACCGGTTATGTGTTCATTATTGGAGGGTGTGACGTTAGCTGGAAAGTAAGTTTGCAAGCTATCATTGCCTTGTCTACTATAGAAACTGAGTATATGGTTATTTCTGAAGCTTGCAAAGAAGCCATTTGGCTAAGAAGTTTATTTACTGAGCTTTGTTGAAGTACATCTTGCACTACAATATTTTGTGATAGTCTGAGTGCTATTTGCCTTACAAAAGATCAAATGTTCCATGAGAGAACAAAGCACATTTATATCAGGTATCACTACATTCGAGGTGTCATTACTCAAGGTGATATTAAAGTTAGCAAGATAAGTACTCATGATAATCCAGCTAATATGTTGACAAAGTCAGTTTCTGCTACTAAGTTTGAGTTTTGCTCAGACTTAGTTGGTATTACTCACTAGTACTTTGAACTTTCGGCGCTTAAGGTATGGAAGATAATATTGGATGAGTATATTATATTCTTCGACTACTAGACGGAATTTGGCTCAAGGTGGAGATTGTTAAAGTTGATCCGAATTCGTACCATGTTCATGTAGGACACTTCATCGCCTCATGTCATACGTGGTATGGCGGGTATATGCATAGGTTGTATTAGACGTAGTGTCAATCTGTAGCAACCGACTCTGATTCGGTTTCCTCTCTGTGGAACGTTTTTCCCTTACACTATATATATGTACTCCAGTAGCCCGTATGAAGAGCAAGCGCTCCATTGTAAACTTTCCTCATTATAGTGATTTGCCTTCGAGCGTTTGTGGTTTTTTTCCCGCAAGGGTTTTCGACGTAAAAATTCGTGTCTCTTGTCTCTATTTTTCTGTGCATTATTCGCAACACTAGTGAAATTCGAACATCAATAGTTAGCTATTATTCCAAAACTACTAAAAACACAAACTGCAAGATTTTTTGTGAACAATATATTTTTTATTGCTACAATATTTTCAATAATATATTATTAAAATTTGACTAAATGGGGCAACCTGCCTCGCTAGATACTACTGCTGCGCTTGCACACTCCGGCCCCACCATCTTGCCGAGCTCCACCGATTGCGGCCCCACTGTCCTACCAAGCTCGTGTGTCATGGCAGGAATCACCAAGCTACTACAGTGCGGTAGGATGGTGGGGTCACCGCCTACCGCACCCGTTGCTTCGCTGCTAAGTTCGCGCGATCTGTCATGGTCATCGCCTCTTGCCGAGCTATGGCAACACGGCAGGCAACACATATCATTTACCATAGCTAGAAAAGAACCTAAATTTGCAAAAAAAAAAGAAACCGTTCATCCGAGAGTTAAATTTTTAAAGAAATTGCTATAGTGCTAGTTTTGTGGATAGATTGGTGAAACTCTCGAAATCCAAGCAGGTGCGGCTGCTGATGGGCGTCTGCTCGTCTGTCCATGACAAGTGTTGGAGACTAGGGCGTTGTAGTACTGGTACACATTGATGATCGTCGTAGTACTGGCATAACACTTGGATGTGGGCCGTATTTGAGCCCTTTTATTGGACTGAACTGGGTTTGGTCCATTTAGCTTTTGTTTTTTGTTTCTCTGTTTGGCAAAATAAATAAGATATTTTTTTCCAAATAGATTTTTTAAATAACTTGTCAAGTCTAAATTATATGTAATATTTGTATCAGTATCTTCATGTCTGCTATCGTATAAAAAAAGATAAAAATTATTAAATATAGATAAAAATAATCAACCACAGCATAAAAGAACAATAACTCCATCTCACCAACTTGAAATACAGATGGACACCATAGCGCAACTAAATGAATCCGTTCTGCACTTAGACTCGTATGCATAATTTACATCGAACACTAAATAGGGACGTCCAAGTCTTAAGATTTTACAGAAACAAGAACCGCAAATTCATTGGAAACTTCACCGAAGTGAGCAAAACTACAATCGGTGGGGAATTGCGTCCTATGTTTACCTCGCACATGATTGCGAAATGGGGACGGTGTTTCCAGGGAAAACCGACACGGTTCTTCCGTCCTTGTACGTCGATCTTATGTAAGCACGATCTACTGGCCCCTTGACTAACATCTATGGAGACTACACGGTGAGCGCGTGGAAGACGCTTGACTGAGTTCGGGATCTTTTAGGCTTAAATTTAACTTATATTATTTATAGTAATTAGTTTTTAAATACTATATTTTTAAATCAGATTTAATAGAAAAATTATAGTAAAACATATACTATGTTCAGTTGTACTGATCAAAATCGTATACGACTATTTTTCTCTGCATAATGCTTCTCACAAACAACTAAAATTTAAATATTTAAACAATAAATCCTAATACATCAGTCAAAAAAAACCCGCTCTAAATCGAAGACACCACGGTGAGCGTGTGAAGACGCTTGACTGAAACTATCTTTCTAGATACCGA
Organism: Dendrocalamus sinicus; assembly: GCA_036346575.1. Classification (NCBI taxonomy): domain Eukaryota; kingdom Viridiplantae; phylum Streptophyta; class Magnoliopsida; order Poales; family Poaceae; genus Dendrocalamus; species Dendrocalamus sinicus. Next base: position 48,853,374 of record CM070641.1, on the reverse strand, counting down.
TTGAAACGCTGTTTTTTTCTTCCCAGTGTGTATGTGTCGGTGCGTGCGTGCTTGTGGTTAACGCGACTTTCTGCATCTTTACGGGCTATAAGGACCTCGAACACATCCGAAATTAGGTGACCGTTTCTGCCCGGGCGCGTCACTTGCGCGCTTCGATGGCGACGTTATGCGTTCTTGACACCGTTGGTGGCGCCAAAAGAAGCATCTGTGTCGGTTTCCGTTCGCCATTGTCGTCCCTCTTCCCGAGGGAAATAGGAATTTGCTCATATCAGGTCAATCCCCAAGCCTAAGGGAAAGGGATTTCCATGGAACGGGTACAAAGTACAAACGGATGCATTAAGAAGCACATAGCTTGCAGAAATCTGTTCCTTTCCGGTTTAAAAAGAAACATAAACGGAGTTAAGCAAAAACAAAGGGTGCACTCTTTTTAAGCTGTGGTTGATAGTTTTTTTACTCTTTATAAGTGCTTGTATGAATGAACCGAATGTCTATAAATTGCTTCGAACATGCTATATCGATAAGTTATTTTAAAACGACTACAGAGAAGCTTTTCTGTTTATTTGTTTAAGAAAAGTCATAAACTGAAATACAGTGCCACCAGCCGAGAAAAGTATTGGTGCTAAAAAGAAGGCATCAGATGGTAGCTTACACATAGGATGAGTCCCCGTCTTGGGCGTGAGAAATTTCTCAAAACTCGTATGGAAACTAAATTATTTCTTTGAATTTTATGCATTCCAAACATATATTTGTTTTCGATTATTTCAAACAGGCCTTGAAAGTATGAAGCAAAGGATTAGTTCCCTGCCTATCACGTCATCAACAAAAGCATAGTGGACACTACGTCAATAAATGTCATGTTTTTGCGAGGCATTTCCTTCTTGAGGGATGGGTCTCGCTCGTGGGCCCACGCGTCGCTGACTCCAACGTCACCGACGTTAACGTCAGAGGATCTCGATCCCTTCTTGAGACCCTTCAAATGAAAGCATAGAGGACACTACGCTAATAAATATCCTATTTTTGCGAGGCATTTCCTCCCTTCTTGAGACCATTCGAACGAAAGCATAGAGGACAGTATGTCAATAAATATCTTGTTTTTGCGAGGCATTACCCCCCTTCTTGAGACCATTCGAGGCATTTTTCCTTGAGATGTCTCTGTTTCATCGCATCTTCTCACTACATTGACTCCACGACATCTTTGCTTCGAAGGAAAGTACGGCTATGTGATATCGTGAAGTGTGAACATGTGTGCTTTGTCTTGGACTTTTGCTTCCACATAGGGTGCTTCCAATATCTCCCCGTGGTACTTTACCAACGCCCGCAGTGACGTCCGAAGCAACAACTTCCACCAACTCCCAAACTCCTCCAACCGTCCCCCACTTGAATCAGAGAGTCGGCGTGCTCGATCAAGATCGCTCTCTGCGGCAGAGGGAATGAGAGCAAGTTTAATAGAAGAGGTGGCTGCTACCTCTAAGACTAGTCAAATAAGCAAAAAGAGTACACGTGGCTTATGATGGAGGTAGCTAATACAATAAGTTGAGTAGATGTTACCTCTACTAAAGCACTCAAACATTTAATACTTGCATAAATATATCAGGGGTCACCTCTTACATGAGGGGTAGCTTGCCTCTCTCTCCTCTTTTCTCTCTCTTCCATATAGGATTGTGTTGACGTGGATTTCGCTAGAGGCGACCTAGTCAGCATTATTGTACTTGCTCTGAGAACTCCTCTCCCTTCTTCCACGCAACCCCCGAGCAAGTGTGTGAATTACCAGCGTGGAATTGGGAAGCAAACATCGGCTCAGCTGCTTAGGCAACACACCGTAGTCATTTTTTTGGGCCATGACTGATGGTTTATGGTTATGTTTTTCAAGATAATGACAAATAATAAAGACGGCGACACAAATGGTGAACATAGTTTTATGTTTGAGAAGTTGTTTGAAGAAGTGGCTTCAAGAAGTTGCTTGAAGAAATTGTCCCGTTTATTTCAGCTTCTCCGGAAATCGAGGCCGAAAAGCTATAAAAAGCTAAAAAGAACATGCTCTATCTGTCTATTTTCTTATGAGTGATTTTGAGTTTAGAGTGATGTGAATCATAAAAAAAAAACTCGACCTGCAGGGGTACAAGACACCCCCCAGCATTAGCTTAAGAAGAAAGATCCTCTCACAGATCGAGAAAATCCCCGAACCCTTGCCCCACCCTCGACACAATGCAGCATCACCCATGTGAGCGCCTAGGGAGCTTAATGCTTGGCCCAGACGACTGGCCCCGACCCTAACGACCAATGGATCGGCGAGCCTTTCGGCTTGTGCTTTGGCTTATAGGGCAAGCGAGGGGATTTTTTTGCCCCCAGCCTGAGTCGAACCCAGGACCTGGGGGGTGCTACTAGAGCGTTCTACCACTATGATAGAAGCTCGTTCGCAGTGATGTGAATCATGATCCATGATAATTCAATTCCACCTTTTGCTTTGTCCTTGTTATGTTTGGGAGGCCATTTGATAGTCATTGTTAAACTTAAAATATAATTGTGTTTTTCTTTTCTGACTCCAACATAGATTGTTATTAAGGGCCTGTTTGGGAGAGCTCCACCACTGAAAACGTGGATCTGGAGCAGCAGCTCCACCATGGAGCAGCTCCACCGTGGATCTGGGATCCCACCATGGAGTGTTTGGCTTGTACAGCAGCTCCAGATCCACGAAATTAAGGTTTTGGTGGGAATGGGCACTTTTTGGTGGGATAGGGTGTGTAACCAGTGGCATTGGTGGGTAATTACCACCCAACTCCACGGTGGAGCACCCCTTGAGGAGCTCCATGAAATCCATGGATCGGCCTCGATCCGTGATTTTGTGGATCCAATTTCACGAGCCGGAGCGTTTGGGTAAAATTTCGTGGAGTGGAGCCGTTTTTCGTGGATCTGGAGTTGGTGGAGCTCTCCCAAACATGCCCTAAGTGCTACCTGTTGCTCGTTTTCATCTTCGATGTTATCACATGGTGTGCACTGTCACATGTTAAGATGTTCATAAAAGTCGGAAGTGCTGCATTGTACACTGAATTTTCAATCCACAGTACATTATGCAAAACTATTGGATTATCAACTCCCGACAAAATTAAATTATGCTATTGTCCACCGTATTTTAGTGTTGATATCCATGGCTAAGTCTATTCCCAATCTTATTCTTTTTTGTACGGTTAATAGTTTTTAGATGTGATCGATGATTTTTATATGTATTTTTTAAATCAGCAGTAAATAGTGAAAAAATCAATATGATGATGTATATAATTTCAATCTTAGAAAGCCATCTAAAACATTCACTTTAATAAAACCATTCTACTAATTTTGACTTTTGAGAAATCAAAAACTAAAACATAGTCCCAAGAAAAGCCCAAACCCCCGCGCCGTCTCTTCGCTTTTTAAATCCCCACCCGGAAAAGAAAATTTCCCTTCGCTTGCTTCCCTTCCACCACCACTTCGACGCGACATCTTCTTTAGCCCACCGCACCGCACCGCAGCCGCCCCCCACGACGGTTAAAAAACGAGAGGAGGGTTTCGTCCGCTCGCCCGGCGGAGAAGGCAAGGCTCTCGCGGCGAATTGTATGATCGAATCGCGCCGCGGAGGTTGATGGCGGAGGAACCGGCGGTGGATCTCGACGGCTTCGGCGCCGGCGCCGGCGCCGGGGAGGACAACCTGTCCATGCCCCTCGGCGACTTCTTTGCCTTCCTCGAGAGCGAGCCCGCGCCGCCCGAGGACGGGGAGGACCAGCAGCCTGGGGTGCGTGCCTTTGACCGCTTGGTCTTGCCCTAATTCGATTTGTTGTCGGACTTTTTGTTCTCGTCGGATCCGATTAGGCCGGCGGGGTTGTTCGGGGCGGGGGTCACGTTTAGGCTAGGGTTTTGGATTGCATCTGGAGCGGATACGATGAGAATTTTTGGGATGTTTTGCGTTCATCTCGGCGATTTTGGATGTTTTCAGGTCTTAGGTGCTGTGCCTTTTGGAGTAAGGTGCTTCTGTCGTGTCATGGTGTATAAGAATCAAGCGTGATCAAACTTAGATGAAGGATTTGGTGCGATCTTTCAGTTTAACGAGTATTTTTTGTTTGCTGTTTCATACTAGCTGGAGCACATGTGCTTGTTGATGCTAAAAGCTTAGTTCGATTATGAGATGCAATTACATTACACCGTTCTACAGTTTATATGTTGTTTGGGAAATGATAACCATCTGAAGCCAGACGCTTGAACAGTCATCGGACTCTATAATGACCCTCCACGCTGCTGTTGTCACTGGATGCTTGACGTGAAGAGGCTCCCTTACTGATTCATCTGGTTGGTCTGTGGTAGTACTGTCAGCCATGGGTGATGGCGGTGGCTGGCGAGGGGGTTGGTGTTGGAGAAGGTGATAGTGATGGTAGTGGCTGGTGGGCAAATTGGGTGGTGAGGCTGCAGTGATGCCATTGGCTATGGGCGGTTCTCGGTGGGAGTTGTGGTTGGTGGTGTTGGGCCATGGGGACTGGCGAGGGGGTCGGGGTTGGAGAAGAAGGTAATGGCATAGGTGGCAGCTCAGTTGATGTGGTGGTGAGGTGGCACTGTGGTTGGTGGCAAGTGGATATGATGAGGAGATGGGTGGTGATGGAGGTGGTGCCGAGGAGTAGTACTGACTAGTGAGGGCATTGTCGATCGCTGGTGGCAGAGACAGTGAGGATTCGGAAGGGGTGTGGTGTGGTGTCGTATTTTTTTTGACATTGTATGTCAGCCCCTAGTCTTTCCCATGTTGTTTGTATGTGCAGGGGCAGACACAGATTCGTGCAACAACCTTACAAGGTTCTGAAAATGCATTTCAAAACCATGAAGGTTTCCTTGAGTCCAGTAACGGGCATTTAGGCATAGGCTTGTGAGGTTACTATTATTTTTGGGACAACCTTACAAAGGTTACTGTCATTTTGCTGGTACATTGTTTGGTCCTTCATTTAGTCTCTTATCTTATATTCCGTGGTAAATGTGCAACATTTTGATTTAAGAGTTATGTTTCTTAATACAGGCCAATCAAGGTTGTTTAGAGGTTCCAGTGGACACCACAGGTTCTGAAAATGCATTTCAAAGCCATGAAGGTAGACTGTTGCTCATTTTGATCATATGTTTTTTACAGTATGCATAGCTTTTCTTCTCTGCAAGCATTGTTAATGTTATCACTTTATGAAATGAGCAGAAGTTTTCGAAGATGAAGGATTATGGTCAAACTACACGCATATAGACCCTTTGCAGTGCCAGATGGAAGTAATGATGGAACTCAACCAAGGAGAAGGAACTTTTGATCACTCAGAGGCTACCCCTTATGGATTGCTTAGCAGTGGTGAGATACATAAACATGGCTTCAAAATGAAACCTAATCTTTACCCTCTGTATAACATACCATTTTTTGACCTCGCTTTGCAGGTTTATCTGAAAATTCTAGGACTGACAATCTTGACAGTCAACATTTACCAAGGGATGCATTAAACCATATAATTGAAGTTGAAGAAGCAACTGCACCTCCATACGAAGATCTCTCAAATGGTCTGTACTTTGGACAGCAAACTATGTACTTTGACCAAACACAAGTCAAAGTAGAGAACAACTTACAGGGCATGGAGCCACAAACTAACACTTGTATGTTGATTTTCTCTTTGGCAATACACATACATACATACATACATACACACACACACACATACATATATATCTTCTAAATATAAAATTAATCATTTGATATCTACTGCAGATCCGGCATGTAATCTGTTCACAGAGCAATCTGGTTTGAGTGAAGTTAAATGCAAGGATACGGGTGCAATGCTTGGTAATACTGGGCAGGAGGGTAACCATTTCACACCAATGACCATGTTCTCTCTTGACCATAATTCAGCTATACCTGATATTTCTTACACTGAATTGAACATTGGTGAGGCGACTGGAAGCATGCACAATGGCAATAGTAGTTGCCTGACTGTACAGGGAGAATATCTGCAGGGGGAATTTGGGGAATATCCACAACCAGAGTATGGTTCTCTTGATATGGCTGGTGAAACATCACTGCATGATTTGCCACAAAACAATCAGTCATATGATATGGAACAATTTCCGCAGAATATATGTGAAAGTGGTTTGATGCAGGTGTGCTCTCCAGATCAATATTGTGATGATACATCTTTGTCAGATTACTACATGGATGTATCTTCGCCAGAGTCGTTATCCTGTGAGCAGAACCAATCTGAAGATATTTGCTTCAGGAGTGAGTCTAGCACTGACTCTTCTCCAGTACCCTCAAGCAGAAACTCCACCACGGAGGATGCCGATAAATACTTAGGAGACACAACAAAACAGTTGCCAAACTCCAAGATTGTTCCTTTCAGCAACCAACACCCATTTAAGACAATGAGAGATCAAATGCCTCCAGCCTTTCATAAACAGTATGATATTCATAGAAGTGGAAACTCTTCTATTCAGGGGAATTCGTCAAGAAGTTGTGTCAGTGTAAATGGCAATGGTGATTCTGATTTATGTATTATTGAGGGTAGTAGCATTCCTGCTCCTGGTCATCTATTGCCACTCCAGGGAGAACTCCAACATAACTTTCAACAATCCGTGTCTGCTAATCCTATTCTTCCTCGATTTGGAGGGATGAGATACAAGCCACATGATGAAAGAATTACTCTACGACTTGCATTGCAGGTCATATAGCACTCTTTTACTGCTGCGTTCTTTTTTTTCCTTATTCACTTTGTTTTACATGCTGGTACCAGTCACAAAAACCCTGCTGACTGCTCATAAAATTTTCCTTAGCTTCATTTGCTGGATGGTGATATAATGTAAATGGTTACTCATGATTACTCAATGCAGTTTACCTAACCAATAGTATTTAGAAGAACGAAATGCAAAATCTTAGGTTGTTGAGTAACATCATTTGGAAATTCATTGCTGATGTTTTGCCCTTTCGATTCTTATTATGGTGTTAAATGCTACAGTTTGGTTCTTAGAATTAGTTTGGACCTGGTTGGTCTTCGGATATAGTACTAGACCGCTTCCCTGTGAAAAGCACCTTGTTGTAGGAAAGGTGATATCTTGAGAATGTCTTTACTAGAAGAATGTATTTCAGCGTAATTCTGCTTGCTTTTTGAGCTTGTCAAAGTTTCTAGAATGCCTGTTTCTCCCATGATTTTTCAAGGTATTGTTGTTAATGGTAAATCGGTCTAAAACAAAATGGGACAGGATTCAGATTAATTGAGGTGTTTTGCGAAAAAATCAGTATAGGTCCCGTTCAATTTGGCCGCGGCTGATGGCTTTTGGCTGAAATGGCATTATAATGGTTGTTAGCTTTTGGCTAAGACATTCAATTAAAAGAAAATGAAGAAAAATGAGAAAAAATGTTATATCTCTATAGACAATGCAAAGGAAAAAGAAAAAAGAAAAGAAAAAACCCGCGTTAAGAAGCTAAAGCGTTCAAAACGACTTTTGGAAGTTAGAAGCCAAAAGCAAGAAGCTGTTTAAAACGGGGCCTTAGCTTATCTTTTCAAGCTCATAGTTGTTAATTTTTATGGCAAGTTGTTATAAACCAACAAACTGGGTTATTGAGCTTCCTAACCCAATTTTTGCTTAAGCTAATGGAAGCAGCTGCTAGACTGTTTGGTCTGTCTCGTTCTCAAGTTTAGCTGGTCACGTAAATAAGGAAGAATGTAGTAATTTTTGAAGTAAGATTGGCATCTTTAATCCATTTAGTAACAGACAAGAACACAAAATCATTTTGTATTGTTAATTGCTGGTGCTTAAGTTTTTCAACCTTTTTCTGACTCCCTATGACCTTACTCTGTTAAACATTGGCTTCAATTTTATCGCTATAGAAACTAAGTAACTGAGCATTGGATTTAAATGAAGACTGGAGGAAGTAGGATCATTTGGTATTTATGCAATTTTGTTTCTCTTTTGTAAGTTCTTGTTTCCATGTGCTGGATTTGTTCCTCGTTAGCTGTTAACTAATGCATTACCTCTTGCATCTAGTTTTCTTTATGTGCTTCTTCAGTATACTCACATATTGGATGATTGCCAGGATTTTTCTCAGCCGAAGTCTGAGGCTAGTCCACCTGATGGGGTTTTAGCGGTTCCTTTATTGAGGCATCAGGTACACCATGCAGTCACTGTGTTATTTTCTGAAAATAGTAGTACCAGCTTCTGAGTAATTATTATTGTTTTGATAGAAAATTGCCTTGTCATGGATGGTGCAAAAGGAGACAAGTGGTTCACACTGTTCTGGTGGAATTCTTGCAGATGATCAGGTATACTAGTTAATTTCCCCCTGTTGTTCGGCAAAATGGGCAAGTATGTCTTAAGAGGTCATTTGATGCTTTTCAGGGCCTAGGTAAAACTGTATCAACTATATCACTGATTTTGACAGAAAGATCACCATTACCACGGAATTCTGCTATTAAGCAAGAGCCATGTGAAGCTGTAACTATCGATGACGATGACGACTCTGATGAACCTCATTTGAAAAGGGCGACACAGACATGTAGCCCTGAAGTGGCAAGTACTACTGTTAAGGTTGAAAATCATATTGTAGAGGTTAAGACAAGGCCAGCTGCTGGGACACTGGTTGTTTGCCCGACAAGTGTTCTACGGCAGTGGGCTGAAGAACTGAGGAATAAAGTCACCAGTAAAGCTAATTTGACCTTTCTAGTTTATCATGGTAGCAACCGTACGAAGGATCCTAATGAGCTTACTAAATACGATGTTGTGCTAACTACATATTCTATAGTGAGCATCGAGGTACCAAAGCAATCAAATCCTGATAGTGATGATGAAGAGAAAGGAAGCCTGACAGATATGGTGCTCCTGTGGGTTCTTCAGGCAGCAAAAGAGGAAGGCTTCCTCTTCTAAGAAAAACAAAAATAGAAGCGCAAAGGAGAGTAGCTTGCCTGAGAGACCTCTTGCAAAAGTTGCTTGGTTTAGGGTTATTCTTGATGAAGCACAAAGTATTAAAAATTACCGAACTCAGGTTGCTAGGGCTTGCTGGGGTTTGCGAGCCAAAAGAAGGTGGTGTTTGTCAGGGACACCAATACAGAATGCTGTTGAGGATCTCTACAGCTATTTTAGATTTCTCAGATATGATCCATATGCTGTATACAAGCAATTTTGCACCATGATAAAAATGCCAATCAGCAGGAACCCAATTACTGGTTACAAGAAGCTTCAAGTTGTTTTGAAGACAGTAATGCTACGCCGGACTAAAGGTCAGTTAGTTTATATATTATCTGTGTTTTCCATCTCCAGCCTGTACATTTCTCAGAATTCAAGTCATGCTTTATTGTGTCCCAAGAAATAAGGTGTCCCACTGATTGTGCTTAAACCACACGTAACATCTTAGTCGGAGATAGTTTTTCTTGCCTAGAATCTGTGTAAATAATTGGAGTGTGAAATATAGTTCAAAAGTTATCATATACTTGTTAAGCTAAAGTTACAAATCTCTCTCCAAACATGTTATTGCTAGTGTCTTCAGAATAGAGTGATGATAATATCTTGGGAGTTGCTATATAATGAGATGCCATCAAATCATCAGTTAGTGGGATATGCATGAGTTGTATGATTCAAATGATCACCCTTCGTCTTATTTATGCGCATCTACTTTACTGTTGACAAATCCTGTTTATGGTTGCCAAAGGAAGCATGTTGATTAGTCATATTTTAGCTTAAAATGTGTGATTGTAATTTTCTGTTGCAAGCTTGCAATGGTACTTTGGAACTTTCATCTTCACATTCTGGTTTATTCTTCAAATATGTTCGTGCACTATTTTATCCAACATTAGGGTATATTTAATTTTGACTTATATATTAGATTGCTGTTGTATTCTACAGAAGTTATTGTTTTATTCTTCCTATTATATGAGTAGATTGATGTCTCATAATGTTCATCAAGTCTTCAATCATGCTTTCTCTTATTCTATCCCATAATTGTTTATTTCCTTTTTGGTTTTTTGGCCAGTTATTTTTAGCCTCGAGAGCAACCATCCACCATGAGTTGAACAATGAACTTGTTTGAGTAGCCTATTAAACTAAACCACAGGACTTGCCTTTTGTAAGCTGCGTTTGTGTAGCAGACATAGCTTTTATCAAATAAATAGATATGCAGACAAGTTTTTTAAACCTACATATGCACTAGCGCCCTTTCAGTACTTGTGGACTTCCTGTTAGACATTGCTATTAATGTTGCTATATTCTTTGTGTATGCTGTTATGCTTAAAATGTAAGAAGTGCATTTTAGTGTTATTCATCATGACTGAAATTGCAGTCTTTGTATCACCACTTTCAGTATTCCAAAAATGGGTCTACTAGGAATGGGTGCCCCTACCTGTTAATGTAAAATCACTGGTTAGGCCGTAATGCCATATAATCACTACTAGGTGTGTAACCGGACGAATACTGGTTACCTATTTTTAGAACATTCCTGTCTGTCATTGCGTGATCTAACGCATTTCTACTGCTTGGCTATTAATTTGATATGTGTAATTATGATTTGGCACCCTGGAATTCCTGAAGTTCCAACTATGTGTAGCAGTATTTTTTAAACAGTATTCTCCATTGCAACTTAGTTGATTTGTGTCTTCTTTCCTTTTCCCCTCCTGTTGTACTTTACTTTCCCCTTGTTATTACCCTTTGTCATTGGTGTGGAAAGTTAGATTTATTTGTTCTTCATATTACACTATGTTCAACTCTTAGTTATGACCTATTGTCTTGTAGCGACAATGCTTGATGGAAAACCAATCATTTCTCTTCCTCCAAAGACTGTTTCTCTTAAGACGGTGGACTTCACTAGCGAGGAACGTGCTTTTTATAATGCTCTAGAAGCTGAATCACGAGAACAGTTCAAGGTGTGTAGACAATGTTGATTAATAGTCTTGTTTCTGATATGTACTTTTTATTTCTTCTGTCAATATCTTGATATTTGGATCTTGTCATTTCTCAATAATATAAAGGCATATTTTTACTTGACGGATACATTGATAAATCAATCTGGAGTATTTTCTTAAGTATGAAAGTTATCCCCTTATTATGTTGAAACATGGTATAAATTTTTTTGTATTAATCTCCACCTATTCTTGGAATGTAAAGAGTACAGAACCCTACATAATTGAAATAAAGGTACCAGGACAGTAGTGTAGAGATTGGGCTTATACCATCCCTGATTAAAACTTAACATTAGTGGGATACTATAACATTTATGACATGAAGCAGGGTTGACCACTTATTTCAGTGTTTAAATCACTTGAAGTTGATATTGGTGCTTGCTGATGTATTTCATCCATATGCTCACTAGTGCAAGTAACAATTTATCTGCAGGTTTACGCAGCTGCTGGTACTGTTAAGCAAAATTATGTCAATATCCTGCTGATGCTTTTACGGCTCAGACAGGCATGTGATCATCCTCACCTAGTCAGAGGCCATGAGTCTACTTCTAGCTGGATGTCTTCATTGGAGATGGCAAAGAAACTTCCAATGGAAAGGCAACAAGAATTGCTGGTTTTCTTGCAATCTTGTTCTGCAATATGTGCTCTCTGTAATGTAAGTTAATTTGCTCCCTTTTTTTTTCTAACTGCATCTAAAGTTCTGGTGTCTGTATATTTACTCTTTGTGTCTGCATCATGTCTTGCAATATTTGTTGCATTTGATTTTGCTATTTGCTATCATGCTGTGGAGTGTGGTGTGGGGTAATTTATTTGAATAACTCTTGCAGTAGTAATTTTGCGTACTTGAATGAGTTTTGGGGTTTCTTACTGGCAATTGGACCAACTGCTATTGTTACCACGAGAATGTGAAATTACGAAAAGTCTAGCTATCACAATGCAACAATAGTAATTATTAGAGCGTTGCTGGGGAATTGGTTGTGAGCTTGCTTTCCTGGACGCTCAGAAGCATCGATAGCCAGGGAAATTTCCTAAGCTAGGGCTAAGCACCAAAATGTATCCTGCGGTTAGCATACATCTGAGCATGAAGTTTGCATGTCTACCTGTGACAAAGGTTTTTTTTTAAAAAATCACAGCTGGTTTGAACAGAGCTAGAAAAAAATTTAGGAAAAGAGTAACACTTGTCTTGAGTTCAGTTTTCTTGATCCCAACTTGATAATAGGCCATGGACCTTCATGCCTACTATTCTGCCTCAGAATCACTTCTGGTTCTTAACAACTTAAATTGTGCAGGATGCACCAGAAGATGCTGTTGTTACTATGTGCGGTCATGTTTTTTGCAACCAATGCATATTGGAGCAACTTAATGGTGATGACAGCATATGTCCAGTGTCCAATTGCAGACTCCGACTAAATGCAACTTCATTATTCTCCCGAGGCACCCTTGAATGCTCTCTGCGCAGATTATCCTGTGAATTCCTGTCTAATGATTCCTGTATGGACATGGTACATGCTGAAAAGCAGCCTGGGATTGATTCATTTTACGCATCTTCGAAAGTGAGAGCTGCCATAGATATTCTTCTCTCGTTGCCTAAATTAGATTCTACCCAAATTAGTGATAACAAAAAATCAATCATGTGTCCCTCTGAAAAAATCAGTGGAAAGAGTTCTCCTTCAGAATATGTTGACACCAAGATGACAGAGAAGGCCATTGTTTTCTCTCAATGGACTAGAATGCTGGATTTGCTAGAGGTTCATTTGAAAGCTTCTCATGTGACGCATCGAGGCTTGATGGAACAATGTCTGTTGCTGCTCGGGAAAGAGCTGTGAAAGACTTTGATACAGTTCCAGAGGTTTGTATTCAATGACATTTAGCATACGTAATTTCTGAGCGTATCACGTTTGTTAACTTTTGCTGTTGACAGGTTACCGTTATGATCATGTCTCTCAAAGCTGCAAGTCTTGGTCTCAATATGGTGGCTGCCTGCCATGTACTTCTGCTTGATCTTTGGTGGAATCCTACCACAGAAGACCAAGCTGTTGATAGAGCACACCGTATTGGCCAAACGCGACCTGTCACAGTATCACGGTTGACTGTAAAAGATACCGTTGAAGATCGTATTCTGGCTCTCCAGGTAAATTTGAATTCATCAGGCTTTGCTTTTGATTGCAAATCATTTGAATTTGTATTCCTGAGCAGTTCGTGGGAACCCATCTGTAGTCTGGCAAGAATCTCATCTCCAGACTCCTGCCGGGCGCCAGGTGGCCAAACCAACCAGCCATAGGAGGCTGGTCTGGTATCCAGAGAACTATTTAAAAAGTTTAAGAAGTCCTTTACGTAGCTTTAAGTATATCCCTAGTAAGATTTGACTTCCCTTGTCATTTCCTGCTTGGAGTTCCTATTGGTGAGGTCCTACCCATTTGGTAAAATCCTATGTAAAACTATTTTTCAACCCTTCCCGTAGCTACTAGAAAGTACTATTTATTCGCGAGTAACTTGGTTCGACAATAAATATTTGAATGTACTCTCATGATGCCCTACTAAGCTGACAACTTGTCTCAGGAGAAAAAGCGGGAGATGGTTGCTTCTGCTTTTGGGGAAGACAGATCCGGTGCCCGTCAGACTCGATTGACAGAGGAAGACTTGAATTATCTGTTCATGGTTTAGCATCACTCCTGAGACTGAACACAATTTTGCTCATGGGATGGTGTAATAGACAGTGATAGACAATATATTTCTCGGGACAAATAACAAATAGCATTTCTCTAGGGGTTATTGGTGTTTTTAGTTTGTATAGGTGCTGAGTTTTTGTAGTTTAAAGGTGGCACTGTGGTGGTTAGATCATCCAATTATTTTCGCACTGCAAGCAGAAAGGTACTTCCATCAGGTAATTTTTCAATTAGCTTCAGTGGTGCCTGTTTGACTTAAAATCATGAATATAACAGAAGAAAATGTCATTAGCTAACATGATATATGTACATAGTTGTCATCAGCATATCTAAACTTAGTTTGGGCTTCAGCATTTGCGCAGTGTGGTTCATTATAAACCATGTAAAAGATTGAGCTGAGCTATTTGCCTATTTAATCTCAGTTTATGGATAATGGTTGTTGTCAATGCATGCTTGATTTGGGGTGGTATTGAATGTATGATCGAGATTTATTTGTTTGAAAGGTTCTGATGCCTATTTGACCGAAGTCAGCTGCATGCTAGGTTTTTTTTTAAAATTTTTTTTAGGAATCTACATGCTAGGTGCTCATTTGGGCTGAATAAGGCTGGATTATGGTTTATTTTTACTGTAGCTGGTTTATTTTGCAGTGTAGCTGATGGTGGTTTAATTAGCATAATTAAATTTAAAAAAAATTTAAAAGAAAAAAAACATGTTAGCCCATATCGTATAATGCAAATAAATACAGAAACGACAAAAAAACTCAAAAAGTCAGAAGCTAAGCTGAAATGAGTGTGGCGTTGATCCCGCTGCGGCGATTCTGCTATTTGGTGGCTTGTTGACCTCGGAAAATCCTTATCGGTGAGTACGCTTGGTTGTGAAAACAGCTGGGGATCATTAATCACCCATATAAAATCCGCCGCCGCATAACATGCTGTGGTGTTGCCACACCTAAAACGATACAGAGACCGCGCGCCCGTTCGTGCTGGACGGACGTGTAGGCGTACCGTAGTGGCTCTTCGGCAAGGTGGAAATAAAAGACATCGTGTGAAGCGGTTGACCTTTTGGGGTCTCGCCCGCGGTTGCCATGGCGTGCAACCTGTTCCACAGTCGCGGATGTGGCAGACGTCAGTGGCGGATCACAACAAAAACAGAACAAAAATTTAGGGAGCTAATAAAAAAAGCCAATATCTATCATCAGCAACTGTCCTCAACACCGTTCCCGACAACGACTTTAACGCGGTTATGCTGCGTTTGCTTGGAAGCACCACCACCAGTCTTTGAACAAACTTACACAACGGATATTATCATGGGCTAACTTCTTGCATAGGGGCAAGCTCCCAAGAGTAAGATTGGAGCGTACGCTAGCTAAGATAAAAGTAGATAAGATAAAAGAGCAGGATGGAGTCCTGTGCCGTTAAGCTGTGATTTACCAATTATGGCAGATAGTGTGTAGACTAGCGTGATCAGACGAAGAGGGAAGGAGTGTAGCAGACGCCGACGAGGTGGGGGCTGCTGGCGGTGGGGGGCGTCAGCCCCATTTGACCCCTCAGTAGGTCCGTCACTGGCAGACGCTTGTCCAGCTAGCTAACGATGATGACATTGTTGGATTAGCTCAGAGAAGGAAGAACAGTGCATACAAATGTTTTACTACAACAATTGCTCGTTTCAGTACGTGTAGCATATCATACTAAGGTCTTATTTGGGAGAGTTCAATTTTTTCCCATAAGCTATTTTTTAGCTTTTTGGCTAAAAAGCAGTTTGTAGTTTTTCTTGAAAGGTCGTTTGATAGTCTAGTTTTTTTGTTGGGTTGGCTGACTGCTTCACCTATGGATGAAGATTAAAATATTTAAAATACCCTTGAGGATTCTGAGTGCATGCTTTGCGGATTGACGAAGGCGACGTGGGCCGGGGGTGAGCCGATGAGTACGGCGTCGGAGCGAGTTGGCAACGGAGGGAGGCGGCATCGACCAGGACCAACGAGAGACGGAGACCAGCGTGTGGGCGATGTGGTGGCGGCGCCGTTGAGAGCAGGTGGCCTTATGGGAGTGCGACAGCGGCGGCAAGAGCATGCTACCTCGGTGGAGTCATATGGACAAACAACCTTTCAGAAAAGCTACAACCATCAGTTATAAACTGTGTTTCAGTCAGAAATAAAAAGCAGCTTATGGCAAAATGCCAGAAAGCTACAGCGCCCCAAACAGCTTTGAAACTCACCTGTTTGGGGCTTCCAGCTTTTAGAAGATGGCTTTAAGGGCATCTCCAACCGATTCTTTATCCTGCTCTTCATTGTATATTTACCTAATATGACTCAAGAAATGGACTCAAACCGGTTCTTTATCCTCCTCTTCATTTTTATCGAGTCGCTATTTTCTCCCGGCCGCTAGCTAGATTTGGCGAGCGCCTCCTCACTCGCTTCTCAAATAGCTAGGCCATTGGAATGCTAACTCAAATAGAGAGCTGAAAATAATAGCTAGCCTCTTCATCCTAGGAAATAGAGAGGGAGAAATGACTAATGGGATGGTGTTGCTCTAAGCCCCTAAACCTAGATGATCATGTTCTATGATCACGAGTTGATAGCTTTTTAAGCAGCTTGCCACTTACAGGATTTAGCACTCAGATTGTCGCCCAACTAAAGCTACCCAGTATTTGCTATAGCACGACCCACAAATTGCCACAAATCCAACAAATTTCATGTTTTTCTTTCTTTCTGGTAAAAAACCCAGTACATTTTTGATGCTATACAAATCAATCTCAACTCATATAATCAATCGCTCCTCCATGTATGCAGTCAAAACACCGAGTAGCACGATCTGAAAAGCGAAGCTATAGCTCAGTCCAAAAATCTCAAATCATGGCTCCAGAAGCCTATCCGTGACTGACGGGGCACCTCCAGCATTGGACCCTGAGGATGCATACTCACTGACGCCTGGGTCATCCGTCGACGAGCCGCCGACAGGCACCGGAGCAACCAATTCAGGCAACGGGAAGAACGTCGGCACCGGCATCTTCGGTGGCAGCGCAGGCAATGGCGCCTCGAATTTCAGCACATTCAGGGCCTGCCTGATGCTTGGTCTATGTGCGTAGTCAGGATGAGCACACCACAGTCCTACGACCATCAGACGCTCCATCTGCTGCTCGTCGAACTCCCCCATTAGCCTCCAGTCTGCTGCTTCAAGAAGGGCTTTCTCCCGTACAGCTCCCACACCCACGGCACCAGCCTTGCCTTGCTCGGCTCCTCGTTGGGCTCCGCCGGCCGTCGCCCGCACGCGATCTCCAGCGCCACGACGCCGAGGCTGTACACGTCCGACTCCCGGCTGGCCTTGCCTGTCATCACGCACTCTGGCGCAAGGTAGCCCAACGTGCCGGCCAGGACGGTGGTGTAGGGCTGGCTGCCGTGCTCGACGAGCTTGGCGAGGCCAAAGTCGCCGAGCTTGGCATTGAACGTGGCATCCAGCATGACATTGCTCGGCTTGATGTCGCGGTGCACGACGCACTGCACGCACTCCTCGTGGAGGTAAAGCAGAGCCGACGCGAGGCCTAACGCGACGTCGTACCGCGTCGGCCATGGGAGGAGCACGCCCTTGCCGTAGATGTGGTGGTCGACGCTGCCATTGGGCATGAGCTCGTACACGAGGAGGAAGTCGCCGCGGTGCTCGTGGCACCACCCGACGAGCCGGACGAGGTGGCGGTGGCGCAGCTGGCTGATGATGCGCACCTCGGCGGCGTACTCCTTGCGCCCCTGCGTCGACCCCTTGACACCCTCTTGATGGCCACCTCCAAACCGAGCTCCTTCAAGAAACCCCGGTAAACCGCGCCGAACCCGCCCTGCCCGAGCTTCCTCTCCTCGTTGAAATTATTGGTCGCCGCCGCAAGATCGCCGTACCGGAACCGTCTCGGCCCGCTCTCCATGACGAACTCATCGGCAAGCTCGTCATACCCCATTCCATCGTCGTCAATGTCGCCATCGATGCATCCTCCGGCCTTCCTCCATTGCCTCACAAACCAAACAACCCCTGCAGCAACGAGCACAAGAAGCAGACCGCACAAGCCTAAGACCACCCAAAGTATCACCGTCTCCTCCTTGGGGTCGACGCTGGATGTGAACTCCCAGTACAGCACCTGGTGCAGCTCGGCGGCCGCGCCCGTGGCGGCGGAGAAGCCGATGGCCACGGTGTCGGGCAGGTAGTCCCTCAAATCAATGGCGTGCCACAGCAGGACGTCCGTGGGGGCGGGCGCGGCGTTGCCGTAGGAGAGCGCGACGGTGAGGTTCTTGGCGTCGCCGTCGTACGCGACGCGCGCGTGCGCCGTGCGGCCGTCCTTCATGCTGGTGGGCCAGTCGGCGGTGGCGGCGGAGACGATGCCGCCAAGATCGACACCGACGTGGTCGTCGTTGGGGTCCCATTCGTTCCTGTATGTATCAAATTCCACGGCAACGAGGGAGTGGCGGCCCCCGGGGGCGGAGGAGTTGAAGAGGCCGAGGAGGCCGCCGGCGGAGCTGTTGGGGAGGATGGAGGGGAAGGAGGAGAGGAAGAAGGCGAGGCCGTCGCCGGAGGCGGAGGAGGGTTCGGGGGCGGCGATGGAGAAGGCGAAGGCGGAGGCGAAGGAGGCCGGGCGGCGGGAGACGGGGTCGGAAAGCGGGATGGGGCGGAAGAAGAAGGCGCGGCCGGCGCTGCTGGTGATGGGGCCGAGGCGCTCGTCGCGGGTGAGGCGGATGAACTTGTTGAAGAAGGCGTCGCCCTGGAAGGAGATCCCCGACGGCGGCGAGTCCGAGGAGGCGGTGAAGTTGTAGGTGAAGGAGAAGGGCGCGGCGGCGGGCGGCAGGAGGAGGCGACGAGGAGGAGGAAGGGGCAGACGGCGGCGGTGGAGATCCCCATGGAGGATTTCGGCTTCTCTTGAGTTGAGCGAGCCTTGGGGGAGGACAGGACGGCGGGTGGAAACGGATCCTCTGCAGTCGCGTACGGGCGACTGCAGAGGAAAGCCACGATCTGAGCCGTGAGCGAAAAAGGGCGGTCCAGATCTTTCTTGCTACAGTAATTTTACTGTAGCTACAGTAATTTTTACTGTAGCAACAAAGGATCTGAGCTATCTTTTCTCGATCGGACGGCTCAGATCGCGACTTCCCTCTGCAGTCGCCCATACGCGACTGCAGAGGATCTCGTTTGTACCCATGGGGGTTGACCACCAACGATAAGCCACGAACGAACTTGCCTCAAAAAAAAAAAAAAAGAAAGAAAGAAAAAAGATAAGGCATGAGCTGGGATTGGTTGTATCCTTCATCTGTGCGTGCACATTGTCCCGTTGGCAACTAACAAGTTAACGTGTCCAGTAAATTGTAGTAATTTACTAGCTAGATCAAGAACGAAAATGTTTGACTCGACGTATTATGTATATGGATCGTTCATGAAACAAATCGAATTTTCGAAAACTTGAAATTTTCTTTTTGAAATTTAATCCTTTGAGTCTCCTAGCCAGATTCTCCACCAATCCTAGCCATCCAAAGCCCTAAACCACTGCAGTATCGCCTCAACGGTGAGTTTTTGCGCTGTTATTGTTCACGGGCCGAAAATATCACGCCGCTGTCTGATATTTGCCGCCGCCCGCTGCATGCCTTGCCGTCCAAGCCCTTCTTGCCCTCTCTCGCTCTATCTCGGTGATTCTTCACCACCGACACCAAGCCGAGATCCGTACACCCTACCCTAACATGCCCTAGCTCCCTTGCCGTGGCGTGTCGAGCCGCCGCCGCGGCGCGCCTCGCCGCCTCTTCTCGCGAGCTCCTTCTCTTGGCCGACCAACCGCACCTTTTGACCACCGTAACGCCCGCCCGAGACGCCAATCGTTCCTCGCCAGCCTCTCCCGACCTTTCGCCCCATGAGCCGCCATCGCCCCGATCTTCTCATGGCACCGAACCGCCTTAGGGCACTTATAAAGCCGTGAACCCTCCTAAACTTCTCCACGCACCCCGCAGCTTCCTTCCTCGCCCAATTGATCCCTCTCCTCTACCTCCGGCAATCACCGAAATTCCCCAAGGTGAGCCCTAAACCGATTCTCCCGATTTACCCAGTAGAATTTCAATTACTCGCTCCCGTAGCTCCTCATGAACCCAAGAACTTGACCGGTAGCGCCATTACTAGCCAAGCCCCACAGCTCGTCGGCCACCTTCTCCTCCGCCGGCCGCAACCACCTCAACGTGGCCAGCTCGTTAGAAGCTTCCCCAGCCCAAACCGTTACCCCTACAAGCTTGCCCTAATCCCCTAGATGCTCAAGGACTAGCCCCATCGCCCGATTGACCCCCGGTTCAACCTATACCATACAAAAACCGTGCCGCCTTTCCGAGCTCGCCGCGGCGAACGCCGCCTCCCCGGCCGCCGCCGACCTCAAAAATGGAACCCCGGCATTCCCCCGAACCCATCCATAGTCTCGGTTTGTGTCGCAACTCCCTGTAGCGCCGCCGGTCGCCGCCGCTGTTTTGCTCTATTCCTGTGCGCGCGCGTGAAGCGAATGGAGAAGATGAACAGTGCCGGGCGGCACTGTTCATTCGGCCCATTAAGCAGAGCGCCCGAACCCGCCAGCCACCCGGTTGCATAGTAAAACCCGCCCCGCATGAAAGACCCGGCATGAATAGTAATTAACCGTGATGAATAGTGCCAGACCCGTTAAGCCATTTTAAAGTCCAAAAATGCAAATTTATACTCTTTTGAACCGTTTCGAGCCCACCAACCCATTTCTCAAGTTCACTTCACCATTTGAACCTCCCAAAAATCCCAAAACCTATTTTATTTGGTTTTCTCGAATTTTATTTCTTTATTCCTAGCTCATTTCCTTCGAGCGTGGAATTAAATATTATTTCTTTGTTTTACGCTAGCACAAGATGTTGAAGGCCAGCTAACTCAAGAAGAAGAAGCCCCGGATCAATCTCAAGATCAAGAAATTGAAGAATACGAAATAATAAAAATCGAAAATTTGCAAGGCAAGTCACATGTTTTTGATCATGTTGAACCTACTTTCCGTTAATTACTATTTATCCATATTTTCATTATGCTATTTGTGCACTGTTATTTTATGTACAAAGATGGTTTAGAATGACATGCTATTAGTTAATGTCCTACCACCCTAAAAAACCCTGTTTCATCTGATGGCTATATTCACCTTGACAAAACTTAGTAAATATTAAAAGTATTATTATTGCAATCATGGTAGTTCAGGAACTCAGCAAACTTTTACTATTAAAAGTCTTGGTATTTTGTTAATAGAATTTTGAAAGATTCATTGATAAGATGTTGCAGAAAGCCATGAGTTGGCTGAGCCCATCCTAGAATGGGAGTTGTGTTGTGAATGGATAGCAATGACGTGGGCACTGGGATGTGAATTTGTGGATGAAAAGTTGTTTAGTGAAAAGTAAGACTTAAAAACCTTATGCCAAGTGAAGAACATAGTAAACGCCAAGCACAAGCGTTGACTTGTCAAACCCGTTGATTAGTCGCTCAAATTGATTGAATCTTTAATGGAGTACAACCGGTTGGTATGGAAACGGTAAAACCATATCGAACAATGTTAAACCCTTCCGTGATGGGTAGTCCGACCTTGATGGCGGATATCCGGTTTGAGTTGAGATCTAACTGCACCGAAAGTCGGTATGGAAATGGTAAAACCATATTGGACAACAATAACTTCCTCAGATCGCAAAGTATCTAGCCATATTGGTAGATAAAATGTCCGTCGTATGTCGGCACACCCTGTCCGTGTTGGAGTTTACTGTAGAGCTTACATGAAGAGATGAGCAGTGAAACGACCTTGTTTTCTCAACTCACCATGAGGGTTGAGGAATCTTGTGGTAAAGATGGGCAACTCACAGAGTCATTTATAAATAGTATTCGAATACACTGTACTGTGTTTAATGGGTGATTCCAATAAGTATGGCATAAGTAGATTTGGAAAGGTGTTGGAAATATTTTGGAGTTGTCTTGGGAATGTGAATGTGTGAGTTAAATCAAGTGTGAAACCCCCCAATTGTCTTAAGAAGTTTACGATTTAATATTTTATGTTTGAAAGCAAAGTGTTTACAAATAAAATTGCATCTACAGACAATAATGAACCACTATACCCCATTTCATGGCAATCACCTGCATATAGTTAAATAGTATTTCACATGTGACTTGTTGAGTACGGTTGGTTGTACTCACATTTGCTAAAATCATTAAACAGAAAGTGCTTGTCAAGATAATGAAGGAGTTTTCGAAGATGACGCAGAATTCTACAAAATAGACGACGCCGAGTGTTAAGGTTTATTCTACACTCAGATCTGCCTGTGGAGTTTCTTTTGGTAATGTATCTTTGGGTTGTACGCCCTTTTATGTAAAACTTGGCTGTTAAGTCTTACTTTTGTAATAAAGATTGGTTTTATGCTCAAGCATGCTTTGGCAATGGTGCGTATTCTTCACAAAGACTGCAATGAACAATCCGGCGCTATGCGAGGTTAACCTAACGCTCCCAGAAATAGGGGTTGTTACAGTTCAGCCTTGCAAAGCAACTTCTACGCGTGCGTGCAATCATGTGTATGCCTTGTGTGAGGCGAGGGAGGCACGCAGAAATGGCGAGGATTCATTTCGAGATTCCAAAACTGGCGAGTGTTTACGCGTGTGTTGAAACAGTTTGGAAATTAAAACAAGGCAAACAATCCAGCCAGCGGGGGTCGCGCGGCCAAAGTGCCTGGTCCTCGGCCATCTCCCGCCCGAACGCAGGAAGCGCGGCGACGTCGACTCATGCACAGGACGAGAACACGTCGTTGCGCCGACAGGTAGGGCTGTAAAAAAAGCTCGAGGCTCGCGAGCTGCTCGAGTTTGGCTCGTTCTAGACTCGATTCGAGCTTGGCTCGAGCTCCAAACGAGCCGACTCGAGCTTATCCGGCTCGCGAGCTTTAACGAGCCGAGCTCGAATAGCTCACGAGCTTACAATTTTACCCTAATTCCCATTCCCTCACTCCTCCCGCCTCCTCTCAAATCCCCTGCACCCCCCACACCCTCCTCTCCCATCTCCCACTCCGCCTCATGGCAGCTGCTGCCCGCCCGCCCCGCCTCCCACTCCTCGCCCCCCACCGCCGGCCAGCCCCACTCCGCCCCTCGTCGCCGCCTCCTCTCCCGCCGCCGACCTCCCACCGCCTCGGCGCGACCCTCCCCGCCCCGTCCCCCTCTCGCCGCCGCCTCTGCCGCGCCGCGCGCCTCGCCGCGCCCCTCTCCCGCCGCCCTTCTTCCTCTCCGCCCCGCCGCCGATCCTCTCCCGCCTCGCCCCTTCCTCTCTCCGCCACCGCCGCCGCTCCTCCTCCCGGCGCCTTCTCGCGCTTCGCCGCTTCTTCCTCAATCCGCCCGCCGCCTCCTCGTCCCCGCCGCCTCCTCGCCCCCCGCCGCCTCCTCCCGGCGCCTCTCTCGCCGCGCACCCGTCCGACCGCCCTCGCAGCTCGGCCACCGCAGGTGAAGGTGCGATCGCAGCCCGGCCGCCCCGGCGCCACCGCCGCCACCTCCCGCAGTACTCACCGAGCCTACACATGCAAAGCTCGAGCTCACCGAGTTTTGTCCGAGCCGAGCTCGAGCCTAGCTTAAAGCTCGATGTTAATCTCAGCTCGCCGAGCTTGGCTCGAGTTTCTACCGAGCTCGAGCTTGGCTCGTTTACAGCCCTACCGACAAGAGGATTTGTTAGAGATCGCCATCGCCATTTGACGGAGGTAGAGGCAACCGAAGCACATGGCGCGCCACCATGTGAGAACTGTTCATACAAATTACAATGTATTAATTTTTTCAAATTTGATTACTCGACGTCTTTTTTTTTTATAAATTTAATTTTCTCTCCGAACTCGACAGCCGTGATAGACGACACGTGTCACCTGCCGTGCTACACAAGCCACCAGAACTCGACAGGACATATCGAGCAATCGCATTTGCCAAGCAGCAGCAGCGCACAGGGGATTAGGGGCATGATTAGCAATAATTATTCAATATATTGTATTGATTAACATTAATTAATTATGATTGACACTATTTAAGTATGGGCCTGTTCTTTTGTGACTTTTGGCTTTTCTACAGTAACTAGCTTTTAAACGGAGTGTCTTTTCAAGATGTGGTTTACTAGTTAATTGTAATGCATACGGTACTGACTTCATTTATATCGGCAAAAGTTGCACGTGAATTTCAGTTACCTTGTAATCTCTCACACGAACAGCCAAAAGCCGCAACCACAAAAGAATATGCCTTATGTACGGCTGGCCGACGTCCTGCCGAGCACAATTTAAGCTAATTTTATAAAAATAGATATCTAAGATTAAATTTTTTAAAAATAGCTACAATACTATTTATATAAACAGTTCCGGCGTGAGGGCCGCCCTAGGCGTCCGCGGTGGTAGGTGCGCCTTGGCAGCAGGTGCGATGGGGGAGAAGCATGAGATGGCGAATTTTTTGTACGGATAATCCATTTTTTATTCGAAATTACATAAATATATCCGCGGAATTTTGTTTACAAAAATAGGCTCCAGTCGCCCCGCATTGGGCGACTGCCTCCTTTCGCCCAACCGGGAAGCGACATTTAAGGAATATGCAAACCGTTGAGCGAATCAATGTTGCCGCTCGAAAGTTGGCGACTTCTTCCATCATTGGACGGTTGGGCGATCGAATTTCAGCCGCCAACGCAGGCGGACAGTGGAGGGGTTTTTATGGCAGCTCACCAATACCAAGACCACCTACCACTTTACCACTCTCATTCTACGCACAGAGAAGAAACGAGAGAAGAAGAGGGGAGGAGGTTTTGCACTCATTCTGCGCATAGAGAAGAAACGAGAGAAGAAGAGGAGAGGAGGAAGGGGAAGAAAAGGAGGGGGAGAAGAGAGGAAGGAGGGGAAGAGAAGGAGGGGAGAAGAGAAGGAGGGGAAGAAAAGGAGGGGGAGAAGAGAGGAAGGAGGGGGGAAGAAAAGGAGGTGAGAAGAGAAGGAGAGGAGGACAGGGTTGGAGGAGGTGAGGGAGGAAGGAGGAGTGGAAGCTATTTCGTCCATTTGGATTCAGGTATGTCTTGATTATATTGTATTTGCATTATTAGTTATATGAAATGTTGGTGTTAGTAAAAATTTTAGATGTAGAAAATGTAGTATAGTTTTAGTATGAAAATATTAGTGTCAAAAAGTTATAGTATACATTTTGTAGTCTAGAAATATTAGCACCCTTTTTAGTATAGAAAGTGTAGTTTAGTGTTGTACGATGTTATTTGACGTGTCGTAAATTTCAATCATACATGCAGCCTACATCATCAATGGCCACTACATTGAGAGTTTATTACAAGCTAGGAATTATTCGTGAAGGTCCGAATGGTGTGAATTTGAGCGATTTTCCGCAAGTCACTCTCGATTCGGATGACGAGAATGCTCGAATGACGATGTGCAGATTGGTGACCCGAGTTTTTCATTGGACCCCGAGGTGTGCAGCGTCGCCGCTGCAAGGGCTTTGGAGCCGGTCTCCCACGGACATCGATGGGAGTTGAAGACTTTGCGCGCTCGCCGCGGAAGGGCTTTGTGCAAGGGTGCCGACGCCGTGGATACGAGTGTGTCCTACTTGTGCAACCGTACTCACTACAAGCACCGCGCAAGCTCGCGCGCCCGCTATGCTTCGGAGGTGCTAGCAGCTCGGCGGCCGCACGCTTGGCGAGGTGATGAAGTTGCCCGTGATGAAGCCGATGCGGTACATGGAGGAGAGTTATATTCGTCAAGCCATAGAGACGGAACTGGGCATGCCGATGCGGTACATGGAGGAGAGTTACAGCCGTCAAGTCATAGAGAGGGAACTGGGCAAGCCGATGAAGGAGAGTATAATGAGTATATCGTGCAGCAGATCTACTCTGATGACTAGAGAGCATGGGATGAAGAGAAAGTTGTAGAGGAGGATGAGGAGGACAGTTCCGATTATGAAGAAGTTACTATCCCCCAGGAATGGAACCGGTTTAATGCGGAGGATGGTGTTTCCGCACATGATGAGCATGAATCACCATGGGAGTATCATGAGACAGAGGTTCGTTGCATGCTATGTTTGTCGACAAGGAAGCGCCGCAGATGTTATCAAGATTTGGGCCCTTCCAATGCAAAGTGACATTTCGCCGTCAAATCAAGCCGTGAGCAGACATCGTGAAATGCGAGTAGGTGGTTGTCCTTGGAGGTGCACGACGAGACCCAAGTATGAGACTCACCGATTGTATCCAAGGTGGAGCCGCACTCGCTTTCTAAACACCGCCTTAGCGAGGCATCGTAACCTAACATCCGGATTTATAGCCAATTTGATGTATGGGGAGATAGTGGAGAAGAAAGACATTGCGGCCACGCATATTGTGGTAACTATCGAGAATAAATTCAAGTATAAAATTAGCTACGCGAAGGCGTGGCATGCCAAGCAAAAGGCGTTGGAAAAACGTTTTGGCACTTTCGAGGCGGCGTACGACAACCTTCCTCGTATGCTTAAGGTGTTGCAGCAAAGGAACCCGGGCACGTACATCGCCGTGCAGGACAAGCCGTCCGTAAGTCCACCAGGATTTGCAGTGCTGCAGAGAGCATTGTTTGCATTTGGTGCTAGAATTGAAGCATTCAGGCGCATGCTGCCAGTGATCTTAGTTGACGGAACCTTCTTGACAGGCAAATACAAAGGGCAGATCCTGACGGCCATAGGCATTGACGGTAACAATCAAATATTACCGCTGACCATTGGAGAGTGAGAATTATGAGAGCTGGCTGTGGTTTCTCAGACATGTGAAGGCTGGAGTTGTAGGCACCCGTCCTGGTGTGTGCGTAATCCATGATCGCCACGCCGGTATTATAAAGGCTATAAGAAAACTTCAAGAAGACCTCGAGAGGCCTTTCCTTGGCCGGATATGAGGAATCGGTGGTGCGATGCCACTTAGGGCAAACTTTTTCAAACAATTCCCGAAACAATCTTTGATGAAGCTATTCAAGAGGCTGGCTAGGCAGAACCAGCAGAGAAAATTTGATGCTTTATGGGGGTTGTTGGATGAGCACACCAGGAAAAACGTTGGAGAGAGGAGTAAGGGGCCGGTCACTCCTGGGGCGGCACAACCGCAATGCTTGCCAGCAATCGATGAGGCACCCAAGTGGTCCAAGAAGGCGGAGCTCACAAAACATCAAGTGCTTTTCGCAGTGGATCGAGGGGGAACCATTGGAGAAGTGGTCGCTATTGCACGACACGGATGGCGCAAGGTATGGAATAATGACAACTAACCTTGCCGAGGTCTACAATTGGGTTCTCGGGGTCTCCGCTTCACCCCCTTGTCGCCATCGTGGAAGGTGTTCTTCACAGCACAATCCGCTACTTCAGGGAGAGGCACGCGAGTGCCGCACTTCATGCGGCCAATCCCGGAGCCCTGTATTCGTCAAAAATTACGGCGTACATGGAGACGAAGACACAGAAGGGTCAATTGCACACAGTGCATGTCATGGGCAATAGGGAGCATCGTTTCGAGGTGATACTCCGTGATAGAGCCAGATTTGGGATGGCTCGTTCACTTATTACTCACAAGGTATGTCTTGGAGATCATGCAAACGAACCTACTTGCACATGCAACAAGCTTAAGTTGTTACACAAGCCATGCTCTCATATCCTCGCTGCATGTGGGACCGTGGGTATGGATCCTTCCAACTTCATGTCCGAGTACTTCTTTAAGGAGAGAATACTGCAAGCTTGGTATGGGGAGCTTTGGGGGTTCAGGGTGGTGGGAAACTTCGCCACTTTGAATATTTCAGTGAGGACCTGGGTTCCGGATATTAACATGCTGAAGGGTGGGAAGGGTCGGCGATAGAGCCGACGTATTAGAAATGACATGGATGAATCACAAGCTGGAACATCTGGTGCACGTTGTAGGCGATGCGGTCAGGAGGGGCACACAGCTAGACGATGCAACGCATGTCCTGATCAGTAGTTGTTGGAGACTACAACTAAATTTCATGTACCATTTGTAAAACTTGTATGTTACATCCGTTTTCTGTAATTTAGTTGGTGTTGTGCTGGTAGTATTGCTCTGTTTACTTAGTTGCCACATATATTTACTGTTCGTTAAAATGCGATAACAACCAATCCATGACATGCTTAACATGTATTTGCTGAGTGAGATGACAAAAGAGGGCAGCTTTGTGTAACATCCTGAAAATTTTAAATTTGGAAATATGAATTTCTTGAATTGTTTTTGCAATGAATTTTATTTGAATTTGGAGTTTATGGGATTTTTTTTTGTTTTCTGAAAAATTTGATGAAGGTTCCAAAAGGAAGAAACAAACATGTTTAAATACTACAAAGTTAGAATTTAAAATAAGAATATGAAAAGATGATTCAGAAAAGGAGGAGAGAAAATTTGGTTAAAAAATGCAAAACCCTAATTCCATAAATAATGGTATGAATAACAAGAAAGAAATACATTAAAAGTACTAACAAATATGCTTATACGTGTATATGAATATATATACACAGATGTATAAATAAGCATAAATGTATATAATAAAATATAACCTCTACAAAATATATGTTAAAAAGATAGTACAGAAATTTAAAGGAGTAAGGAAGAGAGCAAATAAATTGGAATAATGTACATGAATACAAATGCCCAAACAAAAACAAAAGAAAAAAAGAAAAAGGGAAAGGCCAGGCCGGCCATCACCCCGCCCAACTCTCTCTCCACGCTGCGGCGCACTCTCGCCATAACGACGCGCCCACGCCTCACCTGCCGCCACGCTCACCTCACGCCAAGTGGACCCGCCCCTCGCGCCTCCTCTCTCTCTGGCTAGCGGGCCCCAAAACCTGCTTTGTCTCTTCCTCCCCTCTCGTTGTCTTTTCTTCCCCGCACGGCCGAAGCTCTCAGCGCTTCTCCACCGTTCACCGTCAGTCAAAAGCCGGAGGACCCGGGGCGAGAGACATGGACAACGTGCGACGCAGCCCAGGACGGATGACCATATCCCCGCCGCCCGCTGACACCGCCGCCGCTGTCGTCGCTGACGGCCGAACGTGCGCGCACGATCTCCGCCGAAATTGGCCACGCTCGTTGCCTATAAAAACCCGGGAAACCTCCTCAATTGCGTCGCAACACTCTACCCATCCTCTTCCCGAAAGCAATCGGGTTTTAAACCCCTAAACCGCTGGCGGGGACATCACCCTCTCCAACTCCGGCGAGCGAGTTCATCACCGATTGGCTCCACCTCAGTCCAATTCCCCTCTCCCATACCATCCTAGGGGTCCGGCGAAGCTGCCCCCGCGCTCGGCCGAGCCCCTCCTAGGCTACGTTTCGCCGGCGCCGAAGACCACCTCAAGCCACTGCCGCCGCTCGCCGCCGGCCCGCTCCGAAGGCCCCCGGGCTCCGCCGACGCTCCCATCAGCTCCAGCAGACCGCCGGCAACCCATTTTGGCCGTCACCTCCGAGCCTCCGGTAGCCGCCGCCGACAGCACCGCCGCCCCCTCCGCCTCAGCCTTCCTCCGCTTCAGCTCTCTGTCCCGGCCTCTGCTATCTCTTGCATAAAGAGGTAAAGCGCTGAATAATAGCGAGCAACACTAGCACGCCTCCCCTGGCTAGCAACGTTAATGTTCACTTCGACCATCTGGGTTCGATCCCTCTGGGCCGCGCGGAGATAAATAGGTTTTTGGATTAAATTTTTGCCATGCATTTTTATCAAATAAAAATCCAGAAAAATTAGGAAATAATCCATAAGTGATGCAAGAATTTAATTAAGGAATTAGTGTGTTTTTAGAGTATTTGACCATGGTTAATTATCATATGTTAGTGAGTAATATGACATGAAAAATTTCCTTACATCCTTAGTAAATAAAAGCCTAATAGAAATAGTGATTAGGAGCTTGTGTTCATGAAATGAGAACTTGGTAACTAAGGGTTCACATATTAGAAAAAAAATGTGTTATGTATAATTATATACACATCTATCCATATAAGTATATAATGGATAACCCATTTTAAAACTTTAGCAAATGAAAATTTAATGAGTGATTGAATATAAGTTGCATGGCACATGTAATAACGAATACACCATGTAGCTTTATCAACTGAGAGGGTTTAGTGATAATATGATTAGGGTAAGCATTCACATGAAATGATGGTCATTTGGTAAATAAAGATTTACTCAACAAACACATCTCTAAATTCACCCAAAAACTCAAAGTATACCTAATGAAATTAAAATATGACATTTGGAGTTATTTGGATTTTCTTGCAAATGTTTATTCGGTTTACTGATTTTTATCCAAATCCTCGCGCATGAATAAATTAGCTTACGAGGCTCAAGAGGAAGAGGCCGAGGCACCGCTTTAGAAGCTCAAGACAACCTGATCCGATCATCGTGACCAAGGCGAGTCAATACTTTGATCATGTTGAACCTACATTTTCTGCAAACTATTTTCGTTTAAATTATCAAATTGCATGCTGTTACTTTATATGCAAATACATGTTAATTTAAGATTCTAGATATATGCCCATTGTTTGTCTTGAATAATATCACACCTCCTTTGGATTACTTGATTATGTGAACCTTGTCGCCCTAGCAAAATTATAATAGTAACCTTTTGAAAATAAGTCCGTAAGTTATATGCCATGCTTAGTATCGCTTAGGTATTCATGGGCGCGAGAGCGCCCAAACATCCCTTTTAATACTGAGAAAAATTGATTGGGCAGTCATGGTGGTAATGACTGGTGTATGTTGGATATGGTTATTTTGTATTCTCAAAAACCTCAAATTGCTTATTTATCTGGGTGGATAGTTCGGGGGTATGGTGCAGGGGTGCACGAGAGTGTGGTTTGTGGTAGAATCACCCAGATATTACTAAGGACTGAATCTTGTCATGACCTCCTGTGTAAAACAGTACAACCACAAGTCTGTAAAATACAACTTGGCTTAGTAGATTTACCGGACCCTGAAAGTCATCCTTCCAGGAGGAGGTGTGGGGTAGTGCAAGCGGCTGTCTGTGAGACGGCTTGAATGGGACACTCGTGGAGGGTGAAGTTCTGCTGTGGCGGGCTAGCAGGGGACGTAGCCAGCTGCTAGACGTTCAGAAGGAGAACATCCCGCACAACGTATGGGACCCACCGCAAGTGGGAGCGACCCATAGGGTGAAATGATGGAAGGGGCGAGGTACTTTGAACGGTTACTGTGATGGTCTGCTCAACCACATGACTAAGGAATCGTGTGGGGCAATGAGTTGATTATCTCTTGTGGTGAAAGTGTACAAACTCTGCAGAGTCAAAACTATTCGAATAGCCGTACCCACGGTCAAGGGCGGACATGGGAACTTAACTAGATATAGTTCTATTTCGAAAATCTTGGTGGGTGTTAATGGAAATGTGTAAGGACTGCTGATGGTCTTGGTTTGAAATTGTCCTGGGTGTCGTCCCAGTGGTAATTTAAGCGGCTATAACGCTGAAATATGCTATATGGTACAGATACCATGTAACAGTGGATGGAATCTGTGTCAATTATAACATCAACATACTCTACAAAGATAAGTCTTGAATTTAAATTTGCTAGGTCATAAGGATTTTTAAGTAATTGTATTCAAAAGCACTCCATGCAAAACAAAATAAACCCAAGCCATCCTTTGATTAGCCATACATGATAAATATTGCATTCTGTGTGTTGGCTCGCCGAGCACGGGGTTGGAGTGCTCACACTCACTTTTGCGACAAAATTCAGAGATAGGTAATCAGGATCATTACGCTCATGAGGACGCCCCCACTACCGAAGGAAGGAACCATGAAGGAAACTAGGGTGTAGGCTTCGCTTTTCTTGAGCCAAGACAAGTAGATGAAAGGCTTTGTGTGCTCGTATATTGTCAAAGTCTCGATAATATATCATGCACACATTACCCATCAGTCACTTGCCTGTGGTTGTGGTTTCACTTTTGCTTATATTTCCGCTGTGTTATTGTAATGAAGACATTTGGCCTAAGCGGCTCTTTTGTAAACTCTCACCTGATGTGGTGTATTTTAATTCAGTAATATTATCAATGATCATACGATGTATGAAATGATTCAGCAATGTACCTGTGTGCACTATCTACTGATCCAGAATAGTGCAGTAAACACAGTAGATTCTGGATTGAAAAATCCAGGTCTGACACTTTGCCCAGTGAAATGACATAACGGGGCAGCTTTGCTCAGTGAGATGACAAAAGAGGACAGCTTTGCTCAGTGAGATGACAAAAGAGGGCAGTTTTGCTCAGTGAGATGACAAAAGAGGGCAGTTTTGCTCAGTGAGATGACAAAAGAGGACAGCTTTGTCCAGTGAGATGACAAAAGAGGGCAGCTTTGACTAGTGACATGACAAAACGAGGTAGCTTTGCTCAGTGAGATGACAAAAGAGGGCAGCTTTGCCTAGTGAGATGACAAAAGAGGGCAGCTTTGCCTAGTGACATGACAAAACGGGGCAGTTTTACTTAGTGAGATGACAAAAGAGGGCATATTTGCCCAGTGACATGACAAAAGAGGGCAGCTTTGCGCAGCGACCAAAAATAAATCACATGCCTACCCTTCGCCTTATAAATTGAGGTGCAATGCATCTGCAAGTGACCACTACACAATCTAACACTACATCATACCTTCCTTCTCCACGTCGAGATGAACAACAAGAATCTAAAGGAATGGCAGAAATTCGTGGACAACATAAATGAGAAACTTAGGAAGGCTAGGGAGGAGTCCCGCAAGAAGGCAGAATGGGAGGAGACCCGCAAGATAGCAAGGGCTGCGGCGGCTCGCGAGGAACAAGCAAGGGCTGCTGTAGCTTGCGAGGAACAAGCAAGGGCTGCTGTAGCTTACGAGGAACAAGCAAGGGCTGCTGTAGCTTGCGAGGAACAAGCAAGGGCTGCTGCGGCTACGAGGTCAGCTCCCCGGAATGAGCGACCGTGTAGCAACAATCCCATCCCGGACGTCCCCATCGAGCGTTCGCCGCAACTCCCACCCGAGGGGGAGACAGCCCCCTTTGTTGGTGCGGGGACACGCAAGTTCTTCAAATCCAAGGAACGCGTCCACCTAGGTATGTGTTCATCAAGGCGCAAACTACTCCGATGACTACCCCAACCGCTGTTTTGACACCTCAACCTATCGGCAACCCAGAATGCACCACATGCACCATTTTCCTTACCTTTTCTTCTTCACAAGACGCACTAACAATCTCTCCCAGATTTACAGTCTCCGGAGCCCTGTGTGGCTACTGCAAATGGATCGATCTTGAGATCCACCCTGCGGACCAATGGACCCTCGACTTCGAGGAGTGAAATGTCACACGGGACAAGGAGTTGCTGGAGGAGGAGCGCCGCAAGAACGAGCACACCCTGCGTATACAACGCGAGACGCAAGCTCATCTCGAAGCGTGCACGCGTAGGGAGCGGGAGGCTCGCGAGATGGAGCACGCGAGAAAGAGGGAAATGGCGGC
This sequence comes from Dendrocalamus sinicus, assembly GCA_036346575.1. NCBI lineage: Eukaryota > Viridiplantae > Streptophyta > Magnoliopsida > Poales > Poaceae > Dendrocalamus > Dendrocalamus sinicus. The sequence continues at coordinate 48,820,339 of CM070641.1, read as the reverse complement.
TAAGGCAAAAAAGGCCGCGAAGGAATTTAACGCCGAGCAGGCAAGGAAGGGAAAGTGGCCCCGGTCCACACAGAGGTCGCATTTGAGCGCTTGGGTGGGTTAGTCGCATATCATGCTATATGTTATGCATGTAATAAAAATGTGCGCGCATGTTACTCCCAATCAGTATTATGAAGTTTATTTCTATTTCACATAAGGTTATTATCTCGCCTGCTCGCATTTAATGATTCGATAGTAAGTCATTTAACAATATTAACACACCGCTTCTCTCCGTACACTAATTCTCAAGAACATTAAAATATCACTTACCATCGTATGTATCGAACGTTCTACAATCAATCGTTCTTAAAAAAATTCCCAAAATTTTTATGCACCGCAACATCCAAAGGAACATAAACTTTTATTACAACTACACCAAATTTTTTTCCAGTTTCAAACTACAAAATTGACAAAACTTTAAAAAATCACGGGGGACAGAGTAAAGTCGCCCCCTATTGGGCGACTGCACTACATGTCGCCCATCCATTGGGCGACTGCATGATAGTCGCCCAATAGGAAGACGACTAATGGCAGTCGCTCGAACGTACAGCGACACAAATTTAGTCGCCTCCCGGTTGGGTGAAAGGAGGCAGTCGCCCAATGGGGGAACGACTGGAGCCTATTTTTGTAAAAAAAAATTCCATGACATATTTATGTAATTTCGAATAAAAAATAGATTATCCGTTCAAAAAATTCATGAGATGGCTGCCTGCTGTCGGTGAGACCGTGGAGCGCTTGCTTTGGCCCAATCTAGTACCGAGCGATCGAGCTGCAAGCCTGGAACAGGTGCGATGCGTTGCCGGGTCCAGTGCATGGCAGCCTTCATCATCCCGGAAACATTTTTACATCGGCAAATGTGCATATTATCCCTAGCTAATTCACTAAAATCGTGGTGTCTCTGAGCAAATGCGCATAAATGTAGCCAATTTTGCGTGTCAGAGAACTCCGATCAGATTCAGTCTTGACCTACGTCAAGAAAAATTCCGTCTTGACTCCTCAATCCGAAGTGCCTGTATCAAATCCAAGTCCACGACACCAAAACAAGCTGCCAACACCCTAGAATGACAGAACGTGGACCCTGGTGCCAGGATTAGTAAGCACGTACTAGCAGGCGCCAAGCCGGATGCTGCAAGCAATCAGTTGGCGTTCAGGTACACATTTTCGCTCGGATGAGTAGGAGAGGATAAGAAAAGGCCGCCGCAAAGAAGCGACGAGACGACGGAGGGATGTGCAGGCGTCTTGTCCTGACCCGGCGCGAACTCCAATCCAGTTTTATGAATTCTTTCAAATAAATAAATTTAATAGCTTCTATTACTTTTTTTTTCAAAACAACTTAGCAAGTTACTTAGTATTTAATTTATTCATATAAATACTCGTGCTAAGATCATAAGCATCTAAGCCATATCAAAAAAGAATTCAATCTCAATCGATTAGACATTACATAGCACAAACCAAATCAGCATGGCGCGCCAAGGCACTCCTCACACGATCATCCCCAGCCACCTGCCCCCACGCGCCCCATGCCCTCCATTCGCTCCACTCCTCCCCCATGCGGCCATGCCCCCTTCCCTCTTGCGTCACCACCTCACAAAACCGTCGCCCACCACTGCAACCAACTGACCAACATGACCACAAATATTCCTCACCTTTTCCTCTTAAATATCCCACCACCACCCAAAAACACTAGAACCCGATTCCATTCCGTCGCCTTTTTATACGTGGAGTAGCCGAGTGGATAGAGTCCACTTTAGCTTCGTCGTTAGAACTTGCATAGAGCATGCGCCATCCACGCCTGCGCTGCGGCGGGAGCAGTGATAGATGCACTACTGCGTGTGCTTGCCCACGGCGCACCGGGGGTCATTCTGGTGCCACTGGCATCGCAGAAACTACGAGTGGGGCACCGCCGGCAGCGACCACGGCAGAGTAGCGACACTACGGGGTTTGCCGTAGCCCAGCTAGTTGGTGTGCTCCGTGGGTCCATGGTGACACCTTCACGGCGCGCGGGCGACGGACAGCAGGGCACGTGCCTACTTGTGTATACGTGTTGTCCTCCGCTCATGGCGCAAATGTGCTCGTGTAAATTGTCCATACAATGCATAGTTGTCGGAAGAAATACTACTACAAAAAACATAATGCTGGACGTTACATCATAGACGGTTACCTAAAACCGTTAGTATTAAATATAATCACAGATAGTTTTAGTTTAGAGACCGTCTTTGTTGTTGCCAGCTCTAAAAACCATTTGTGAAAGTGAAATATCACAGACGGTTTGTGGTTAAAATCGTCTGTAAAGTATCACAGGCAGTTATTAACAAGAACCATCTGTGATATTATCAAATATCACAGACGATTCTTACTTTGAACCATCTGTGATAATTTCTAGATGGTTCGTATTAAAAATCATCTATGATAATTATATTTTGTATTAAAAATTACCTGTGATAATTCTGCTATATTAATTGCGCACAGGCCCGTCGATCTCTGTCTTAAATTCCAGATCTACGCTACTGCTTTGAACTGGAGGCGGGGCTTTGAGGCTATCCAGTAAAAGAACACTATTTGGCAAGAGTAATTATAGATCCACTAAGTTATTGGCTACCTATGATTAGTAATTTGTTCATAATTGCATTATAATTTAGATCTAGCTTTCGGTGAAAGGAGAATTGAAAATGGTTTAAATCTAGCTAGTTTGATATACAGAGAAGATTATTTACATCTACCATGGTTTAGGGTTTACGATTTAATCAATTCATAGTATATTTCTACTTAATTCAATGTAATTAATTATTCTTGCTACATATAGCTACTTAGTTTAGGTCGTACATATACAGTGTCCTAATTAATTAATTCAATATGTAATACTAAATTGTTATATGTGTAATGTAGGATCGAAGCTAGATGTACAATTGAAACCGTATCAGTGAAAAGTACATTAATGATATTTCTGCTTTTACAAGAGTTGACGAAGAGGATATGTTGAATAAGGGGGTGGAATATATGTACTATCCATATATTGATTACGAGAATATAAAAATGTTTAAGAACCGAGTATAGATTGAAGCGCGGTTGATTCGAAGGGGTTTAAAAAGGGGTATGCACGTTGGACTAGTCATGGTGGAGAGAAGATTACACAGGAAGATAGTAATAACGACATCGCCGACAAAGTCAATGATATGCCATCGGATGATGTCGATTGTCGTTCTGATTCAGATAGGCTACATGATGACAATCTGGATCAGTTGCTTCGCAATGCAGAATGTGATCAGAGAGTGTGTGTTAAATTCTGGGGCTTCATGGAGGACTCGGAGAAACCTTTATTCACATGCTGCAAGTCAAAGTACACGAGGTTGTCAGCCGTGCTTGAACTGCTGAAATTGAAGGCAACGGTTGGTCTGACAAGAGTTTTATGCCACTGTTAGGTCTTTTAATGGGCATGCTTTTGAAAGGAAATGAGTTCCCTAAAACTACCTACAAAGCCAAGAAATTTTTTTGTCCATTGATAATGGAAGCACAAAGAATACATGCATGTCTGAACGACTGTATCCTCTAGCGTAAAGGGTATGCAAACATGTATGTATGTCTAGTGTGCAATGCATTCCGATATAAATGTAAGAATCAATTAGATGACGGTGAGGGAATAGAGGCGAAGAAATGACCTCCTGCTAAGGTGGCATGGTATCATTTTGTAATTTCCATTTGAAGCGGGTTTTTGCGAACCTAAAGAGGCAAAACTGCTGCGTTGGCACTTGGAGGAGCATAAGAATGATGGAATGCAAAGACACCTTGCTGATTTTACCCAATTGAGAAACATCGATAGGATGTTTGCAAACTTCAGTGCAGGACTGAGGAATATAAGATTTGGATTGAGTACAGATGGAATGAATCCTTTCGGTAACATGAGCAGCTGACATAATACTTGGCCTGTGACTCTCTCTGCATCTACAACTTTTCTCCTTGGTTGTGTATGAATCGAAAGTATATTTTGCTGTCGATACTTATCCAAGGGACGAAGTAACCTAGTAACGATATTGATGTGTACCTAGCTCCGTTGGTGGAAGATCTAAAAACACTGTGGATCGAAGGGGTACAGATATGGGATGCGTACAAATGAGAGAAGTTCACTTTACGCTCCTTATTGTTCTGCACTATAAATGATTATCCTGCTCTTACAAACCTGTCGGGCTAGAGAACAAAAGGGACCAAAGCCTATACTCACTGCTTAGATAATACCGAGAGTGTGTGGCTGAAGCACTCACGCAAAATTATATACATGCGTCATCGTAGGTTCCTTCAGAGGGCTCACCCATACCGCAGGATAAAGAAACAATTCGATGGAGAGAAGGAGGACAATTCAACTCTAAGGCATTTAAGTGAAAGAAGTCTATGACATGGTTAAGGATTTAGATGTTGTGCTCAGAAAGGAACATAAATTGATGACCCGTGAGAATAACATCTAGAAGAAGAGATCAATATTTTGGGACTTACCTTATTGGGAGCACCTAGAAGTTTGTCACTACATCGACGTCATGCACATAGAGAAGAATGTATATAACAGTTTGATTGGTCTCTTACTGAATATTTGTGATAAAACAAAGGATGGTGTCAATGCACGGCTTGACTTAATTGATATGGATATTAGGCCTGAGTTAGCATCGACAAAGATCGATAATGGACAAATTTCCTTCCTCCTACTTGTTATACTCTGTCTGTGGCTAACAGAACTGAACTGTGCCAGTGCTTGCATGGTATGAAAGTTCTGTCTGGTTACTCCGTCAATATGAAGAAACTTGTTTCGATGGAAGATTTGAAGTTAATTGGTATGAAGTCTCATGATTGTCATGTGCTAATGACACAGATGCTCCCTATTGCAATTAGAAGTATTTTACCAATCAAAATCTAAGAGACAATCATGAGGCTGTGTTATTTTTTAACACAATTTCTCAGAATGTTATTGATCCCGAAGAACTAGATGCTCTATAGGACGAGGTGGTGACGACTCTATGTCATTTTGAGATATATTTCCCTCCGTCATTTTTCAATATCTGTAACATCCCAATTTTTGCTTTATTTGGAAGAAATAATTTTAAATTAATTATCTCAATTTATTTGGATTTTTCAGAATATAAAGTTCTGTTTAAAAATAAAAATTTAATATCAAAATAGGTTGGAAATATTTTTCATATGTTCAAAACATTATCAGTGAATTATGTGAATTTTTCTGCAATTTTTGGAATTTATTTGGTATTTTTCTGACTATTTTAAAGCCTCCTACTGATTTCTGAAATATATAAAAAATTTAAATATCAAAACCCTTCCTCGGCTGCCACTTGTCACCATCCATCCGTCCATCTCCGCCTTGGACCGATCCCCGCCGTCGCGCCATCCCGCCTCCTCTCCTCTCCGTGCGCCACGTGTCGTACATCCGCCGGCTTCCCGCAGCTAATCCTCAAAGGGATTACCTACCCTTATTGGGTAGGCGGTGCCTCCCGCCCAATCGGTTTACACCGCCGCTCTCTTCCTCCCGCTCCTCGGCGCTGCTCGAGCCCGCTCGCGCGAGGTTGAGTTTCTTTTGTTTTTGCGCGACAAGCGGCCCCACCCGCCGAGACCGCCGGTCACGTAGGTCACCGCCGCGGGTCCCCACTGTCGGCCGCCGTCTCCACGGCCGTTTCTTCCTCTGGCGTCACCGCCATTCTGCGCTGTTGCGAGCTCGACCTTCGCCCCCGTCCGTTACTTCGCCATTCATGAACCCCGAGAGCCGTCTTGTCGTGCGCATTCAACCGCCGCCGTTACCCTCGATTAACGCCCCACTCCGCGTGTGCGCCGGAAACCGCCGTCTTAACTCGCCGGCGAGGTTCGCGCGCCGTTTCCATCTCCGCCGTGTATAAACGAGCCCCGCCACCACTCTCACCCTTCGCACTCTCCTCTCTCTTCCTCTCGCGTGCGTGTCGCCGCTGCTCAAACCGCCGCCGCCGGTGAGTCCTCCGCCGCCCCTCGTCCTCGCGCCGCCCCTCGGTCCGCTCGCTCGCGCGACGCTCCGCCACGCCTCGCGACGCGGTCGCGCGCGCCGCCGCCGCGCGCAGCCGCCGCGACGCGCCGCATCCGCGCGACGCCATGCGCGGCGAGCCCGACCACGCGCCGATGATCGGTCGGTTTCCGCCTCGCGCGCGCGATCTCACCCGCCATCCTCGACGGCTCGGATGCACCTACGTCCTCATCTCGGCCGTCGCGTCTGCGCCCGCCGCTTCGCCGTTTTCGCTCGCGCATCGCGCGCGCAAGCAAGCAAGCTCGCGGCGACGCTTGCGCGGCGAAGCCGCGACGCGCGTCGAGATCGGACGATCGCTGCGCACCGCCGTCCAATCTTGGCTGTTCATCCAGATTGTTTCGCGGCGGAATCGCCCACGTGTCCGGCGTAGGCCATCCGATCCGCGCGCCGCGCTCCGCCTGAGCCACGCCGGCCGCCCGATCCACGAGCACGCCGGCCCTAGCCGACGTGTCAAGAACGCTTCATGCCACGAGTAGCCACGCCACCGCCACGTCAGCAAAACCCGATCCGGTGCCATGTCGGCGCCACGTCGGATGCCACGTGTCATGCCACGTGTCGCATTTCGCGTGCCACGCCGGCATTTGTAATGGTCCGTGGACTCGGTCCACCGTGAGACCGGCCCACATGTCGGCTTCGTATTTTTATTTTAATTCTCTTGCTGACGTCATAATTAGAATTTACTTTTGTAAAATAATTCCAAGAAAATCCGTGCTGACGTCATAATTCATTTTCAGTTAAAAGATAATTCCAGAAATTATCTTTTCCATTTTCTCGATTTCAAACTTCCAACACCATATCTTGCCCATTTTAGCTCCAAATTGATCCATTCAAATTTCTAAATTCATCTAAAATTCTAATCTTTCAATTGGTATATTTAGTTTCAATTTTTGAATTTTTATTTTATTTTATTTATTTGGATTTCTTGATTTACGTGTAGAGACCGATTTGTCCGAGGAACTTCAAGAGCAAGCCCCGGAAAATTTCAACCCAGCACAGGAAGGCAAGTCTCCTTTGATCATTTTGATCCTATGTTTTGCAAGTTTTCTTTGATCAACTTGCTCAAATGATTTATAAAATGATTAGGTAGTTATTTTAAATTATTGCATGCTTATGTTATATCAAGTGATAATTTGATTTAGAAAATTTAGTTAAATACCCAATTTGTTATACCTTTCATTGAAAATTGTTTACCTTGTACCATTGTCAACTTAGGATATCCTTTGACTCAATAATGAGTTAGTATTACATCTGTTGAATTTTTAAATACTAGCAAATGCTTAGCGTAGCAAATCAATGTAATAATGCTCAAATGAGTAGCATGTTTGCTAAATGTTTTGATGAATGATTTGTTTGAACATTGGTAATGGATGTTACCATTGTTAAATGATTTGTTTGAAAAGTGGTAATGGATGTTACCATTTGTTAATTTAAAAGTAAAAATGAATTTCAAAGGGAAAAGTTGACAAGGGTGGATGGAAGGTTTGGTGAGTGCGATTAGCACGAGAATTTTTGGAATTGTGAATGAACCACCCCAGTCGCTTAAGGACCGACGCTTGTGTTTGTCCAAACCGAGCAAAACAGTGCAACCACAAGTCTATATGGGTACGACCTAGCTAACTAACCTATAAAGGTGTAGTTTAGATATCACCGATGGTGTATTGAGTGCCGTGGTGTACTGGTTACTCATAGTGAGGGACAGGGTTTCTCGTACTCATACGGCGCAAGAGGGGCTCCACTCGTGGATTCGAGTTGTGGTGAAACCTTAGCGGGTGGTATCTAGCTATACCGGAGTAGGTGAAAGGCTTTGTGATATTTTATCCGGGTCTCATGCCAAAGGAAGCATGTTGACTATTAAGATAATTTATCTCTTGTGGGTTAAGTGTACAAACTCTGCAGAGTAAAAACTACTCGAATAGCCGTGCCCACGGTCAAGGGCGGGCAAGGAATGCATTCACATGGTAGAAGTTTGATTTTGATTTCAAAATAAAATGGTTTGTCAAACTCGGGAGTGGTGTAACTCTCGTGATTTAAATTTGGTGGTGTAACCAGATCAGGTGGCTTAACCTGAGTTTTGAAAGTTAGCAGATAGCCTAAGTTTTTAGTGTTGGTGGTTTAACCTTCACTAAGTTATTTATCTAAATTCATTTATGAAAAACAAGATGTTTATCAAATGGCCTTTGAAGTAATTATGTAGATTTGAAATAAAATGCTGATTTATGCAAAAGAACCATATAGCCTTCCTTTGTGAAGCCTTGCATCTATGCATCTTTCCCAAGACTTGCGGAGTACAATTTTGTACTCACATGTTGCTCTACAAATACATTAGCAGAGGATGACGAAGCTCAAGCTGGAGAATACGACTTCTGTGCCGAGTGTGGATACGGTGGTTTCTTCCTGATGATTAGGACTCGTTTCCCACCAATTGCACGTGGCGATTGATGGGTCGATTATTTTACTTTTTGCTTCCGCTGTGTTTATTTTCGTTTTAAGGTTCTGTGAACCTTTGTAAGGCAATGACCAATGTAAACTTCAGTTATTATTGTAATAAATCGTGGATGACAATGTACCATTTTTTCTGATTATCTGTGTGTACTAGCTTTGATCTGGGACTAGTACTGTAATGCACAGGGGGGTCCGGAAGTTTCTACTCCGGGTCCCACAATATCATGGTCCATCCCATTGTTCACATTGTGTGGGAGATAAAAATGTGCGGACCTGTGTTCCTACGTAGCATGTACCCGTTCGAGAGGTTCATGGGAATTCTCAAGTCCTATGTACGAAATTGATCTTGACCGGAGGGCAGCATCGTCAAAGGTTATGCAACCGAAGAGGTCATTGAGTTCTGTGTCGATTACATGGCTCAGGTCGAATAGATAGGTGTGCCTCAATCTCGCTATAAGGGGAGGCCCAAGGGTATCGGGACCATCGGAAGGAAACCAATCACTCCATGTATGGATGCGTATGCTCAAGCCTATTTCACAGTTTTGCAACACATGATTGAAGTGTCCTTGTATATCGAGCAGCACAAGGATGTACTTTAGCAATAGAATCCGGAGTGGCTGGATGTTTAGATTACGAGACAACACAATAGTCAGTTCAACCAATGGTTGAAGGAGTGACTCGCTAAGAGCTCATCAAGTAATATGCTGACATGGTTGGCAAAAGGGCCAACATTTATAGTTGTGACATGGTAAGGATTTGACATAAATGGGTACACATTCTATACGCAGGCTCAGGATGTAAAGAGTACTAACTAGAGCAGTGGTGTCCGCATAAATGCATTCAGTACCGATGGATTGAGGAACTCCTACCATGGGCTCATAGAGGAGATTTGGGAGCTCGACTACGTGCTTTTTAAGATCCCCTTGTTTTGGTGCAGTTGGGTCCATCTCCCACAGGTGAAGGTCAACAAGTACAGTGTCACTACCATTGAACTCAAACGTGTCGGATACAATGATGAACCATTTGTACTCGCTAACCAAGTTGTTCAAGTTTTCTATATAACTGACCAGGCAAATAAGAAGTGCCACATAGTTCTTTATAGAAAAAGAAGGATTGTCGGAGTGAAGACTATAGTGGACGAGGAAGAATACAATCAATTTTACAAGTTGTCTTCTTTCGGAAATGGCGTAAGGGTTGAGGAAGAACAACGTGATGAAACTAGCTACATACGCGTCGATCATCATGAAGGTCTAATTTTTAAAGAAAATAAGTAAGTGGAATGATGAATAAAATATTTATGTGTCATATATTCTGTATTTGCATTTATATATGTGTATAAGAATGTGTAATGTATATGTGAATTTGCATTAATGTACATAAGAATATGTGATATATATGTGAATTTGCATTTATGTATATGAGAATGAGTCATATATATATATATATATATATATATATATATATATATATATATATATATATATATATATATATATATATATATATATATATATATATATATATATATATATATATATATATATATATATATATATATATATATATATATATATATATATGAATTTGTTTTAAATTAAAACCGTATGTGATATTTCTAATCACAGATGGTTCTAAATTAAAACCATCTGTGATAATATCATAGATGGTTTTTATTTAGAACCGTATTGATTAAAAATATCATAGACGGTTCTTAAATGAAATTGTATATGATTATTCCCCTATATATTGCGCTCTAGGGTTTATCCCCACTGTACTAATGATGCACCCTAGTCTTCCCCGTGCCCGTTGGTGCCTCCCTCGACTCCGGTTGCCCTCCTCCCCCGCGCCCAGTGCCTTCCTCCTCCCTCGAGCATGCCACCTCCCTCGAGCCCAGCAGCCCTCCTTCCCCGCGCCCAGTGCTCTCGTCCTCCCCCGAGCATGTCACCTCCCCCTAGCACTCTGCCTCGCTTGAGCACACCGCCTCCCACCAAGCACTCCTCTTCCCCCGAGCTCGCCGCTTTCCCCGAGCCACATAGTGAGCTTTACTTTATATTCTTCATTTCTCTATGAGATCTGATTGTACATTAGTTAGCCGTGCTAGTCTCTGTTCATTATCTCTGAAATCTGATTATCGACTGGCATTGGAAGAACTATTGCATAATAGATTGTGGGTTTTTGATTGCTCAATGAGGAAATTTGCCAAGATTGAAATCTCAGTGACAATTTAGGATTATTCTGCTAGTTTGAATACATATTTGCTAGTTGTATACTTTTGTGCAGTGTAGTCAGTAGCTTTGTCAATAGCTAGTCCTTAGTCTCCTGCTCAGTATTGCTTACTGCTGTCCTTTGGCTTGTTCGAATATATGTTGGTTCTGCAGTAACTCATATCTGTTACTTGTTTTCAATTTCTATCAGAATTTGTTGATTCTGCATGCTCTTGACATTGATACTGTACTGAGGTAATATTCAATTAGAAAATCTAGCAGAATTTTTGAGAAATTATCACTTTATCATTGAAATATTGACAAAGAGTGGAAGAAGGCCAAGTTTAGAACTTGTGCAACTCCACACCTGAGAGTAAAAACACACTTTATTAATCTCTGCATTATGCAGATTTTCAATGTCTATTTTTATGTACTATTTAGCACATTGCCTTATGTATTTATATTCATATAGCATCAAAATGGAGTTTGTCGTAGCTACAGACTAGACAGAAAGAGAGGGGGATTGGTAGAAGAGGAAGAGGAGAGCGAGATCTGGAGAGTTGGTGATAGCGAGAGGGATGTCCCCCCTTTGCCCCTCCTGGGGGTTTATATATATGAGTGGGGTAGAATGGGAAATCCCCATTCTACCCCTTAGTACTTACAAAGGATGAGGGTACATTGGTATATTTACACTGGTATATTCCTCTATACTATTGGGCCTATTACATGTTGGACTAGTTGCATGGCCCAGTCGCGGGGGGTTGGGCCACCCCCACAACAGGTACTCCCTCGACAGCAAGCGTTGAGGTCCCGATAGGCGAGCTGACGCGATCAACTATCCCAGCCCCCCCGTTCCCCGACAGCAAGCGCAAGGGTGCCGACTAGCGAGCCGATGCAACTGGTAGTTTGTAGACCCCAGAGGCAATGCCTACGAAGAAATCAGTGAACTCCTGCGCTGAATCCCGCGCCGCCGAGGCGCCGCCACGAGGCGCACAGCGCGATCGGCGCGCGAAGCCATGCCGTCCCGCCAAGGCGATGCCTACGAGGCGGACGGCGAAGTCAAGCGCCGAAGCCGTGCCGTCCCGCCGAGGCAGTGCCTACAAGGCAGACGGCGAAGTCCTACGCCGGAGCCGTGCCGTCCCGCCGAGGTGATGCCGAGGTGGACGGCGGAGTCGAGCGCCGAAGCCGTGCCGTTCCGCGGAGGCGATGCCTACGAGGCGGACAGCGAAGTCCTGCACCGGAGCCGTGCCGTCCCGCCGAGGCGATGCCTACAAGGCGGACGGCGAGTCGAAAGCCGGCCGCGCGTGCCGTCTGCCGGGCGATGCCTACGAGCGAGCAGCGAATCATCGCGCGCGAGCCGTGCCGTCCGCCGAGGCGATACCTAAAGCGGGCGGCGAAGTCTCTGCCGGAGCCGTCGCCGCCTCGCCGGGCGATGCCGAGGCGGGCGGGTCGAGCGTCAGCCGTCTTGCCCGCCGCGGCGATGCCTACTGAGCGGACAACGAATTCCTACGCCGAGCCGTGCCGTCCCGCCGGCGATGTCTACAAGCGGGCGGCGGCCCTACGCTGGAGCCGTGCCGTCCGCCCGAGGCGACGGCGGAGTCGGCGCCGAGGTCGTGCCGTCCGCCGAGGTGATGCCTACGAGGCGACGGGAGTCGAGTGCCGGCCGTGCCGTCCACCGGCGGTGCCTACAAAGCGGGCGGCGAGTCTGCGCTGAGCCGTGCCGTCCCGCCGAGGCGATGCCGAGGCGGACGGCGGAGTCGAGCACCGAAGCCGAGCCGTCCCGCCGAGGCGATGCCTACGAGGCGGACAGCGAAGTCCTGCGCCAGAGCCGTGCAGTCCTGCCGAGGCGATGACTGTAACATCCTGATTTTCAGAGTCTTTTTGAAGCTTTTAAAATAAAATTCACCATTTGAATTTTTCTGGAATTAATTAAAGCTTAATTGGAATTTTCATTAATCAAAAAGATTTAATATGATTAAATTAAATATTAATATTTGCCAAAATTATTTTATTTGTGTTCCTTGTGTCACAAGGAATTTTTCTGTATTTTCTGGGATTTTTTCGGAGTTTGTTTGAGCTCAATTTGAAATTTCTAAAAAAAAAAGAAAGAGGAGAGAGTCATCGTCAACCTCCAGCGATGGAGCGCGATCGAGTTCTGTCTGATTTTTCGTTTTCTCTCTCTTCATAACTTCCAATCGGACCTTCTCTCAATGTCTTCCCAAAAGGAAAGTTGTGCCAAATTACGCAAGGAATCCATCCCAACTGGTCTCTTTCCGTTTCGTTCATCCGTTTGCCTTTTATCTCCAATTTTAAAACGGACTCTAAACGAAATCCAGCGGTTGGAGTCGGTTTCTACCTCTTCAAGCCTATAAATCGACCCCTTGGCTCCTCTAAACCCATCCCAAGCCGTGCCAAGTCTCCTCAAAGCCCAGGGCGCCGTCGCACCGAGCCCTCCGGTCCGAATTTGCTCGTCGTGTCTCGAGCTATTCGGTGAGTTTCTCCGTGATCCTTTCGCATCACATTGTGCCTTCATGTCCCATCTACCTTCTAGCCAAGTTAATTTGGTTTTGGTGCAGCCAATCTCCGAATCGAGTTTTCCCAATCTAGGTCAGGCGCTTCCCGACGTCGATTAAATAGCCTCCGTAGCTTTAGCCCTTGCCGTAATTTTCTTAGCCTTGCCTCGTCGCGTTCTCGCCGTGCTCACTTCCGTTTCCCGAAAAGCCTCCACAAATTTTTGCCTCCAAACCTCGCCATGGCCGCCAATGGCATCTTGTGTCCCCATCTGTCGGTGGTGTTTTCACCAATCCGTTCGCGTCACTTTGTGCCAAACCATCCCAGGTAGCTACCCTCCAAGTGGTTTTAGATTTCGTTCACCGAGCACCAAGATATTAAGTTTTCCTTTGCCCTTCCGGCGCGTTCCCATCGTCGATTGCGCCGTTCCGATGGGTTTCTGGCCAAGCCGACAATTTTCCTAACCGCCAAGCGCGTTCTAGCCCGTGCTCACCCTACTTCTCCATGTCCTATGCCGGATTTTATTCCTCTCTCCTACCCATGTCGTTGTAGCCGCTTTGTGCGTCAACGGTCTCCGTTTGGCGTGCCGTCGGTTCCTATATGTGCCTTAGGTCCCTAACAACCCATGTTGCTAGTTAGATTCATCTCCCATGACTCCTCTCGCCAGCGCTAGTCTTCTCGCCAAAAGAATTGCTCTCGGATGAACAGTAGCATCTGTGAATTTCCAGCATTTTCTCGCCCCGGCAAACTTTAGATCGCTCGTTCTCCTTCGTCCGAACTCCGATCAACCCGATTCTTCTTCCTAAATTCGTCTAAAATTGAGCTCTGTCTTTTAGTTCTGGTTTTGCAGTTTTTGGAGTTTATTTGAATTTTATTTCTTCTGTTCGTCTCGTTCTCTCTCCGTTAGATCGCGTTCGAAGGAGTTGAAGCAATATTTGAAGATCAAGAATTCCTAACTGAGCAAGGCCAAGGCAAGTCGTGTCCTTTGATCATGTTGAACCCAGTTTGCAATCTATTATTTAATTATTTTGTTTTAAATTATCTTGCATTGCTACTTTATTATAAAACCCTTGTATTGGTAGTTATCGTCCCAATTGGTTACTTCCCTCCTTGATATTTTGGAATACCTTGATGCCATTGTCACCTTAGGTTGGGAATTTAATTAGTGATGCTATGTTATTTGTCACATTGGGTTGGTACGATTAGAATGCTTAGCCTTGCTTATTTTGCGAAAGGTTTCATCATCATATGTGATTAATTAATTTGACCTAATGAGATATTGAATCGTGGTTGGTGCCATGTTATAAAATTTGTGCCGTGACGTTGGTGCGTCATTGGCGGTGGTTATACAAAATTGGTTTTCACTCGGGCGAATGATCATGCGATAAAGGGGAAGTGTTGGAGCACTTGAGGATGTGGTAGTCTCGCGAGAACATTTAAGGACTTAACTTTGTGCGCCATTGATCCGAGTCTTACAGTGCAAACCACATGTGCGGTATGGGACAGACTGGTGATTAATTTGTGATGTTTCAATTCGGTTCCGCCATTGGGATGTCGGTGGGTGTCGTATACATTCTACGGGCGCAGAGGGTGTGATCACGAAACCCTAGCGGGCGGGATTGGGTTGGAATTGAACATTGTAAATGCCTTGTTGTGATTTCCTTAGCGCGAGGCTAATCACATCGTGTGGGTACAGATTGTGCAACCTCTCCAGTGTAAAACTATTCGAATAGCGCGTCCTCGGTCATGGACAATGCTCGGTGATTTCACACGAGGTATAGTTATTTCTAAAAGCTTGACGGTGGATGGTTAATTCACTGTTGGTTTAACTTGTGGATGGGAGGTCCATAAGTGGTTAGTTTAGCTTATGGATGGGAGATTCATAAGTGGTTACTTCAATTCCTTTGATTATTATTTATTATTGTTTTACTTCAAATCGCCTTCAATCTATTTATTGTATTTTCAAATGCCGTTTTATGCAAATTAACCTTTCGACCTTCCATTGGTAAGCCTTGCATACTATATTGCATCTTTGTTACAAGCGGCTTCTTTGAGTACCAATGTACTCACGGCTTTATGCCCTGTTGCTCGATTGAGGAGGAGGAGTATCACGGCGGGAGGTTCGGAAGGAGAGTACTTGACGTCTTCGCGGATTAGGCCGTTCTCCACTCGATAGCTTTGTGGGCATGTCGATTGGTGCTGCGCTTTCTTTTGGATTTCATTTGCTAGTTTTGTTAAGCCCTTCGGGCTAGTCTATTGTAAGCTTGACCATAAGGTCGTACTCGATGATTATTAATAATAGTTGAGTTTTTCTTAGTAAATCGTGATATGTTCGATATTTCATCTTTGTTTTTCTTGTGTGCACTAGCGTGATCTGGACTAGTGCAGAATACACAGAGAGTCGGATTGCATATTCGGGTCTCTCTGAGATGGTATCGAGCTATATCATTGTAGAATGAAGCCCTAGTTAGAATGGTCGAATTAGAAAGTATTCAAAATTTGTTTTCTAAATCAAATCAGCCAAGCGATTATTTAGAAATTTTTGATTCTTACCTCATTCTTAGGATTCTTACTCCTTGCCTCCTCTGGAATATTATTTTCAAAACTAAATTTGACTTCTTATCCCTATAATGTCTATAGATATCTCAGTGTCCCTCCATCAAGATGAAAGTTGGCATGGAATCCTTCAATTTGTCTTTGGAAGTCGAGATCAAGAGAGCACCCAATATGTCAAGACAAGATTGGAGATTTCCGTGAAGATTAGGAGCCATTAGATTTGAACCTGTTATAGTTTCACATCGTGTAGACCGTTTTGCCTTTTCTTGCGATTGCGTGTGATGTGAGCTGCAAATTTTGCCCTTAAAAGCATTATATTGCAATCACGTCAATCTTTTATTGGTGTTATTTCCCGGTTTCTTTGTTAGCCTTTTCGGCTAAGTGTTTGTTTAGTTTAGGTTGCCATTTGAAATTCCCCTTAGGCAGTTTACCTCTCATCTATGCTTTTCCACTTATCTTTAAAACCCGGTCGAGTTTTGGAAGTGTCGAGCAACTAACCGGAATAAAGTTGTCCAAGTTCAACCTCAAGTCTTACCTATGCTTTTCCCCTTACCTTTTACTTTGGAGCGATCGGTAGTGTTTCTCTTGAGCGCGACAAGATGGTTGGACCCAGAACCCGCGAAGCATCGAGCAATCTCGCCCATTCCTTTCAAACTTGGGAGTGCACTGCCAAGACCTTTTCTCCAGGAGCAAGCCGTGGAACATCGTCAAGTCGAGGAGCCGATACCTCGAGCGTTGCAAGGGAAGCTTGAACCACGTCGTCTCCGAAGTCGCACCTGGTAACCTATTCTTTTAGTCAGCTTGAATCTCGGGGTCGAGATTCCGTTTAAGGGGGGGAGGTTTGTAACATTCTGATTTTCAGAGTCTTTTTGAAGCTTTTAAAATAAAATTCACCATTTGAATTTTTCTGGAATTAATTAAAGCTTAATTGGAATTTTCATTAATCAAAAAGATTTAATATGATTAAATTAAATATTAATATTTGCCAAAATTATTTTATTTGTGTTCCTTGTGTCAGAAGGAATTTTTCTGTATTTTCTGGGATTTTTTCGGAGTTTGTTTGAGCTCAATTTGAAATTTCTAAAAAAAAAAAGAAAGAGGAGAGAGAATGAACAGTACCCGAGGGTACTGTTCATCGTCAACCTCCAGCGATCGAACGCGATCAGTTCTCTGTACAGATTTTTCTCGTTTTTCTCTCTCTTCATAACTTCCAATCCGGACCTTCTCTCAATGTCTTCCCAAAAGGAAAGTTGTGCCAAATTACGCAAGGAATCCATCCCAACTGGTCTCTTTCCGTTTCGTTCATCCGTTTGCCTTTTATCTCCAATTTTCTGAAACGAACTCTAAACCGAAATCCGCGGATTGGAGTCGGTTTCTACCTCTTCCAAGCCTATAAATACGACCCATTGGCTCCTCTAAACCCATCCCAAGCCGTGCCAAGTCTCCTCAAAGCCCAGGACGCCGTCGGCACCGAGCCCCTCCGGTCCCGAATTTGCTCGTCGTGTCTCGAGCTATTCGGTGAGTTTCTCCGTGATCCTTTCGCGTCACATTGTGCCTTCATGTCCCATCTACCTTCTAGCCAAGTTAATTTGGTTTTGGTGCAGCCAATCTCCCGGAATCGAGTTTTCCCCAATCTAGGTCAAGAGCGCTTCCCGACGTCGATTCGTCGCCTCCGGTAAGCTTTAGCCCTTGCCGTAATTTTTCTTAGCCTTGCCTCGTCGCGTTCTACGCCGTGCTCACTTCCGTTTCCCCGAAAAGCCTCCACAAATTTTCGCCTCCGAACCTCGCCATGGCCGCCAATGGCATCTTGTGTCCCCCATCTGTCCGGTGGTGTTTTCACCAATCCGTTCGCGTCACTTTGTGCCAAACCATCCCAGGTAGCTACCCTCCAAGTGGTTTTAGATTTCGTTCACCGAGCACCAAGATATTAAGTTTTCCTTTGCCCTTCCGGCGCCGTTCCATCGTCGATTGCGCCGTTCCGATGGGTTTCTGGCCAAGCCGACAATTTTCCTAACCGCCAAGCGCGTTCTAGCCCGTGCTCACCCTACTTCTCCATGTCCTATGCCCGATTTTATTCCTCTCTCCTACCCATGTCGTTGTAGCGCTGTGCCGTCAACGGTCTCCGTTTAGCGTGCCGTCAGTTCCTATATGTGCCTTAGGTCCCTAACAACCCATGTTGCTAGTTAGATTCATCTCCCATGACTCCTCTCGCCAGCGCTAGCCTTCTGCCAAAAGAATTGCTCTCGGATGAACAGTAGCATCTGTGAATTTCCAGCATTTTCTCGCCCGGCAAACTTTAGATCGCTCGTTCTCCTTCGTCCGAACTCCGATCAACCCGATTCTTCTTCCTAAATTCGTCTAAAATTGAGCTCTGTCTTTTAGTTCTGGTTTTGCAGTTTTGGAGTTTATTTGAATTTTATTTCTTCTGTTCGTCTCGTTCTCTCTCCCGTTAGATCGCGCGTTGAAGGAGTTGAAGCAATATTTGAAGATCAAGAATTCCTAACTGAGCAAGGCCAAGGCAAGTCGTGTCCTTTGATCATGTTGAACCCAGTTTGCAATCTATTATTTAATTATTTTGTTTTAAATTATCTTGCATTGCTACTTTATTATAAAACCCTTGTATTGGTAGTTATCGTCCCAATTGGTTACTTCCTCCTTGATATTTTGGAATACCTTGATGCCATTGTCACCTTAGGTTGGGAATTTAATTAGTGATGCTATGTTATTTGTCACATTGGGTTGATGCGATTAGAATGCTTAGCCTTGCTTATTTTGCGAAAGGTTTCATCATCATATGTGATTAATTAATTTGACCTAATGAGATATTGAATCGTGGTTGGTGCCATTGTTATAAAATTTGTGCCGTGGCGTTGGTGCGTCATTGGCGGTGGTTATACAAAATTGGTTTTCACTCGGGCGAATGATCGTGCGATAAAGGGGAAGTGTTGGAGCACTTCGAGGATGTGGTAGTCTCGCCGAGAACATTTAAGGACTTAACTTTGTGCGCCATTGATCCGAGTCTTACGTGCAAACCACATGTGCGGTATGGGACAGACTGGCTGATTAATTTGTGATGTTTCAGTGCGGTTCCGCCATTGGGATGTCGGTGGGTGTCGTATACATTCTACGGGCGCAAGGGGGTGTGATGCGAAACCTAGCGGGCGGGATTGGGTTGGAATTGAACATTGTAAATGCCTTGTTGTGATTTCCTTAGCGCGAGGCTAATCACATCGTGTGGAGTACTGATTGTGCAACCTCTGCGAGTGTAAAACTATTCGAATAGCGCGTCCTCGGTCATGGACAATGCTCGGTGATTTCACACGAGGTATAGTTATTTCTACAAAGCTTGAGCGGTGGATGGTTAATTCATCTTGTTGGTTTAACTTGTGGATGGGAGGTCCATAAGTGGTTAGTTTAGCTTATGGATGGGAGATTCATAAGTGGTTACTTCAATTCCTTTGATTATTATTTATTATTGTTTTACTTCAAATGCGCCTTCAATCTATTTATTGTATTTTCAAATGCCGTTTTATGCAAATTAACCTTTCGACCTTCCATTGGTAAGCCTTGCATACTATATTGCATCTTTGTTACAAGCGGCTTGCGAGTACCAATGTACTCACGGCTTTATGCCCTGTTGCTCGATTGAGGAGGAGGAGTATCACCAGCGGAGGTTCGGAAGGAGAGTACTTGACGTCTTCGCGGATTAGGCCGTTCTCCACTCGATAGCTTTGTGGGCATGTCGATTGGTCTGCTGCGCTTTCTTTTGGATTTCATTGCTAGTTTTTGTTAAGCCCTTGGGCTAGTCTATTGTAAGCTTGACCATAAGGTCGTACTCGATGATTATTAATAATAGTTGAGTTTTTCTTAGTAAATCGTGATATGTTCGATATTTCATCTTTGTTTTTCTTGTGTGCACTAGCGTGATCTGGACTAGTGCAGAATACAGAGAGAGTCGGATTTGCATATTCGGGTCTCTACAGAGATAGTATCGAGCTATATCATTGTAGAGATGAAGCCCTAGTTAGAATGGTCGAATTAGAAAGTATTCAAAATTTGTTTTCTAAATCAAATCAGCCAAACGATTATTTAGAAATTTTTGATTCTTACCTCATTCTTAGGATTCTTACTCCTTGCCTCCTCTGGAATATTATTTTCAAAACTAAATTTGACTTCTTATCCCTATAATGTCTATAGATATCTCGAGTGTCCCTCCATCAAGATGAAAGTTGGCATGGAATCCTTCAAGCTGTGCTGGGAAGTCGAGATCAAGAGAGCACCCAATATGTCAAGACAAGATTGGAGATTTCCGTGAAGATTAGGAGCCATTAGATTTGAACCCTGTTATAGTTTCAGCATCGTGTAGACCGTTTTGCCTTTTCTTGCAGTTGCGTGTGATGTGAGCTGCAAATTTTGCCCTTAAAAGCATTATATTGCAATCACGTCAATCTTTTATTGGTGTTATTTCCCCGGTTTTGCTGTTAGCCTTTTTCGGCTAAGTGTTTGTTTAGTTTAGGTTGCCATTTGAAATTCCCCTTAGACGAGTTTACCTCTCATCTATGCTTTTCCACTTATCTTTAAAACCAGTCGAGTTTTGGAAGTGTCGAGCAACTAACCGGAATAAAGTTGTCCAAGTTCAACCTCAAGTCTTACCTATGCTTTTCCCCTTACCTTTTACTGGAGCGATCGGTAGTGTTTCTCTTGAGCGTGACAAGATGGTTGGACCCGGGAACCCGCGAAGCATCGAGCAATCTCGCCCATTCCTTTCAAACTTGGGAGTGCACACCCAAGACCTTTTCTCGAGGAGCAAGCCGTGGAACATCGTCAAGTCGAGGCGGATACCTCGAGCGTTGCAGGGAAGCTTGAACCACGTCGTCTCGAAGTCGCACTGTAACCTATTCTTTTAGTCGACTTGAATCTCGGGTGAGATTCCGTTTAAGGGGAGGTTTGTAACATTCTGATTTTCAGAGTCTTTTGAAGCTTTTAAAATAAAATTCACCATTTGAATTTTTCTGGAATTAATTAAAGCTTAATTGGAATTTTCATTAATCAAAAGATTTAATATGATTAAATTAAATATTAATATTTGCCAAAATTATTTTATTTGTGTTCCTTGTGTCACAAGGAATTTTCTGTATTTTCTGGGATTTTTCGGAGTTTGTTTGAGCTCAATTTGAAATTTCTAAAAAAAAAAAAGAAAAAGGAGAGAGATGAACAGTACCCGAGGGTACTGTTCATCGTCAACCTCCAGCGATCGAACGCGATCAGTTCTCTGTACAGATTTTTCTCGTTTTTCTCTCTCTTCATAACTTCCAATCCGGACCTTCTCTCAATGTCTTCCCAAAAGGAAAGTTGTGCCAAATTACGCAAGGAATCCATCCCAACTGGTCTCTTTCTGTTTCGTTCATCCGTTTGCCTTTTATCTCCAATTTTCTGAAACGGACTCTAAACCGAAATCCGCGGATTGGAGTCGGTTTCTACCTCTTCCAAGCCTATAAATACGACCCCTTGGCTCCTCTAAACCCATCCCAAGCCGTGCCAAGTCTCCTCAAAGCCCAGGACGCCGTCGGCACCGAGCCCCTCCGGTCCCGAATTTGCTCGTCGTGTCTCGAGCTATTCGGTGAGTTTCTCCGTGATCCTTTCGCGTCACATTGTGCCTTCATGTCCCATCTACCTTCTAGCCAAGTTAATTTGGTTTTGGTGCAGCCAATCTCCGGAATCGAGTTTTCCCCAATCTAGGTCAGGCGCTTCCCGACGTCGATTCGTCGCCTCCGGTAGCTTTAGCCCTTGCTGTAATTTTCTTAGCCTTGCCTCGTCGCGTTCTCGCCGTGCTCACTTCCGTTTCCCGAAAAGCCTCCACAAATTTTCGCCTCGAACCTCGCCATGGCGCCAATGGCATCTTGTGTCCCCATCTGTCGGTGGTGTTTTCACCAATCCGTTCGCGTCACTTTGTGCCAAACCATCCCAGGTAGCTACCCTCCAAGTGGTTTTAGATTTCGTTCACGAGCACCAAGATATTAAGTTTTCCTTTGCCCTTCCCGGCGCGTTCCATCGTCGATTGCGCCGTTCCGATGGGTTTCTGGCCAAGCCGACAATTTTTCCTAACCGCCAAGCGCGTTCTAGCCCGTGCTCACCCTACTTCTCCATGTCCTATGCCCGGATTTTATTCCTCTCTCCTACCCATGTCGTTGTAGCCGCTTTGTGCCGTCAGCGGTCTCCGTTTAGCGTGCCGTCGGTTCCTATATGTGCCTTAGGTCCCTAACAACCCATGTTGCTAGTTAGATTCATCTCCCATGACTCCTCTCGCCAGCGCTAGCCTTCTCGCCAAAAGAATTGCTCTCGGATGAACAGTAGCATCTGTGAATTTCCAGCATTTTCTCGCCCCGGCAAACTTTAGATCGCTCGTTCTCCTTCGTCCGAACTCCGATCAACCCGATTCTTCTTCCTAAATTCGTCTAAAATTGAGCTCTGTCTTTTAGTTCTGGTTTTGCAGTTTTTGGAGTTTATTTGAATTTTATTTCTTCTGTTCGTCTCGTTCTCTCTCCGTTAGATCGCGCGTTGAAGGAGTTGAAGCAATATTTGAAGATCAAGAATTCCTAACTGAGCAAGGCCAAGGCAAGTCGTGTCCTTTGATCATGTTGAACCCAGTTTGCAATCTATTATTTAATTATTTTGTTTTAAATTATCTTGCATTGCTACTTTATTATAAAACCCTTGTATTGGTAGTTATCGTCCCAATTGGTTACTTCCTCCTTGATATTTTGGAATACCTTGATGCCATTGTCACCTTAGGTTGGGAATTTAATTAGTGATGCTATGTTATTTGTCACATTGGGTTGAGTGCGATTAGAATGCTTAGCCTTGCTTATTTTGCGAAAGGTTTCATCATCATATGTGATTAATTAATTTGACCTAATGAGATATTGAATCGTGGTTGGTGCCATTGTTATAAAATTTGTGCCGTGACGTTGGTGCGTCATTGGCGGTGGTTATACAAAATTGATTTTCACTCGGGCGAATGATCGTGCGATAAAGGGAAGTGTTGGAGCACTTCGAGGATGTGGTAGTCTCGCGAGAACATTTAAGGACTTAACTTTGTGCGCCATTGATCCGAGTCTTCCGTGCAAACCACATATGCGGTATGGGACAGACACTGGTGATTAATTTGTGATGTTTCAGTGCAGTTCCGCCATTGGGATGTCGGTGGGTGTCGTATACATTCTACGAGCGCAAGGGGTGTGATCGAAACCTAGCGGGCGGGATTGGGTTGGAATTGAACATTGTAAAGGCCTTGTTGTGATTTCCTTAGCGCGAGGCTAATCACATCGTGTGGAGTGCAGATTGTGCAACCTCTGCGAGTGTAAAACTATTCGAATAGCGCGTCCTCGGTCATGGACAATGCTCGGTGATTTCACCACGGTATAGTTATTTCTAAAAGCTTGAGACGGTGGATGGTTAATTCCTTGTTGGTTTAACTTGTGGATGGGAGGTCCATAAGTGGTTAGTTTAGCTTATGGATGGGAGATTCATAAGTGGTTACTTCAATTCCTTTGATTATTATTTATTATTGTTTTACTTCAAATCGCCTTCAATCTATTTATTGTATTTTCAAATGCCGTTTTATGCAAATTAACCTTTCACCTTCCATTGGTAAGCCTTGCATACTATATTGCATCTTTGTTACAAGCGGCTTCTTTGAGTACCAATGTACTCACGGCTTTATGCCCTGTTGCTCGATTGAGGAGGAGGAGTATCACGGCGGAGGTTCGGAAGGAGAGTACTTGGCGTCTTCGCGGATTAGGCCGTTCTCCACTCGATAGCTTTGTGGGCATGTCGATTGGCTGCTGCGCTTTCTTTTGGATTTCATTGCTAGTTTTGTTAAGCCCTTCGGGCTAGTCTATTGTAAGCTTGACCATAAGGTCGTACTCTGATGATTATTAATAATAGTTGAGTTTTTTCTTAGTAAATCGTGATATGTTCGATATTTCATCTTTGTTTTTACTGTGTGCACTAGCGTGATCCTGGACTAGTGCAGAATACACAGGAGAGTCCGGATTTGCATATTCGGGTCTCTACAGAGATGGTATCAGAGCTATATCGACTGTAGGACGAAGCCCTAGTTAGAATGGTCGAATTAGAAAGTATTCAAAATTTGTTTTCTAAATCAAATCAGCCAAACGATTATTTAGAAATTTTTGATTCTTACCTCATTCTTAGGATTCTTACTCCTTGCCTCCTCTGGAATATTATTTTCAAAACTAAATTTGACTTCTTATCCCTATAATGTCTATAGATATCTCGAGTGTCCCTCCATCAAGATGAAAGTTGGCATGGAATCCTTCAAGTTGTCTTTGGGAAGTCGAGATCAAGAGAGCACCCAATATGTCAAGACAAGATTGGAGATTTCCGTGAAGATTAGGAGCCATTAGATTTGAACCTGTTATAGTTTCAGCATCGTGTAGACCGTTTGCCTTTTCTTGCGATTGCGTGTGATGTGAGCTGCAAATTTTGCCCTTAAAAGCATTATATTGCAATCACGTCAATCTTTTATTGGTGTTATTTCCCGGTTTTGCTGTTAGCCTTTTTGGCTAAGTGTTTGTTTAGTTTAGGTTGCCATTTGAAATTCCCCTTAGGCGAGTTTACCTCTCATCTATGCTTTTCCACTTATCTTTAAAACCCGGTCGAGTTTTGGAAGTGTCGAGCAACTAACCGGAATAAAGTTGTCCAAGTTCAACCTCAAGTCTTACCTATGCTTTTCCCCTTACCTTTTCGCTGGAGCGATCGGTGAGTGTTTCTCTTGAGCGGCGACAAGATGGTTGGACCAGGAACCCCGCGAAGCATCGAGCAATCTCGCCCATTCCTTTCAAACTTGGGAGTGCACTGCCAAGACCTTTTCTCGAGGAGCAAGCCGTGGAACATCGTCAAGTCGAGGCGGATACCTCGAGCGTTGCAAGGAAGCTTGAACCACGTCGTCTCGAAGTCGCACTGTAACCTATTCTTTTAGTCGGCTTGAATCTCGGGTGAGATTCCGTTTAAGGGGAGGTTTGTAACATTCTGATTTTGAGTCTTTTGAAGCTTTTAAAATAAAATTCACCATTTGAATTTTTCTGGAATTAATTAAAGCTTAATTGGAATTTTTATTAATCAAAAGATTTAATATGATTAAATTAAATATTAATATTTTCCAAAATTATTTTATTTGTGTTCCTTGTGTCGGAAGGAATTTTCTGTATTTTAGGATTTTTGGAGTTTGTTTGAGCTCAATTTGAAATTTCTAAAAAAAAAAAGAGGAGAGAGATGAACAGTGCAGAAGTGCTGTTTATAAATCAACCTCCAGCGATCGAACGCGATCAGTTCTCTGTCTGATTTTTCTCGTTTTCTCTCTCTTCATAACTTCCAATCCGGACCTTCTCTCAATGTCTTCCCAAAAGAAAAGTTGTGCCAAATTACACAAGGAATCCATCCCAACTGGTCTCTTTCCGTTTCGTTCATCCGTTTGCCTTTTATCTCCAATTTTAAACGGACTCTAAACCGAAATCCAGCATTGGAGTCGGTTTCTACCTCTTCAAGCCTATAAATACGACCCCTTGGCTCCTCTAAACCCATCCCAAGCCGTGCCAAGTCTCCTCAAAGCCCGGGCGCCGTCGGCACCGAGGCCTCGGTCCGAATTTGCTCGTCGTGTCTCGAGCTATTCGGTGAGTTTCTCCGTGATCCTTCGCGTCACATTGTGCCTTCATGTCCCATCTACCTTCTAGCCAAGTTAATTTGGTTTTGGTGCAGCCAATCTCCGGAATCGAGTTTTCCCCAATCTAGGTCAAGAGCGCTTCCAGGCGTCGATTAAATGCGCCTCCGGTAGCTTTAGCCCTTGCCGTAATTTTTCTTAGCCTTGCCTCGTCGCGTTCTCGCCGTGCTCACTTCCGTTTCCCGAAAAGCCTCCACAAATTTCGCCTCGAACCTCGCCATGGCGCCAATGGCATCTTGTGTCCCCATCTGTCCGGTGGTGTTTTCACCAATCCGTTCGCGTCACTTTGTGCCAAACCATCCCAGGTAGCTACCCTCCAAGTGGTTTTAGATTTCGTTCACGAGCACCAAGATATTAAGTTTTCCTTTGCCCTTCCCGGCGCGTTCCATCGTCGATTGCGCCGTTCCGATGGGTTTCTGGCCAAGCCGACAATTTTCCTAACCGCCAAGCGCGTTCTAGCCGTGCTCACCCTACTTCTCCATGTCCTATGCCCGGATTTTATTCCTCTCTCCTACCCATGTCGTTGTAGCCGCCTGTGCCGTCAACGGTCTCCGTTTGGCGTGCCGTCAGTTCCTATATGTGCCTTAGGTCCCTAACAACCCATGTTGCTAGTTAGATTCATCTCCCATGACTCCTCTCGCCAGCGCTAGCCTTCTCGCCAAAAGAATTGCTCTCGGATGAACAGTAGCATCTGTGAATTTCCAGCATTTTCTCGCCCCGGCAAACTTTAGATCGCTCGTTCTCCTTCGTCCGAACTCCGATCAACCCGATTCTTCTTCCTAAATTCGTCTAAAATTGAGCTCTGTCTTTTAGTTCTGGTTTTGCAGTTTTTGGAGTTTATTTGAATTTTATTTCTTCTGTTCGTCTCGTTCTCTCTCCCGTTAGATCGCGCGTTCGAAGGAGTTGAAGCAAGATTTGAAGATCAAGAATTCCTAACTGAGCAAGGCCAAGGCAAGTCGTGTCCTTTGATCATGTTGAACCCAGTTTGCAATCTATTATTTAATTATTTTGTTTTAAATTATCTTGCATTGCTACTTTATTATAAAACCCTTGTATTGGTAGTTATCGTCCCAATTGGTTACTTCCCTCCTTGATATTTTGGAATACCTTGATGCCATTGTCACCTTAGGTTGGGAATTTAATTAGTGATGCTATGTTATTTGTCACATTGGGTTGGTACGATTAGAATGCTTAGCCTTGCTTATTTTGCGAAAGGTTTCATCATCATATGTGATTAATTAATTTGACCTAATGAGATATTGAATCGTGGTTGGTGCCATTTGTTATAAAATTTGTGCCGTGGCGTTGGTGCGTCATTGGCGGTGGTTATACAAAATTGGTTTTCACTCGGCGAATGATCATGCAGTAAGGGGAAGTGTTGGAGCACTTCGAGGATGTGGTAGTCTCGCGAGAACATTTAAGGACTTAACTTTGTGCGCCATTGATCCGAGTCTTACCGTGCAAACCACATATGCGGTATGGGACGGACACAGGCTGATTAATTTGTGATGTTTCAATCGGTTCCGCCATTGGGATGTCGGTGGGTGTCGTATACATTCTACGGGCGCAAGGGGTGTGATGCGAAACCTAGCGGGCGGGATTGGGTTGGAATTGAACATTGTAAATGCCTTGTTGTGATTTCCTTAGCGAGGCTAATCACATCGTGTGGATACGATTGTGCAACCTCTCCAGTGTAAAACTATTCGAATAGCGCGTCCTCGGTCATGGACAATGCTCGGTGATTTCACACGAGGTATAGTTATTTCTAAAAGCTTGAGGCGGTGGATGGTTAATTCACTTTGTTGGTTTAACTTGTGGATGGGAGGTCCATAAGTGGTTAGTTTAGCTTATGGATGGGAGATTCATAAGTGGTTACTTCAATTCCTTTGATTATTATTTATTATTGTTTTACTTCAAATGCGCCTTCAATCTATTTATTGTATTTTCAAATGCCGTTTTATGCAAATTAACCTTTCAGCCTTCCATTGGTAAGCCTTGCATACTATATTGCATCTTTGTTACAAACGGCTTGCTGAGTACCAATGTACTCACGGCTTTATGCCCCTGTAGAGTGCATGCGGAGGCGGACCTCGCGCTACGTCTTATTTAGAGTCCGTAGACTGCGCGCGGAGGCAAGCCTCCGCGCGTTACGGGCGGTGAAGGTGCGTGCGGAGGCGGGCCTCGCGCGACGTCTTTATTTATACCCCGTAGAGTGCGCGCGGGGGCGTCCCCCCGCTGCGTCTTATTTGTACTCTGTAGAGTGCGTGCGGAGGCGGACCTCGTGCTATGTCTTATTTAGAGTCCGTAGACTGCGCGTGGAGGCAAGCCTCCGCGCGTTGCGGGCGGTGAAGGTGCGTGCGGAGGCGGGCCTCACGCGACGTCTTTATTTATACTCCGTAGAGTGCGTGCAGAGGCGGACCTCGACACTACGTCTTATTTAGACTCCGTGGAGTGTGTGGGAATATCATCCACGTCTTTTTTATACTCCGGAGAGTACGCGTAGGGACAACATCCACGTGTGCGCGGAGCATCCGCGTCTTGTTTATACTCAGTAGAGTGCGCAGGGACAACATCCGCGTCTTATTTATACTCCGGAGAGTATGCCGATGCTCGAGGCAATCGGGCGATTTAAACCAAAAGCCGATCGAGCACTGTTGCAAGAGTGCTTACCCCTGATGATTTACGGCCTCCACCTGCACGGCTTCCCACTGCTTGCCCGTGGCCATACAGGGACGCTGCAGAGTTCGGAGCCTGTCTTCGGCGACGCGGAGCCAGGGCTGGTCTTCGGCCGGCTTGGGGCTTTCTCCGCGCATGCCCCTCGAGCTGCTTCTGCCTCGTGCCATGTGGCCTAGAGGCCGCGGACACCTTGGCGGCGTGGAGCCTTCGGCCAGCACGCGGAGTCTTCGGCCAACGCGCGAAGATATCACTCGACATGGCGGAGACGACGCCTCTGCGTAGAGCTTCATGCCATGCAGCCCGGATGTTGTTGGCACCTCGGGGAAGGCCCTGACGTGGCATGGCCCGGCGGCCTGAGTCGATTCTTCGATGCCATGAGGTTAGACGGGAAGTAGTGCGGGATGCCGGGACGCCAGGCTCGACGAAGACCTTGAACGCCCACGAGCAGTGGAGGTCCACCCCCGTGTGCGGCGCGCACCACATGTACTGTGCCGTCATCGCAGTAGCAGCACCGATGCCGACGACGTGCCCGCCGTGACTGAGAGGCTCGACTCGTCCCTGGCCTGGGTGGAGACGTGGGCGAACTTGCCGCCATGCATATATCCGCATCCGCGTGGGTTAACGACGAGGCGGAATATGGTGTGCTCGTCGTCGATCGGCGCCGTCACCATGGACCCCAACCGCGGGCCCGACGTGGTTGTCGACGACGCGGAGGACTTCGGAGGCGCTCGACGACATGGAGTCCAGGCGACGCCTGGCACGGCGTGGAGGTCCTCGGAGGCGCGGGATGGTGGCGCTTTCGTGTGTGTGGCGGAGCCACTGGAGGCTTCGGAGACTTCGACGATGCCGAGGACTTCGGAGGCTTCGTCGTTGCCGAGGACTTCGGAGGCGCGGAGTCCAGGCGAGCGTAGAGGCGAGTGGCGCCGGCATGGGCTCCGAGCGGGAGAACTTCGCGTCAAGCCTTGCCTGCATGGACTCCGGGCGATGAAGCCGGGGCTCGGCGTAGCTGGGACGCGCCTTGGCGCGGCGAAGCTGCCGCGAGGTAGGTGAAGCCGCGGCGAGGTACGGCGACGATGCGACGGAGTCCACGCCAACTGCTAACGCGGGGACGAGCGGAGGTCGGGGCCGTCCTCGGCTGCGCGGAGTCCGGCCTGGTGAAGCGGCGGCGAGGGCTGACATCGCGAAGTTGGCGCGAAGTCCGGCGTGCATGTCCAGAACGACGGGGGGCTTCTAGGCAACGAGATGCCTGTTGGAACCGAGTTACTCTAGCTCACGCCGGACGGAGGTAGAAGATAAACAGTAAACAAGGAAAAATTTCTCGGCAACGAACGCCGCGACGACGAACGCAATATCTTGGCTAATATTTATCAAACACAACTCAGAACTCAGGCTCACACCCATCTACGTACAGGATGGCTTTATACATCATGTGTGTGTAGCGCCCAGGAGCTCACGTCCCTGGTTTCATGCGCACGTACGCATGCCCATCAGCGATCCGTTTTCTCGTTCGCAAGCCACCACTCGCGCGAGACTCGATCGTCGATTGCGCTGCTTGGTCCGTGCTCCACGTTCACCCTCCGATGATGCGCCAACCATCTCGACTTGGGCAGACACTTACGGCACCCGCGCTGCACACATGCGCGTCGCCGACTCAACTTGACACGCGCACGCTTGCACGCCACGGCCACGAACACATGGCGTGGTTTATTCTAACAAACTTCCCCTAAACCACGACTCCACCGCGCGTCCCGCCCTACAGGAGCGCCGGCTCTTCGTCGGCATCGGCGAGCAACGCCTCCTCCTTCCTTGGCTTGGTGCACTCCCTCGAGAAGTGGCCGCGGATGCCACAGTTGTAGCACTTGCCCTTGCCGGAGTTGCGTCGGCGCACGCTGCGCCAACGCGACTGCTCCCCATCATCGTCGTCGTCGTCTTCATGGCCGCCGCTACGGCCTCCCTTCCTGTCGCCGTCGCCGTGGCGCGCGTCGCCGCTGCGCATGCGCTCCTTCCCGCGACGGCGTCGGCGTGCCTCCCATCTCCTCCGTGGCGATGGCGCTGAGCGCCGTCCGCAGCCTCCTCAATGCCACCACAACGCTCCTCCGCCACGTGCGATCTGCCGACGAGCTCCTCCATGGACATCGTCTTCAAGTCCGCGAACATCTCGATGGAGCACGCGATTTGGTTGTACCTCGCGGCTGTGCGCAGCATCTTTTTCACGACGCGTTCCTCCTCCATCTTCTCCCCGCTCGCGCGGCTCGTGGCGAGGGCGATCCGCCTGGCGAAGTCGTCGATCGTCTCACCGTCCTGAACGCGCGCGTTCTCGAATCGCTTGAGGAGGTGCTGCGCCTTGGCCTCCTGCATGCGCGAGTCCCCATCCGCCTCGACTTGACCGCCTCCCAAGCCTCCTTGGCGGTCTTCTTCCGCAGCGAGCCGGCCTTCACTCGGTGGCACCGCGGCGCAAGATGGCGGCCAACGCCCGTCGATCCTGGCGCGCTCGGCCT
This sequence comes from Dendrocalamus sinicus, assembly GCA_036346575.1. Lineage (NCBI taxonomy): Eukaryota > Viridiplantae > Streptophyta > Magnoliopsida > Poales > Poaceae > Dendrocalamus > Dendrocalamus sinicus. The sequence continues at coordinate 48,789,628 of CM070641.1, read as the reverse complement.
TGCCCGCCTCCACAGCATCCCAGAGCTCCATGCCCTCCAGGTTGACTTGCATCACGAGCGCCCACTCGTGGTAGTTCGTCTTCGTTAGCATCGGAAGCTCCATCACGCCGCCGGACTCCTTGACAGCGCGCTCGTACGCCGCCATCAGCTTGCTGTCGAATTTCTCTGGCTCTGATACCAAATGTTGGAACCGAGTTACTCTAGCTCACGCCGGACGGAGGTAGAAGATAAACAGTAAACAAGGAAAAATTTCTCGGCAACGAACGCCGCGACGACGAACGCAATATCTTGGCTAATATTTATCAAACACAACTCAGAACTCAGGCTCACCACCATCTACGTACAGGATGGCTTTATACATCATGTGTGTGTAGCGCCCAGGAGCTCACGTCCCTGGTTTCATGCGCACGTACGCATGCCCATCAGCGATCCGTTTTTCTCGTTCGCAAGCCACCACTCGCGCGAGACTCGATCGTCGATTGCCGCTGCTTGGTCCGTGCTCCACGTTCACCCTCCGATGATGCCGCCAACCATCTCTGACTTGGGCAGACACTTACCTGGCACCCGACGCTGCACACACATGCGCCGTCGCCGACTCAACTTGACACGCACACGCTTGCACGCCACGGCCACGAACACATGGCGTGGTTTATTCTAACAATGCCGACGAAGACCCCTCCGCGGCCGTCGAGGATGTACTGGCGCTTGCCGCTGACGTGCTTATCGAGGATCTCGCTGCAGACTTCGCGGAGTGCCTGCTGGGCGGAGAGGCCCAGGAGGCACGTCCGGCGAGGTCGCCGCGGAGGCGATGCGGTGGCAAAGTCCCCGCGGCGTCGTGGCGGAGGCTGGCGCACGTGCATGAGCCATGCACGCGACGCAGCGCGATGGCTGGCTCATGGTGCGAGTGTGATGTCTACTCCGGTTGATTTACGTGAGCCTCTGGCCGTCAGGGAGCGTCCTCCTCTTCGGCGCGGGTTTCGAGAAGTGGACGTCGAGCGGGGGCCGACGCCGCCCCTGCGAAGCCCGTCGTGCGGAGCCGGAGCCCAGGTCGCGGACGCCGAGCGAAGGGAGTCGACGGCGCGTGCGTCCTGCTGCAGTGCGGAGGCTTGGCGCTGCCTGTGCGGAGATTGCGAGGTGGAGGCTTGTGCAAACATAGACGGAGACTTTAAGCACGTGCATGGATGTATACGTGAAGGTTTGTGTGTTGCATGCATGGATGTACGGATGGCAACTTGGTATACTAGTGCTCACGCAATGCATGCAGAATCAATTGGCCGCTCACTAATTCCATGCATGCACATGCTGAGAGCTTACGCAGAGTGCATGTATGGTAATGGTTGACGTGTTGGGATGCATGCATGCGGAGATTGGGGAGTGCAAAACCAGGCATGGAGGCCACGGCCGGAGACGGAGACTACGCGCAGCGCCGAGCGAAGGTCGGGGCTTCGCACGCGGAGTCCGACGCTGCGCACGCAATGTCCGAGCGAAGGTCGCGGTCTAGCCTCCGAAGACCGGGAGCGGGAACCCGCGGAGCCTGACGGCGTCGTCGCGTGAGCTGGTGGCCAGCTTCTTGTACTCCTTGGCGGCGTCCTCGTCCGCCGCGTCGACCATCTGCATGAGAACCCATATCGCACACGGATAGATATTTCATGCATACCTGCACGAGTGGATGCTTGGATGACATCTCCTGTACGCATGACGAATGAGTAGACAGCTTGCAGGCATGCACGGCGGAAGCTTGATGCTTTTTTTTTTTTTGATATTTGCTGCGCGGAGATGAGCGGAGGTCGGGGCTCAGCTTCGGCAGCGCGGAGGCCAGTGCGGAGACTCAGCCGGAGGTGCGTGGAGGCCCGGCCGGAGATGGAGGCCCTCGAGCAGCACCCAGGGCGTCTCTTGCTCTGTCGAGCGGAGAGGCTCGACGCTGACACGGCATCCCCGAGACTGCGGAGCGGAGGCTCGGAGTCGCTCGGAGGCTGCGACGTGGAGACCGGCACAGGGACCCCGATGCTGCACTTGTTACTCAAGCAGTACTCAGTAATAGGTGAGAGATCGATGGATCTATTAGATCTGCATGGAGGCTCACCTGCAAGATGGATGGATCTATCAGATCTACTTTTTCTTACCTTTGGCGACATTTTTTGTTCCAGCCGATTGGGACCTCGCGCGCCAGGATGTATCCCAGCCCGACCATGGAGCGCATCTACCTCACGATGGTGACTCTTCTTTGCGCGACTTCTTGCCCAGTCCCCACGGATGGCGCCATCTGTCGTAGCTATAGACTAGACAGAAAGAGAGGGGGATTGGTAGAAGAGGAAGAGGAGAGCGAGATCTGGAGAGTTGGTGATAGCGAGAGGGATGTCCCCCCTTTGCCCCTCCTGGGGGTTTATATATATGAGTGGGGTAGAATGGGAAATCCCCATTCTACCCCTTAGTACTTACAAAGGATGAGGGTACATTGGTATATTTACACTGGTATATTCCTCTACACTATTGGGCCTATTACATGTTGGACTAGTTGCATGGCCCAGTCGCGGGGGGTTGGGCCACCCCCACAACAGAGTTCATATAGGTGAAATTTCAATTAAATTGCTTAAGTTCTAGCACTGAGAGATATTGCAAAGTGATCTATGGGTTCAGATTGATAACTCAATGATGAGAATGGTCAATCATATACTGAAATTGAATTGTTCAAACTTGAGCTCTAATGTATTGCTTTGTGCTGTTTTGACATTTAGTCTTGTAGTTATTACTTTCTTTGTTAGCCAATTAGAATTGTTGCTGAACATGTTTCCATGATTCGTTACACTGGAAACTTATCATGTTTGTTGGGTAAACTAGAGTATTATTTGGTGATCACATATGCATTGATTTCTTGTTGGCCGAAAGTCTAAGCTTTATGCTGAATTTAATAGCCCCCATGTTCTATATATGTATTGAACATAATTTATTGTTTAAATGACATGGATGATTTATATACCAATATGTTGATTTGATCATCCAATTTCACCAAGAATTGGCTCAAGAATTGCTCACTTCTATTATCTTTTGAAGATGTCATGCGCTCATTCTTCGACATCATCGTCGGATGTGTGTGATGCACCGTCCTCTAGAAAATCTCAAAAAGGCCCGAGGACCAATTTACAATTACAGATGCCAATGCGTCTGGGACCCCTCTTGATCCTCACCGAGCAGTGTCCGCATTCCAGATAATAGTTGGAATAGTTGTACGGGAACAAATTGAGATCACATTTGATTTGTGGAAGACCATGACCAAAGATAAAAAAATGAACTGGTGACAGAAATTTTTCATTCGGTCGAGATCCTAGAAGAACATAAGGCCCCCATGAAATGACATGCATTGTTAGCGGCATGCAAAGCGTGGAAGAACTTTAAGAGTCTACTTGTCAAGCAATACGTAGAGAAGGATCTAATGTCCTTCCAAAAGTATTCATTCCTGGAATCGTAATGGCAAGAGTTTGTGGCGATGAAGACGATAGATAAATTTAAGAGTGAAAGTGCAACGCACAGGGCCCTCCAGGCAAAAAACATGCAATCCCATAGACTCAGCATTGCTGGGTATACGGATAAAATATCGCAATGTCGGAAGGAGGATGAATAGGCAATCCTATGGAAGACCTCCCCGCCATTTGCGGGGATCCTTGATAAGCATGCCCAAAAGTGGATAAGAGCGAGGTCATCTACCGTGTCGGGGGCCATCTCCTTTCGAAACCTCACAAATGAGGAAGTGTCCCACCACCTAGAAATTCTGAGTGTAGAATCTTTCCAATGCTCATTTCAGGCAGTTAGGGAGAGAGATTTACTCTCCACGGCCCTGGGAAACAAGGAGCACCCGGGTCGCATGAGAGGCTTTGGTTTTTGTGTTCCTTGGAAATATGATTTCACAGAGGACTCTGAATTGTACTAGAGTAGGAAGAAAGCCAAAGCCGAGCGCGAAGCACAGCTATGAGAGGACATTATGGCACAAATCAGAGATACGATGTAAAGGTTGGTCAGAGATGAGATGCAAAGGTATAGGAAAAATCAGCAGAAATCCCCAGCTGCTCCTGTGCTAGGCAGCCCCCAATCATCAGAGTACCTGCGCGTCTAACCCTATATCGGAAAGTGATCACCGATTTTCTATCGATGACATTATGGTAATAATTATTATCTCTAGAATGCTCGATCTATTGATATGCCTGTTAGAGTAGCTAATTTTGTATCATTATGTAGGTGGCTACGAAGTGCAAGCTCCAAGTGAGATATACCTCTGTTACCTTGTGCGCTACTTGGGACCAAGTGTATCCATCGGTGCCCAAGGCCTTGGTGCACAGTGTATCTCTAGTGCCAGGTTTCACAAAAGTGAATGTGGACGGTGTTCATGCCAATTTCAAGGTCGTCTTGCTGCAGATGCCCCCCAATGACGAGGTCATGATTTTATGACAAGCCATTAGAACTATCATCCAGTGGCCCAAGAGGGACATCTGCCTAGAGGCTCCTGCATCGGTGTTAAATCCACGAGAGCCATCTGCACCGGTGCTAAGTTCACTCGAGCTATTTGCACTGATGCCAAGTCCACAAGAGCCATTTGCATTGGTGCCAAGTCCACTCAAGCTATCTGTACCGATGCCAAGCCCACAAGAGCCATCTGCACCGGTGCTAAGTCTACGGGTCTATCCGCACCGAGGCTACCTGCACAGACGCAGCAAAGCCGCTGTGCATCTACATCTCGTGCTCGGTCAACTACCGTGAAGTCGACCTACAACCGAGGCGGTAAGGGCAAACTGAAGAAGACCAATGATGATATCCCCTACTCGCCGTTGGCCTAGGCGAGCCGTTGGTCGTCCCAAAAGAGCGCATCCTAATCCTAGAACTAGTTTGCTAGAGATCACATACATATTACATGGAATAGGCCAACAAGCCGAAGGAACAACAGCGCTTGGATATCATCGTCAAGTTTAAGCCATATCATCTGCAGCACGATATTCATGACTGTGCTTCACGGTGACCTTCGAGGACTTATTCTTTTCTTTACACTCGACGCCTCACTCATTTGATGCTAGACACTGTAAGTGTGTACAATCACGGTCTACGTTTATGTAATATCGATAAATGTCATATATAACTCATTGTTGTTGTGTATATATATAGATACATGGTGATTAAAGCCAGATTAAAGAAATCACCGATCTTTTTTTGACCCACGTTTGGTTTCTATGGATACCATCAAGGGGATGCATTCTTCGTCCAGAATTACATGACGACGACATTGGTAGCTCACCGCAACAAGGAATTCATACTTTGCCCTGCAACCAGGAGTAAGTGCTGCACTAGTGGTTATACCTATTGATTTGTACTTTATAAGCAACACGGACTTAGGTTTAATGACCATGACGACATACTTGTGTAGGTTCTACTGGATTCTAATTGTAATTATACTAAAATGGAACAAGATAATATATCATGATTCTCTAAGGAGGAACATAATCGACTACACGGTTGTCCAACGATTAATCGACAGGTAAACACATTTTCTCCATAGATAACTCCATTATAGTCTTTCCTTTTTCCCAATGACTAAGACTAACTTTTTAGAATCACGTAGGTTTTCGTCACGTATATTGCAGAGGTACAGAAATCCAAAGAAAGGACCGATGCCCTACAATACGATCTAGATTTCCTGTATTTACTAGTACATATTAATCCTATATAACACTTCATAGTAATACCTCTCGAACTAACAAATTCTATTTTTACAGTGCCATCAGCAGCTGCTGGATAATACATGTGGATTCTATGTTTGCCACAACATACAACTACTCATTGATTCTAGGAAGAACTATGATACTCAAGTTTGTCAATTTTGTGATAATTATTTTATACTTATCAATTTATATATGTATACATGACATTGATATTCTTACCGACAGGTTGCGTCCATTCCTACAACTCCGTTGAAATAGACTGACCTGAAACATATTTAAGGATAGTGTATGTACTTCTTAATGTTTAGAGTCATAAAAAAAGATGGAGAGTTTCATAATGTAGAATAAATTTTACTGGGATAAGATTGAGCTTAATTATTCATATGCATATTTGTTCAAAGCTGGATAATTTATTTCAATTAATTCATTTGTGAAATGGGCGTTCTTATTTCTAAATAAATGAATGTGAATTGGATGTATATATACTGTGTTGATCTGCTTGTTTTAGAGGGCATGGCTACCATTTCTTGAGTCTAGCCAACAAACAGAAATAGGTTTAGAAGTAGAAAGGAATATCACAAACGGTCATTAACTTATAAACGTATATGATAATTGACAATCACAAACGATTTTTAGTACAAATTGTCTGTGATATGCGATATATCATAGATGGTTTCAACTATGAACCATCTGTGATAGTTTAATATCGCATACAGTTTTTAGTTGAAACCGTCTATAATATATTACATGTCACAGATGGTTTGTACTAAAAACCGTCTGTGATTGTTAAGTCTGCGTCACAAATGGATCAAAAGCCGTCTGTGATGACCTCATATTATTATTGACCTATAAACTAGGACGGCACACGAAACCGTTTGTGATGACTTTTTCTGCAATAGTGAAACACATGGAAACAGGTGTACATGGTTTTCTGCAGCTGGTAGACTTTGATTTGTTCCGAAAATAGCAACACATGGGGAATCCATACGTGAAGATCAAATAGCATTGTGCAATCGTGTGTGACCATTGAAGGACCAATTAGAATTGAGTTCATGCATATGCGCAGGCTACATACTACACGAAAAAGAATGGCAGCGTAATAATAGCTGTCAGTCCATTGTGATCCGGTCTGGGCCTCCCTTCAGCGAGCGGTACAGAGGCCTTGACCGCTGGAAGCCGAATATGTCCGTAATCCGGTAAATTTTGGGCGGATCAGCTTCGGCGATAGCCTTCTTGAACTCTGCCGAACGGCTGCCGCTGAAGACCTGCACGCTTACTGTCTTCCTTTGAGGCGCATCGACCTTTATGTACTGATCGAAGAATTCGATGAATTCTTCTTTCTTGAGCTCTCTTAGGAGAGCAACCTGCAAATATTTTCTGTGGTCATATATCATGCGAATCAAGGAGGCTTTTTTTTTTTTTTTTTGCTTTGGAAAGAAGAGCAGTTTTATGTTTCCTCAAAATAGAACTTTTCAAAACTGCGCTAGTAGTTTTATTTATTTATTTTCCTGTTTGCTTTATATTTGATACAAATTTCACCTATCATGGCCGTACATTGTTGCCCGAAAGGAAAGCACTTACCTCAGACTCAACCCTATCAAACTTGAGCGTTCCTGCCTCAATCTCTCCCCAGTAGAAGTTAGATTCTTCCCGCAAGTTTTTGAATTTCTCCAGTTTCGAATCGATAAGTGAGTTGACATTTCTCTGCAAAAAGAAGTCCACGTCAATGCCAATGAGCCACACTGATGTGCAATAATCTAGTCGAACAATGTGAACTAATGTGCTCTGATTGAGGACATAATTATCCAATATTATACTAACATGATAAGGATGGATAAATTCAGCTATGACGCATCATGTTTCTCCACTCTTGATTCACGGTATTAATACTGTTAAATCCCTTCTATGTTGTGATGATGTACATGGTTTTATCCATCCTACTAGTCCACTCTAAGTCCTGTTTTATAACTTTATCACCCAGCACTAAGTCCTGTAGTGCACGTAGCTGCCTACCTTTAGAGAACATATTATGAGTACTTACGAAAGAGATGGAAAATTTGACATGGAACATCATATAAGTTAGAAAAACGTGAAAGCTCAATTAGCAACTGAAGACACTAACCTTGAAATCCTTGTCAGACAGTTCATGGATTTTGCTTTCGAACATCTTGAAGAATTCATCAACTCTAGCATCAAGATATGAAGGATCCTAGGCGTCCAATATAAGATCAGTAGGAGAAAGCAGCAAAAAAAAAAAAAATCATATCAATTACTCAACTTTGAACCTGTACCTTTACTGTGGACTGAATAATAACCTCGAGTGCACGGACTCCATAATCAGATCTGATGAAAAAGGATATTCATTGTAAGCTAGGATTATAAATGATACATGCGAACCAAATCTTCATGTTTCTCCTAAAGGGACAAAGTGGCAAGCAATACGTCTAAACACAAAAACCAGCACCATATACCTTAGAGAAAGACGTACTATATACCCAAGTTGCTCAACAGTTCGCAGCTGGTTGAAGGCAGGCTGGCTAGCAATTAGAGAAAACAGCTGAAGTTTGATATTTGAAACGGCATCGTCCTGATGGACCTGAATATATTAAGTATGCTTAGTACCCTGGCAAGCTTCTTGTTAAAGAACTTTACACATTTAACTTGGAACATTTCTTGAGAAATTATGCAACTTCTAAAATAATAATCCTTTAAAGGAAGTTAAAAAGAGCAAAAGATTGTCAGATTTTATACATCTCACACTCAGTCGCCATGGCACCGCTGTATTTTATCAATCTAATACTACTTCAAGTCACAAAACATATCGTTTTGAACATCAACATAGTTCCTCAAATACAATTTTGACCACTAATTTCTATTTTAATAGATTTATAAAACCTAATAAAATTGTACTACTATGAAAGTTCTTTTTGAGACAAATTTATACGTACCAATTTTATGTGTTTGATCTAAATGTTGAAAAAGATATAGATAACTAAAGTTTAGAAAGTTTAGCCGCATATACCCTAAAATGATATTCTTTTGTGACCAGCGGGAGTATGTTATTGAGTGGCTAGAGCATCACTAGGTGGCTCAAGCACGCCCTAGCTCTCCAACAAAACATGTATAAAAAATAACTGAACACTAGCTGTGTTTCCCCTTATGACTTGTTTTAGCAAAGCGACTGAAGGTAACATGTCCATTATGCTGGCTCAGTCACACTTTTGGGTTAGTGACTGAAGGCTGAGATGCTTCAATCCTGTAGAGAGACTGAGTGCTCCGACATGCAATATACTTCGTTACTTCAGTCATTGCTACGCAACCAGGAGCCAAATATCTATAAATTCCATTAGTTTTGCACTATTTTCAATTTTATTTTTTCTGATGGATTGTTTCAAAAAAATTTGATACTTTATGTAAGCAGCTTGATTCCTAACAAATAGTACAAGTAAATAGCAACAAGATGATGATGCTTGTCATAGAGTATCTCTTTTAAGGTAATTGCAGAACATATTGTTTTTTCTTCTCGAACACGCAGGAGAGCTGCGTATCTTTTTAAATTAAGAAGGAAAAAAGGGGACGAGAAACCCCAAAACAACAAGGACAACAACTAAACACCCCGACACACACAGCCACAACAAGCCACCACAAACTAACAAACATCCCTAGACACAACAAACCAACACAAACATCCCTAGCCAGAACATATTGTAGAAGATGATTTTTGAATGAAGAGCCAAGAGAGAAGCATTGATGCAAGAGAAATGATTTTGCCATGACACTTTCATTTCTTTCAGGGCCATATACGCTTAGAAAGATTAATATAGAGATTGACAGACATATAAACACTCTTCGAGATATAGGTAGTTGTTTAACAGGGCATATTCCATATGACCATTACAAAGCCCAGTATATTGATCCAGGGAAAAGTATTTAATCTTGAGTGAGTGGCCATGGGTTAGAGTGGACTAAACCAAAAAGATATGATGTGGTGCAACTGTGCAAGGGATACCTCTGTGATTAAACAAAAATGCCCCATTCCCTCCAAAAAGCAACTACGGTTGCAGCCAGGGTTCCTAGTACAGGACTACAGGTCATAACCAGCCAGTTACCACTGGAGACTAAATTCTTTTTGGGTCTGGTTTTTAAAAATGTGGATTGTTCAGGAACTTCGTGTTAGGGATTCTTTAGATAAAGTCATTCTAACTTATAAATTTAATTCTGCTTGAATTTGAGTATTTGACATTAACTTTGCATGCAAGCACAATATTGCATAATAGCTTTTCGAAATGTAGAAAAAGTAGAACTCTCCGATTCTACGAGTTGTCCCCAACTGAGTGGCAAGCTGCCAACTATTATTTATCATAACAGGTAATTAGCTGGGAACAGGATCACCAATTGCTAACGGATTTGGTGAACATTAGTTTTGCAACAAAGATTAGAAGGTCATCACCGATCAGTTATCTGCTTAACATTAGTTGCACCTATCGCGCTGAAGTTTAGAAGGAACTACCTGAATATATTGGACAACCGATGAATTTTCATTCTTCTGATTTAAGCCCTCAATTTGATAGTAGAATTTTAACTCATTTTCAAGCATGATAACCCTTTTAGTCAGATATTGTGATGGAGACATGGATTTGAACACAGAATTAGGGGTATTAAATATAATGTCTTCAATCTCCTGGACAATAGATTTTGCCTCACTTGGTTCAATGTTCCCTACAAGAAGAATTTTTTTATAAGTACGATTGGAAATGCATCCCACTCCAGTCCCTTGGAAATATATTATGATTAACATGAAAGTTTACAAACCTTGAACATAGCATTCCAAATATGTCTTCAATAGCAAGTGGGGCACAAACTTTGCAAGAGAATCTGATTCAAGCTTAGAAAGAGCTTCAAGTTTCTCAACCACTGGCCATTTTTTATCTGCCAATATCAAAGAGAGATAGTATGAAGCTTGAGAATATGGTTGGCTGAAGTTGAAATTTTGGTAGTCCTTGACAGAAGTTTCCTGTGATGGTAAGATGTTGGTCAACAATTAGTCATGAAAGAAATCAGCACATGAAAACACCACTATATTAAAGAGTTTCAAAATGCAGTGATGCAGCACATGTTATCCTAGATTTAATTTTAATAATCCACAGGCCAAGAATGAAGCTTGAAGAATATAACAGAATTCGCAATCTCCTCAAAACAACGGTTGAGATAATCAGTAGTATTACTACAACTTGATAAGTACACTTTGCTTTATCATAATCATTACGTGGTGCAAACTGCACTTAAAGAAATGTGCCACTCACTGTCACAAATTGTACCATTGCAAAGAAGTTGGACCATGCAATTGGATGGGATTTGGCTATTTTAAAGAAATTTCTGGCAGGTGATAAATAAATAAAAGCACAACATTGAGAATTGAGATCAGTTCTAAGACTATTATATTAGGGCATGGAGCCATGGAGTATGAACAATTATGGATCTTTTGTGAATTCTTGATTGCCATGTGTATCTAGATTGCTGCTGTAGTCTCCGAAACCTCTGATATTCAGTTATGTTTTTGATGAAAGGTTGCCATAAATTTCCAACAAGTATGTTGCAAAAGATGCAAACAAACAAATCATAGTTATGCATGCTGAGTCCTGCAGAACCCTTCATGCTTTTGGTTCTCACAATATCATGTCCACAACTTAAAATTTGACAAAACTCAGCTTTGATCATCTATCAGTTGCAACTTGCAAGTTGATAGATGAACAGTGTGTAATGAAAGTGAAATTCAGCAGTCAAACAAGTTGGTCCACGCAAAGTTGATGACAAAGTGAAAGGGAACAATTAAAAATATAAATGTGCCTGAGAAAAAAAAATATGACAAGGAAACCCGTACTTCAAATATATAGCATCCACATCTTACCTTCAGGGCAGAAAACCTGTTTGGCTTAACTTCAAAGTCAGCTATTTGCTTCATTATGGCATGTAGCAGAACTCTCATCTTGTCATTGTAACCACCTACTGAGACCTTTAAACATTAGGCAGTTAAGCGTTTGAGTTATAATTGAAAACTGCCCTAATACCAGCAACTTCAGAATGCATGAAATTGAAACAAAAAGGAGCATAGTCACTGAATAAAACCTGGAATCCAGTAGAAGTAAGATATATTGAATAGAATAAGCCAGCAATTTGAGCATCATAAGCTGCAAAGAAAATAAATAATTTGACAGTGTATATTTGGACTTAAAGTTAGCAGGAGTAATCCCCAAATGGACTGTTATATATGGACAAATATGCAATCATCCACATAATTTACTAATTAGTGCTTGCTTACCATAAGCATTCAAGTAATCAACTATCAAATCGACAAAGAGCCTTGTAGAAACGATTGCTTCGGGGGAGTGGCTTGACAATGGACAGTGGAAATCAATTACAATGTAAACCTTTGGGGTGGAGAACAGCATGTCGGGCTTATACCACAACCGTGAAAGTGGTGTATTCCTTAATACTGTTGGAAATCTAACCTGGTAAAACAAATTTATTTTGTTAAATTATTTACTATGTGAATATTTGAACAATGCATATAGTGTGCTAATGTGAACATAAAATACAAATAAGGCACTCCAAACTTAACCTTGTCATGCACTTCTTTAAGAGATAAATCCTTTGGAATGAACATATTAGGCTTTGGGAGATGGAGCTTCTCAGTAGGAGCTTTTTCAACCCATTGCTGAATCAATTACAACAGTATGTCATGTGGTATAATATAAGGAAAACAACAATCGAGAAAATGAGATTATTCATAAAAAAGCAAACCTGTATCATAGAAGGAGTGATATTTTCAACAGAATATGATGTATTGTACCAGGGCTCAACAGAATCAGTAGATCCTTCAAATTTTTTAGACTCCCAGTGTATTCTAAAGAGACAGAAGTATTGAATCAAAGAAAGAAGAAAAGCATAGTATTTAGCTTCATATGGTAATTTATGTGCAGAACTGCAGATTGTATGATGCCATAAGCTTATCAGCAAAATAATAAGTTCAAGACACGAAGGCAAGGCCAAATAGTTACTTGCTTTTTGGGCTTAACCCCCCACAGAAAACCTACATTTCTGGGAAAGGTATTTGTGCCCAATGACAGTTCTTTATTGATGATTGCCAACATCAATTAGTAATTTACCAATGTCTGCTATCTGCATACTTTGTACTTGTTGTGGCTGATGGTTGGGTACAGGTTCGAGAACCAAGGGTAGAGCACTCGTCCCCATCTAGCCACTGATAGGGCTCTTCCCTGATGTGGTAGAGAGACTCTGATGCTTAACTTTAGAAGAAGGGGGAGACTAGAGACTTGTTTGATTGTTCATTGTTTGATAATAATCATGGTTGTCATGGCGTAATTCGCGACCACGATGCCTAAGAGGCACCAAGACGCCATGGCGATGCCACGGTGACACCGTGGCGAGAAACAGCGACGCAAGGCACATACTTACCGACTCATATATGCTTGAAGTCCCGAGCGTCCGCCTCGTCTCTGCCTCATATACATACCGACTCATACTCCCGACTCTCACTCTCGCCGGCGCCTCCTCTCCCTGCCGCCTCCTCCCCCCGCCACCTCCCCTCCCTGCCTCCTACCTCTAGCTCCCGGCCCCCTCTGCCTGCTACATCGGCCAGCTCGCCTTCGGCCTCCCTCTGCTGCGCATTTGACCTCCCTACTGCGTCAGCGAAGAGGACCGGCACGACAGTCGCAGTGGAGAGGGGTGTCGACGACAGGAACTAGCTGGAGAGGGAAGCCAGCAGTAGAAGCAGGCTGGAGATCGGCAACGGCGGCGGGAGCAGGCCGAAGATCGGCGCCGGCGGCGGGAGCAGGTTGGGCGAATAGCCTCGGCGTCTCCCTCTGACAGCCAAGACGACTTAGCATTGCCTAGATGTTGTCTAGGCGACGCCGTGACAACTATGATGATAATAGGTACAATGTTGTCCTTTTTATAGGGATGGTTAGATTTGACCCCTAAGAAACTTATCCTCATATTAAGTAAACTAATTCCTAATACATAGAAATAATCTAAAAGGAAACAAGTAGAAATAATAAGAAAACTAATTATTATATTCCTAATCCACGATATGCTGCCAATGCTACCGAATGACTTAAATGTGTAACCATGCTACAATATCGCACACGTATTGTTCACACATAGCTGCGGTACACACTACACGGGTATTGTTTATGTGTCGCTGCAGTGCCACGCCATAACATTTCATCTCTCACTACGAGACAGCTCGTCCTCGAGCTGTTAGGTGGCGGTCACAGACAGATACCTTCACATCCCTATGTTGACAGGAGTGTTTGGTACCGACGCCGGGTCTCTTGAGAGCAGATCAGTGACTCCAAAATATAGAGCCCAAAAAAGAATCACTTTAGCATGATGTGGCATCGAGGAAGACGCTGGTGGCATGGGCCACCGACATAGGACAACAGTAACGTCTTTACTACCATGGAGCATGATGATGGTGGGGAGGACGTGATGGTGGGGCTGGTCCCCCAGCCGCTGCTCTCCACATAGGCTATGGCACAACATCAGCCAGCCGCGTGGACAAGACTGCCACTGGATAGAGACCACCTTCCTCCTTAGTAAAGGCACCAAAGGTATAGGCAATGACAACAAAACCTAGAGAGGAGTCCTCGTTGGTGAAGGCGGTAGCGGGACCAACGACGGTGATGGCAGCATCGCCATTGCAATGATAGGCATCACATCTTGCTGCTCCTCCATCTTGGACATAGTTGCAACCGGCTGGGGTGATGACACAGGAATTGTAGCGACATGCCGTGCCTTCTTCTGTCTCATCTTCTTGTCTCAGCTTGTCTTCAAGTTCAACAATATGACCTTGATGTTGGCGTAGAGCTCATTGAGGAATAACTTGTCAATGTTGGCATTCATGGCCTTGGTTGCATCGGCTTTAATCCTATCGGCGGCAGAAGCCATGGTGAGTGGCTCTGATACCAAATGTTATGATTGATGGTTGGGTACGGGTCCGAGGACCGAGGGTAGGACGCCTGCCCTAATCTAACCACTGGCAGAACTCTTCCCTAACGTGCTAGAGAGACTCTGAGGCTTGACATTTGAAGAAAGGGGAGACTAAATATTTGTTTAATTGTTCATTACTTGATGATAATAAGTACAATTCTGTCTCTTTTATAGGGATGGCTAGACTTGACCCTAATAAATCTATCCCTATATTAAGTAAACTAATTCTTAATACATGAAAATAATCTAAAAGGAATCAACTCAAAATAATAAAGAAACTGACTTATATTCCTAACCCGCGATATGCTACCAATGCTATCGAACTAACCAAAATATGTAATAGAGTTATAGTACCACATAGGCATTGTTCACGCATAGCTACAATATCCCGCGTGGGTGCTGTTCATGCATCGCTGTGGTGCCATGCCATAAGAGTACTACTTTGGAAAAGAATCAATTTATATATGTTTATATGTTGATAAACGAAAAAAACTATGATATAGATAGTAGGGACAAACAAAGCTGCTATGTGAACTGTGTAAGCGTACCTTACTCTTTCGGGTGACAGCTCATCAAGTATCATATTTATTCTATTTGGGGAATACTTTGATGGCGATGATGCTCCAACCAGCCATTCTTCCGGTGGGAACAACTGCAAGCCAATTCATAAGTATTTGAAATTGAAGAAAGAAGACACTAGTGAACTACAGATAAAAGATGTTGTTCAATAGATTTCGGATCCATTGAAATCCTAGACAATAGAGTAGTTGGTACCTCAAGTTATCATTGATCAAATACCTCCACAAGAGATATATCAGCTTTCAGCAATGAAGATCATTGTTCATAAGGAATTGTAAAGGCTGAAATATGTAATGAGGTCTAGAGAAATATACCCGCATGTTTGAGACAGTACCAGTCACATAGCTGATTGGATGGACTTTGTCTTGATAGTGGAATTCCATTTCATTTATTGCCACAAGCTAGCAAACCAAAAACATGTTAGCATGTACATTTGAGTAACTAAATGTAAATCATATTTGCACCTCAATATGCTAAAAACATGAGGAAAAATTGATACTATGAATTGCTGCAACAAACAACCTTAGGTAATAAATTTTAAACCCAATGAGGTTGTTTTGTTAAAGAAAACATAACATAATCCAAGAGTGCAATGTTCATATTCAATACTCATGCTCCATCGCTACTATCCTATATTGGAAGCACATGTATCCTGAACTCCTGGTAGGTTCTCAAGGACTAACGAGACCTTCCTTTCAAATGAAAAGTATCTCATTTGTTAATCAACATTTATTTTCTAAAAAAAAGTATACTGTTTTACATAGTTATTGTTTGTTCAGAACTTGCACTTTTTTGCAGTTAAAGATTCATTTGGACATTGAATATGGGAATCGTGACATTTCTGAAGATAACTTTTCCTGTGACAAAATGCAAACATCGGAGACTTAAACAGAAAGCTTTTGTTGCTATTCTTCACAAACAATAAAACTGAAACTTTTAAAGAAAACTTTTCCAATGAAAAGACGTGCAAAAACCAGAAACTTAAATACTGGCAAAACATTTGTTTCTATTCCTCAGAGAAGTAATTGCATATAGAAGCATAACCCATCAAATAATTTTCCAAATAATTTTGCACAATACATTAACCATGTTCCTGTCAATTACCTCATTAAAAATCCATTCATGGATTCCATCTTCTTTTAATAGGTAAAGATATTTGAAGACCAATCCAACTACATCGTCCATGTGTTCTGAAATCATTGCATGTGCACATAAGAGGCTTAAATAACATCAAAATGTGCTTGGAAATGAAATGCTGGTGTTAGTTCTAAAAGAACAAAATGAAAATGGAAACTGACCATGACCAGCATCAGTGAGTCTCATGCTTACTGAGAAAAAGGAGTATTGAGTGCTGTCACTGCCCTCCCCAGCCACCAAGTTCATGGCCCATCCTAATGTAGCCAAAATTGGACATGTCACAGGTCACACAAGTTGACACAAGAAACTAAAGAATGACAAATGTTTGGGCAGAAAATGCCGGCAAAACAATATGTACAACAATATACTGTTGAAGCTAACTTGCCTAGTTCCTTTACAACATGGAAAATGGACCCCTCGCCTTTGTGCCCAATGAGGTGACTGAGATAACGGCAAGGACTTTCTTTGTAAAAGTGGATATCAGGTGTAACTGGCCATGATATTCTTAGATTGCCACCTTCTGCTATCGGAATTGCTTTGACAAGAAGCTACATGACAAGTATGGTAAATGTCGTATCATTTGCCATCGATTATATTTACTTTTTATGACAAATAAAAATTACTGAGAGTGGATTCTGTGCCAAGTATTCCATCCTCTCCATCTACTATGATTTGTGTTGCTTCAAGTTTTACCTGCAAATGTTCCCGGTAAAGAGGTTGACTTGGACATTTGAAGATTCTCTGATCAGTGTTTTTTACATCACTAAACAAGCACTCAACTAAGCTTTGAATGCAATCAAGGCTCTCTACAAAAATCATTTTATCAGTAACAAATAGGTGAAGGTATGCCAATGGACTAACCTGAAATATTTACCCTGTCCATAAACAACAAGGTGCATAAGATTTGCTGAATAATTCTCATAAAACTTCAGAAGCTCAAGTCTGATGTCCAAGCCCCTCTCTTTTGGTTTAGTTTCTAGTGTTTCCCAACTTCCTGGTGTATTAAATGACAAATTAGAGGTCACAAAATAATAAACTCTTTTACTTGTTTCATATATTTGGGATTGTTAGACCATGTGGATGGTCGTAAATTAAGATATGATGAATAATTGATAAAACATTTAGTAAATAAAAAGATAATGAATAATTGACATTTGGCTTGCCTTGGATTTTGCGTTTGTGAAAGACTTGGTCGTTTACAGTGGAAGACTTGGCCTTTGAGTGGTTTTGCTCAGTTACGAGTGATTTCAGACCACAGATTTTAGACTACGACCATGACATGCTCGATCACAGCACTTCAAACACGCTTACGACCACGGCAGCTTTCGACTATGGCAGACATCGACCACGGCATGAACACGACTATGACTACGATAGACTTCGACCACGGCATGAACACTACGACTCGCTAGCTTTGACCCTGGCAGTACGACTTCGACCTTACGACCACGGTTGCTTTCGACAATGTTTGACTTATGATCACTGCAGTACGACTTCGACCTTACGACCATGGCAGCTTTCGACCACGTTTGGCTTACGATCACGGCAGTATGACTTCGACCTTACGACTGGCTTTGACCATGGCAGTACGACTTCGACCTTATGACCACGACAGGTAATCGTACCTACAGTACGTTTTTATGGTCGTAGCTACAGTACTCGATAATCATAGACTTTACTGGTCGTACTTGATAGTCGAAGGTTTTACTGGTCGATAGTCGAGGGTTTTGCGGACATTGGTTGTAGGTTTTGCGGACTACTTTCATGGTCGTAGATTGGCAGCCTTGTCGATACTCATAGACTTCATAGTCTGCTGTTCTGTCTTCGGTAGTCTGAGGCTGAGTGATCGGTTGCCGTAGGCTTCACGGTCGGTACGAGTGCTTCACTCTTGTGATCTTCGAGTACGTCGGGCTGACTGGTCGATGTGTGGTGGTCGATGATGAATGGTCGTTGCTGCAATACCAGGTGGGTACTCGAGGATTGACGTACTCGTAGTCGGAGGACTCGGTATTCGATAGAAGTGGTTTCACGATCGTGGCAAGCGGTCAGGTGTCGAAGTGTTGTCTATACTCGTAGGTTTCGAGTACGTGTTGCGGCTGTGATTTCTGATCGATTCTCGGTAGTTGGTACTCGATAGTCGGTCAATAGTGGTGCGTGTGGTTTCCGAGTACTTGTGGGTTACGAGTACTCTAAGTTAACGGTTGTGTTGGGTGGTCTGAAGGTTTGTTCCAGTTAGCGATAGACTGTGCAGTCGTAAACGATCTAGGAGATGGTCGTAAATGGTTTGGTTCTTGTCTGGGAATAGATAAGGGTGTGTTTTGCTAATATGTGTTGATTATGGTCAAGTTGGGGAGAACTTGTACCAGGAGAGAGTTTTTTTGGTCTTTGCATGTGCAAGTGGGCATGGAGGCGGCCAGGGTCGGTGATAAGGAGGACCGGGACTAGGAGGGGGGTAATATGAGGTTCAAGCGGTCAAGATGTCACGTGAGTTGGTTGAGCTCATGCTGAAGCACGTGGAGGTCAAAGGTGGATGCTGCGTGGAGGCGTGGAGACGGTTATGGTCGATGATGAGGAGGACCGGGACTAGGAGGGGGTAATCTGAGGTCCAGGCGGTCAGGATGTCACGCGAGGTGATCAGGCTCACGCGAGAGCACGCGGTGATGGTGCACGATGGAGATACAGGAGGGGATATTCTGGAGCCTTCGTCATGGGAAGTTGTGGATGGAGTCCATGACTTGTACGAGGTAGTTTAAACCCGTGTTAGGAAGGGTTTCGGGTCCTTTGATTTGAGGAAGAGATAGGTTTGCATGTCCAGGTGGATAGGGACACAGCTTGAGGTGTTCGAGTTGAACACGCTTTGTGCGCTGGCCTATAAAAGCAGTGGATGTTGTAGGTTAGCGTAAGAGGTTTTAGAGCTTTCATAGAGAAGGTTTTTAGGGGTGCCGTGAGGGCACTTTGTAGCCAAGAACTTGATAGAGATAATAGATCATATTCTTTCCAGAAAAAAGTTCTTTGGCAAATTCCAAAGCATCATTCTTTTTCCTTTGTTTTACGCGCCCTGAGTTGTCTTCGCTTGTACTCATTCGGTCAGTGGTCGAACGGCTGGGGACTTCAGGCAGAAGATCGGAGCGAGCGTTCGGGACGAGCGGTCGTAATGAATGGTCGAGATGAGCAGTCGAGCGATAGAGGTGCTTCGAGCATGTACAAGCGTTATCTCCACTCAGTAATCCAGATTGTTTGTGTTTTGTTCCTCTGCGTTGTGTTTTGATTTCAGTGGCAAAAGCAGAGACAATCATTCACCTCCCTTTGATTGTGCCATACAATCCTATAGGGATAACAAATTTCACGCAAATAAGATAAAAACTCCACAAGACAGTTGCTTATTAGGGATGCGCAAGAGTTGATAGGATGACCCAAACATTGTTGTGACACCAATTTAGGTTTTAGATGCAGACATTTCAATCTGCACGAACAAATTTTAAATTACTTTAATGTGACTTGAAAAAAATTGTGATTAGTAAAGCTGATAGGTATATTTAGAGGCAGAACACAAGGAAACTGGAATGTCCTATTGTTTTGCATCCTCACGGTGTTTTATCATGAAAAATACAAAACAACTATCATAATGAGCTAACAAGGTGAGTAATCAGAAAATCATAACATCAAGAATTGCTTACGATCGAATTTATGGTAAGGGTGATCCTTTGAAGCGAGATGCCTTTGAAGTCTGGAAAAAATTGAAAAGCAAGTAACGATGCAGTATGGCTAATGGGATTAAAAGTGAATAAACGGAAACTACAGGATACACTGAGGATAAACCGGGCTTAGATCATGCCAAATATGGTTAACATGGAAGCACACCTTGTGAATAAGGAGAATGCATATTCAAAACACCTATGCTTTATTGATTGCAGTTTCTGATACAGATATGACATAGTGTTGCATGAAAGAATATCTGATGTATCTAACTAACGAAGTTGATAGTTTGAGTACCTGAGACATTTTCCAGTCGTCAGACAACAAATCATTCTTGTGTTCTGTAAGGACAACAAAAAGCAATGTTACCTAGAATGTGCTTCTCACTACTCCAAATAAAACAAGTGTAAATTATAAAGTGAATGTGATAAGCTAAAACTAGTGTTGGCCTGTTCTTTTTGGCTGAGGCTTATGGCTTTTGGCTGCGGCTTGTAGCTTTTGGGTTGTTCGTGCGAGAGATTACAGAGTAACATAAACTTATGTGTAGTTTTTATCGATATAAATGAAGCCGGTATAGTATGTAATATAAATAACTAGTAGACCTCATCTTGAAAAGACACTCCGTTTAAAAGCTAGTTACTGTAGAAAAGCCAAAAACTGAAAAAGAATAGGGTCGTAATCTTAACCACCCAAATAAGTATAGTTGCTTTGAGGTATACTCTTGTTTTTGTATGAGAGACCATAGAAGCATATACCATGTTAGATACAAATAGCATCACCATGTATAAAGCAACTGCTTACCAGAATCAACAGCCTTTATCTCTCTAAGAACAGCATCCTGTGACATCAGTGGCTTAATAAAGAACTGTGCAAATCTGCGCGACAGAACCACCTCGTTACTATTCAATAAAGAACCATGCAAATCTGCAGAACAGAAATCACCACTGTTGTAGGGGTGCCCCACCTAAGCCCAGCCGGCCTGTTAGAAGATTGTAAAGCCCAAAATGGGACATGTATAATGACATAAATGCCTTTGAGAGGGATACTTGGATGTAAAGACATAACTGTAAAATACTCCCCATGTGAATATATATAAAGCTGTCCTGGGCATGGGGAAGCCCCTAAGCATTGTTCACCAAACATCTCCACTACCACTCTACACTGTTTAGTCTGTAACCACAACAACCACCATATTCAAAAACATGCATTAACTGAACAAGAATAACATTGAAGAGACTTACCTATCTAAGGCTTCTTCGAAATTGTCCACGTTGACATCAAAATAGAAATCCGTTGTCTCCGAGTATGTATAGGCATTGAAAGAGCCACCGTGCTGATATTTTTCACATCATACCAAATACTCAAAATATAATCCAAGTATATTGAATGCAACTTCGAAGCATTAAACAGAATATTTAAAATGTTCCGTATTAGCAGGGTCCCAGATAGGAAATTGTACAAGGTGTGGACCTCTATACCAACTTATGATCGGATCACAAGGTTGTTGCTAGTTGGGAAATTAATGCTGCTTTTATTTACAACATTTGCCCTGCATGTAATGCCATCACAACACCATAGTACATTGGCGAGAATGGACTTTGGCTTCAGTGCTAGGTGTGTTTGGTTTGAGAGCACAATAGGCTACAACTGAACCTTAGGCATGACCAGTGTTTATGGCAAGGAGATATCATTCAGCCTGCTATGGTACAAGTGTAGATTTCTTTGCATGATGTTAAGTGCAAATAACTGAAATCAGTCATAATGTGCCACCTATCATAGCCTAACAAATCCCTTTTTCCATTCTCTTCTCTATCTTGTGTGTAACATTCTGACTGGCCAAACATCTAATATGATGCAGGGACCCCTACAATTGGGTTGAATTTATACAAATCTGATATGGTTGTGTCAGCATATCACTCTTAAACTGTGAGTAATACTTGCAAGCAAACATGTGATGAAACGAAATGAGGTTCAATTTTTTCTTGGAGTTGATTGATAGAAGGTACCTCTATGATATATTTCGTATAATCATGTTCTCCAGGGTATTTCTCACTGGCATAAAATAGCATATGCTCTGCAAGCAAGTCCATGTTAATAAATCAAGACAAGAAAGAGAACAGAGAAAATGCTTTAAGTGAAAATGAATTTGACTTGATGCGACCAACATTCATCATGCTAATCGTTTCCTTCATCCCAATAGTGTACTTTGTACTCATCAAACATTTTGCCGTTAAAAGAGGGTTGTGAGAAAGCGATTGTCGTCATTATATCAGTTCTCTCTACAGGATTTATCTAATTCGTTCTTGATATTGTGCACGCTCATGTCATATTTTGCAACTTTGATCTGATCTAGAGGCTATTGTGCATTAGGAGTATTAGAGTATAATAGGTGGTATCAGAGTCAAGGCCAGATTAATCTGATTCGTGAGAAGGTCGGCAAAGCGTCAGGTGGCACAAAATTAAGACCGATGTCAATGATATGGCAAAGGAAATTTCAGTGTGTGGCAATGTGTGGTGAATGATGTCATTGTCCAACAAGGGTTAATCGATGCTACTGAAGGGGACAGACCAGAAAAGATGTGCGTTCAAAAATGGAAAGTGATGGAGCGAAAGGCTGTCAGTACAATCTGTCTATGTCTCTCCGATAAAGTAAAGTATTTAGTGATCAAGGAGAATTCACCAAAGAAATTATGGAGTGACTTAGAAGAACTGCAAATGGCGAAGTCGCTGACAAACCGATAGATGCTGAAGCGGCAACTATATAGGTTGCGCATGAAGGTACAATGTTTGTTGACCATATCAATGTCTTCAATAAGCTTATCACACAACTGACAAGTATGTTAGTATGTATGAGAAATTTGAGAAGAATGACAGGGTCATTATATTGGATTCGTCTCTACCACCATCATGAGAGCAATTTTTGATGAGTATTCTCATCGAAAAAACACTCAACTTCAATAACACAGTGATATCTATGTGATGAGGAAAGTCATATGATAAAAGATTGTCTAAGTTTGAAGCAAATAAAGGGTGCATGCTCAGTGGCGGTAGTGAAAGATGATTTAGACATACTTGTCGTCGGTCAACCATGTACTTCTCATGGATGGATATTAGATTTAGGTCGTTGCTTCTACATATGTTCGATGAGGGAGATGTTCGACGAAGGATCTCTATGTCCTGTGCATGGAACTGTTCACTTAGCGGATTGCAAAGAGTATGCAGTAACTGAGGTGGGAATGATTACTTTGAAGATGTATGATGGAACAAATCGCACATTGATAGGAGTTCGGTATGTTCCTGGCTTAAAAGAAGAAACTACTATTTGTGAGGTCGCTTGAACTTGAATTTGTGAGGTATCTCTTCGAGGTGGAGTCATGTGAATTACTTGCAAAGAACGGTTAATCATGAAAAGTATCCGGAGCAATGGAGGATAACGATTGATGGGTTATCATAAGGAAAGAGCAACCAATGGGAGATCTAGTATAAATCCTAACCAAGAGAAGGAAACCGTGTCGCTAATGTTAGGTAATCAGATCTCATCTACAGTTATGTGTGGAACTACAAAGATGGTTGCAAACTCTAGTAGTTGCATAGGCGAAGGTGCGAGATACTGAATGAAGGAAGACATGGTGGGACCAACCACACAGCACCAACGAGCAGGTGAAACTCGAGGCTGTACAAACGTATAGTATGGAGGGTTATAGGAACATGATGTGTGGTTAAACAATCTACACATCAAAGAAGCTCTCAGGTGGAGGGTCAGGGCAGTCAAACCTAGACACCGACACATTGTAGTGATGTGCGTGAGCCTCTATGGTGGGGGCACTCCCAAAGGTGGGCGGAAAAAAAGGTGAAGCTGACTTAGAGCAAATTCTTGGAGCACGGTGACTTTAACGAATAAGAGTCAAGATAGAGATTGTTGAGTATGGTGATTCACATCCTAACATAATAGAACTTGGAGAGGGGTGCTACAAGGATTCATATCTAATCCTCATAGGATTAGGATTCCAACTTCACTTTGGAATAGAACTATGGGGCACTACAGAAAGCCATGAGGGGTGGTCATGTAAAACCCATGCCACAAACCAACTCATCCAAAACAAAGAGCGCACAAGAGGATTAGAGACTAGATTATTATTTAGCACTAGATTCTTGTATAGGGAAAGAATCCAAGTGTCATAAAAGATTCGAGAGGATTATGAGAGAGTGACAATCTCTTATACTCTTCAGAGGTCGTGCTTAATAAATTTACGGTCGGCTTCACCAAATCATTATTTCTCGTCGTGATTATTTTGTCGCTGTTATTTCGATTCTCTTTACAGGATTTATCTACTTCGTTCTTGATATCATGTACGCTCATGTCGTATCTCGTAACTCTGATCTGATCTAGAAGCTGTTGCACATAAGGAGGGATTTCAGAGTATAATAAACTGGTTTTGCTCATAGACAAAAAGTGTAGACATTTTTGTGCTTGTGTCAGCGCTCATATATACAGTATCAAGCAAGCTGCCAAGAATCCTACAATGCAACAACGTGTGGGAGCAGTCGAGCAGAGCAGGTTAAATTATTTGGAGAACGACCAACTCCTGTCCTGAACGCTGGCCCGCCCGACCAAGCCGTGTCTACCATTAAATTCTTGGATCACTAAAATAATTGTACTACTTTGTCACTTACAATGATCTGAACAAATAACTGATATGACTAAAGTAGGATTTTAGCTACTGTGCTAAGCTTAGAGCATCTCCAACAGTATGAGCTAGTTACTAGCTCTAAGACAACTTCTTCAATAGTACTAACTTTTAGCACATAACTCATAACATAAATAGCCTCACATGACACTCTCACATAATCTTGAAATGTGTGTATGAGACTAGCTCTTGATCAAGAGATAGCTTTTCTCTCTCGTCTATTAAAATATGAAATAATATGTTTAGAGCTAGCTCATAAGTTACTATTGGAGATGCTCTTAGTAGGATGCTCGCTAGACACTTGAGAAACATTTAGGAAAAGCAACGCTGCGAGCGACTGCTACAGTAAATGCACGGCGGCTGTCATCAAGAGAAGGAAACGAATCTGGTACAAACGAAGGCAAAACGCAGGCCGTGCATGTGCAATCATGACGCTAAAAGAGAAAAGATCACAATTCCCCTTTTGGTCAGAGCCTTTCCCACTCCTTTTGACTTCAGCTTCTAGATTATTTTTCACTATTTATAAATTTCGTCTTTTTCTGAACTTTTAGCTTTTTTGAGCTTTTTTGCCGGTTCTTTTTTTCTCGTATTCGTTTGCATTGTCCGTGATGAGTTAGCATATTTTTCTATTTTTAAATTTTTTAAATTTAATTATGCCAAATAAGCCACCTTCAGCTACAGTAAAATTTCAGCCATAAGTGACGGCTTTCCAGCTCAACCGAGCGTGCCGGACCATCAATGGCGTGATTCGACGGTCAAAACACGTCCAGCGACACTTCAACCAGCCACTAGACTTCTACTTTTGTATAGGAACATCCAGTGAGGAGGGCGGAGGGGAGACACGAGAACTCACCGAGGAAGTGCGCGAGGCCCTCGAGCCCGTCCGGATCGCTGAACGAGCCCACGCCGACCTCCATACACGCCGCCGCCTGAGCACAACGAGAGATACAGAATCACAACCGAATCACGCGAAAACGATCGATCAATCCGCGAGCATTTCCCTGCCTCCGCGGCGTCCTAGGAACGTGCGAGCGAGACGGACCTTGTCGGTGTCGGCGTCGCTGATGAGGAGGCACTCGAGCGCGTTGGGGAGCACCACGCGGCGGTACTCCCGCTTGTCGCTCCGCGCGCGGATGAACTCCACATTGCTCCCCGCCGCCGCCATCTCGACTCGCTCTTAACCCGCCGCCGCCCCCTCTTCTTACTACCACTCTCTCCCCTTCTCCTCCTCGCTTGGACTAGTGTTACGCGATCCTCCAATCTCCAATGGTGGCTTGGAGACCAAGGCTTAAGCTAGTGGGGGCTGCTTTATAATTGTATATAGTGGCACGTGCCTGCGACTTCGCAGCGACGGGGAAAGGGTCCCCGCCTTCTCTCCGACTCCTCGCTTACCAGTTTTCTCTCCAATTTCTTCCTCTACATGGAGAGGAAAAGTAAACCGACAATTAATCCACATAATCGCTAGATCAGCTTGGTTTCAGAAAAAAAATCTCTGGATCAGCGTCCGGGTTCGTGCTACCACCATTGGCTTCTATTCTTAGAACAGGCTGTGTGATACCTGTTCATATTGGGTTGGTTGTTTTTTCGTATGGCTTTGGCTTTGATTTTTATCATAAGAGATAGTATATAGAAAAAATAGTCATATGAGATTTTGATCGGTATAACTGAAAGTGGTACAGTGTCTGTTACAATCCTTCTGTAGACTTCGTCTTGAAAAACGTATAGTTTAAAAACTAGTTACTGTAACAACTGCTAAAGCCAAAGCTTAAGTGGATTTGAACCCACCCAATTCTCTTGTACTTCTATCTTCTGTTTGTCAATATAAAGATCTGATTTTTTTTAAAATGGTTTCTCCGTTCCTCTCGCTCCGAAGATAATAAAGGAGGTCACAAGACGTATCACAACATCATTTTTCTCGCTCACATTTATGTACACATCTTTTTCTCTCTTTTTTTACTACTCGTTCACTCTTTGTAAAAACGCAACAACGTGTGGGAGCAGTCGAGCAGAGCCATCTGCGGCCGCCGTATAAAACTAGTTACAACAATCATGTAATAGATATTTCATACCTTGAGCTGGACCATGTAACTAAGGGTTTGTTTGGATCCACCCAGATTTTAAGAATCTGGTTTTTGAAAACTGGGTGGGATCCAAACAGATCAGTTTTTGGGGCAGTTTTTAAAATCTACCTACCCATATTCTTAAAAACCAAGAAGCTGTTGATACCTAGCTTTTGCCAGTTTTTTTTGCACAAATACCCATTTACCCTCATTAAAGACCACGCGCATAGCTGTTTAATG
Source organism: Dendrocalamus sinicus (assembly GCA_036346575.1). Classification (NCBI taxonomy): domain Eukaryota; kingdom Viridiplantae; phylum Streptophyta; class Magnoliopsida; order Poales; family Poaceae; genus Dendrocalamus; species Dendrocalamus sinicus. Next base: position 48,762,514 of record CM070641.1, on the reverse strand, counting down.
TGCTGTTCAAGAGCAATAAATGTAAGGGTATAATAGTCTATTAGCACCAATCATAAATGAAATCAGCTTTTAAAAACTAGGGATCCAAACACCTCATCAGTTTTTGCTTAGAAACCAGCTTTTAAAAACTAGAAGTAATAGCTGGTTTTTAAGAATCTGAAATTGATCTAAACAGGGCCTAAGATAATTCTTAGCCAGCCCAAGGCCCAGTCCATGCGCAAGAGACGGGATGGAAACGCCATCTGCAGCCGCCGTATAAAACGGACTAGAAAACACATGGAGGCGACGGGAAAAAAAACCATGAACACTACGTGACGAGAAATCAAGTAACAGTAGACGATTAGATAACTTGGAGATGGAATTCATGCGTTTGTGCTCGTTTTTGAACTTTTGATTTCCAATAGAAATTCAATAGAAGATTTATGATTTTTTATAATTTAAGGTCATTCAACCTTTCCGCTGAAAATTGGAAGCACGATAGAACCTTCGCTTGTTGGTCGTGAAGTCTGGCGCGTGTGATCTTGCGAATTAAAGAGCGTTCACTTTTGCATTGGCAATGGATGATCGCTACGATTCGAAAGGCTACACGTGAGTATCCAATCCTACTCGAGAAGATCGGATGACCCCGTATAATCTCAGTATCAGAGCATGGTTTCCTCGGTAGAATTATTTACCCTTATTTTTAGATTGATTTATTTCTGCCCTATAGTCCATTAAACTGAAAAATTAAAAGAAAATTCAAACCCTAGTTTTTGCATCTGTTAATTTTATGAGTTTTGTTAAGTTCTCGTCTATTAAAATTTTTGTTTAGATGCTGATCATCGTGTTCCTTTGCGACGCTTAATTATTGAGTCGTTTTCTTTATTTCATCCAAATCATAATTATCTCAAAAAAAGTCACCATCGTGTGCTACAGTACGCATTCCCGTATCATTGATTTGTGCTTTGGTGTTCGGTTGATTGCTAGCTCTGTCCAAATCAATTGGGAATAGGAACCGATTTCTAAGTATAAGGAGATCCATCTAAACTTCTTTGCTGGTTTCCTATCTGGATCTTTTGGGAAGATTCAATCCGAGCCTAACTCAATCAAAACCGAGACAGTTGCGTGGTCGGGTTTCAATCATTATTCCCGTGTGCCGAATAAAATCCAGCCGAACAGTTAAAATCTTATAAAGCTTCACTTAAATCCTTTGAAACTTTAGACTAGCTATTGAAAATTGCATCTAGGACTGCTCTTGAGTATTTTACACCTTTTGAATATTTGTGACCTGCCAAAAAAAATTAAACGAACAATTAAACCTAGTTCGGCCTTTAAAAAAAAAGAGAGCTGAAAAAAGAAGAATAACAGAAAAAGAAATAAAGAAAGAAAAAAATATTGGCCAAATTTGGGTGAGTTCTTAGTCCATAAATTCAGATTGTGTAATTTAATTTCTTAAGCAATCTTGTGCCCTTACATTCATATCATTGCAATTGGCTAGCGTCTCTTCTAGTACTTGGTACAAAACGAGCTATCTAATATTTAATTTCAGATTGCCTCTAGTTAGCTCATTCTTTTATTTGCATCGAGTCACATTGATTTTCGTGTGTGCGTTCATATACTTCACTTAAATCTTTTGGATCAGCACTTAGGCAAAGTATTCTAACTTGGATTATTACTTAGCTTTACAACATCAAGAATTTCATATTACTAAGATATACACTTCCATACCAAGCTCCACTAAATAACCGTTGTTGTGCAATTGTGAACACTCTTACATTCGCTTGATCATCACATTGCTATTGTAACTTCTACCAAATGTAAGTTTTTATTAGTCTTAATTCACTTCGGAAAGGTAATAACTTTATTTGTGAGAGAAAAGAGTGAGATCGAGTGATTTATACTAATCATCTATATATCTTGTTATTGCTTTGTGTTTTTTTTGCACAATCTAACAATGTCAGGTGGAGAAGATAACTATGGTGAAGTGCATGAATTTAATCGTAATACCCCGGTGACTCGCTTTCAACATCAGGCATTAAGAAGTACACTGCAACAAGAGCTCCAATCAAGCACCACTGCTAAGCATGTACAACTTAAGGCGGATATGCAGGATTTCCGTATTGAGCTCAATCAACAAATGAAAGTGTTACACAAAAATATTGTGAATGATATTATGCAAGCACTTCGTCCATAACAAAAAGAAGATATCTTTGTTCCTTTCTATGGCAGTGATGATCCAGAGGAGTATCTTGATTGGGAATGGTGAACAGAGAAAGTGTTTAGATTTCAGAAACTTTCTAAAGACCAAGAGGTCATGCGTGCCACGAGGGAGTTTGCAGACTATGCTTATAGTTGGTGGCAACAACTAATTGGAAAATAATTCATTAAATCTTGGTCAGATTTGAAGGCGTTCATGAGAAGCGAGTTTGTGCCATCCTATTATGCGCAGGAATTGCTTTACCATATGAAGAATATCACACAAGGGAGTAATACTGTGCAAGATTACTATTTTGAACTGCAAGATGTGATGCATCGAGCTGGTGTCACTAGTCCATCAAGGGAGAAGGCATACTTTAGGGGTGGCTTAAATTCTGAGATCGCCGCAGCACTTCAACATAAATATTTTAGTAGCATACATGATCTTGTGAATTGTGCTATTGAGGAGGAGAAGATGACCGAGCATGAGACTTTCTCTTTGGTCAAGGAGATATCTTGTGCTGTCCCAATGACACATACAATATTTGAGATGCGTCAAAACTCATGTGAGAATGAGAGCCACATAGCCAAATTGAGTGAGAGTGTTAAAAAAAGTGAGCTGTGTGATCCCACCATATGTGAGTTTGAGGGCGTCCAAATTGAGTGTGTAAGAGATACACTAAAAGAAAAGAGAAGTAGATATTAGACAAAGTGAGGTTAATTTTGAAATTAACACATTAATGTCTATTTCTAATGTTGTTTCTTCCATTGTGCAGGTTGATATTAAAGAAGAGGAGCCAAATGTTCAACAATCGGCACCATTGGAGATAAACGATGATGAGATAACCATAGTTAAAGATGAAATACTTGCTGTCCCGTTGTTATATCATGATGATTTAATACCTACAACACATACATCAACTGAGGAGAACGATAAAGGTAACAATATTGGTGCTAAAATTAATTGTGAAACGGTGAGTACTTGTGAGAACTCATATATGCGAATGAAAATTCCATGTTCTGAAATTTTTTTGCTCAATTTATATAATGTGGAATTGATTACTCATAAGGAAATTTTTACGAGAATATCTCCTGATGATTCCTTGTCCTATATCATGTTGGATGATCCTAGAGAGCTATCTAGTGTGATTCAGAATGTTACTGAAATTTTCTGTTTAAAGTCACTAGTTAGTACCTATGCCTACACCTATAAGTTCAATTTGATCGGAGACTATGGTGTAGACGACAAGTTTTATGTTTATCGAATATGCATTACATATGATCAGCTTGCTGAATTGAAATTGCATATTTTGGATAAACGATCTTTTGTGCCATATCATGATCACAATGAGATGAGTTTTAACAATAGTGCTTCATGTTTTAAAAGATTTCTTAAGCCTACTTGTTCATCCTTTAATATACAATCATGTACAAATAATCAAAGTAGCGCAGTTGAAGCATGGAAGGCATTAAAAATTTTCTCCCCCATATTTGAACAACTTAATTTGGTTTGGCCCATTAATGACTTATCCATATACTTAGCAAAGTTGAGGATGACTTTTTCTCATAGGAGGGAAAATGATGTGAATGATAATATCGCAATATGTACATCTTATGGCTACTGTTATACTAATCAGTTTGTGCAAAATAATGAGAATGACACTATAATTGATTCATACATATACCATACGTATGTGTTATTCTTTTTGTTTACTACACCTTCAGATATACATGATATGCTAGACAGAAGAAGAGTAATTGACAAATATATATACCATATATACACATTGTATTCTTTGTTTAGTATAATTTCAGGCTATCAAAAGCCGAGGACGGCTTTTCTCGAAGAAAGGGAGGATGATGTGGATACAAACATGAGTAGCGCTTTTCAGTTAAATATATTATTTGACTGGAAAGAATTATTGAGTCGCACTAAATATTGCTATGTGAACTCTAATTTTATGTGATCATGGGACTAATTTGTGTATTAAGTGCTTGCAAGAATTAGTCTCAAGGGAAATGAAGGAGGTACATAAAAAGGAGGTCACAAGATTCAAAGAACTTCAAGTCGACAAGGTAAATAGTTTAGGGCTATTTTATTTTTACCGGTCTTGGAGAAAGGTTGGAAGACTAGATTATAGGATAGATGTCGTACTATTAAGAGGAATGATGGTGATTTGCTTGATCATATACAAATGTGCCCTATGGATCAATTTAGGATCATGCATGCATTTAGAAATTAAATTTGAATCAAAATCATGCATTGCCAGAAATTTCGGTAGTATCGGCATTCTATGGGCGGAACTACCGCATGGCTGGAACTACCGGGCCTCCGAGCAGAACGTTTTTTCCAGAGAGCGCCCGAAGTTTAAGTTAGTCTCTCGGAAATCGGAAGTACCGCAGGTTCAACTGCGGAACTACCGCATGTGTGGAAGTTCTGGGGTCCCGAGCGAAACTTTAATTCCAGAGAGCGTCCGGATGAAAACTTAGCCTCTCGAAAAACGGAAGTACCATGGGTTGAACCGCGGAACTACCGCAAGGCCGGTAGTTCCGGACATTAGAGCGGAACTTTATTTCCAGAGAACGCCCTGAGTTGGAGTTAACCTCGCTGAGATCGGAAGTACCGGGGCAAGGAGCGGAACTTCCGGAAATCCAGAAGCACTTCTATTTCAACGGTGGTAGTACCGCACTCATTGTCCAACGGTCACTTCTGACCGTCTGACATAGCCGTTCTGTAGCGCCGGCGGAAATCCAGAAGTACCACCCATATAACGGCGGTAATTCCGTTTTCCCTGAAATTTCAGGATTGTTTATTGCAAAGGCTATTTGAGGTTGGTGGGGGTATAAATTCATCCCCACTAGCACTTGTACTAGTTGTTGAACTCCTATTGAACATCTTTGAGCTTAGTGCAACCTCTCACACCTCACTTTCACCCTTGTGCATTCAATTGAGGTAGTTGAGCCAAAATTCAAGTGCATTGCATACTAGATTGATCTTTTAGGCACTTGAGTGTGATCTAGCCACTGTGGTTCATTCTCTTGGTGCTTGCCGGCACCTAGACGGCTTGGCGGAGGTTCCGGTGATCTTCTCAAGAAGATTGTGAGAAGGCCCGGAAGTTTGTGAAGGCTCGGAGTTCGCCTACCCGGACAGGGAAAGTGCTACCGTTAGTGATCGAGGTGATTAGGCTCAATTCGTGGAGCCGGTCCGATTTGTTCGGGCTTACCTCAATGTGGACTAGGGAGACCGGCAAGTCTCCGATCACCATGGCAAAAAGTAATTGTGTCAATTGTGGTTTGCTCTCTTGTATTTACTTTCATTCAAGCAACTCTCTTAATTCAGATTATTTGATTGCTTGTTTAGTTAGAGTAGCAATTTTAGACCTAGACTATTTGATATAGCTCTTAGTCAATTACTTGTACTAGTGATCACTTGAGGCTTTCTTGATTGTTTAGTTGCACCATTGTTAACTTGCTCTAGTCAATTCATTAAGTTTAAAATTGTTAATTGAAATTAGACGAAAAATTTTAAAATTATCTATTCACCCCCTTCTAATCGGCCTCCTCGATCTTACAGCTGGATCATGTAACTAAGATAATTCGTAGCCAGCCCAGGCCCAGTCTATGCGCGAGAGATGGGATGGAAACGCCATCTGCAGCCGCCGTATAAAACGGACTAGAAAACACATGGAGGCAACGGGAAAAAAAACCATGAAGACTACGTGACGAGAAATCAAGTAACAGTAGACGATTAGATAACTTGGAGATGGAGTTCATGCGTTTGTACACGTTTTTGAACTTTTGATTTCCATTAGAAATTCAATAGAAGATTTGTGATTTCTTGTAATTTAAAATCGTTCAACTTTTCCGCTGGAAATTGGGAGCACAATAGGACCTTTGCTTAGTAGTCGTGAAGTCCGGCGCATGTGATCTTACGAATTAAAGAGCATTCGTTCGTGCATTGGCAACGGATGATCACTACGATTCGAAAGGCTACACGTGAGTATTCAATCTTACGTCGAGAAGATCGAACGACCCGTATCAGATAACCCAGCCATGGTGTATCAGGTAGTGGTGGTATCTCAACTAGAAGGCCAGCATGGAAGGCCAACCTTAAGCAATGCCACATGGAAGACATCATGAACCTTAGCATGAGCAGGCAGCTGAAGCCTATAAGCCACTGAACCAATTCGTTCGATGACCTGAAAAGGCTCATGGAATTTAGGAGCCAATTTAGATGCAACACGGCCCATGAGAGACAAAGCAGAACGATGATGCAAATGCAACCAAACCCACTGACGCACTTCAAACCCCACCGCACGATGATGACTACCATACTGCTGCTTCACGACGGCTTGAGCTTGGAGCAGTCTCTCACGTACTTCTGCCAAAAATTCTTCACGATTCACCATCTGTTGTTCTACAGCAGCCACACGAGCTGCACTTGGCTCACTAACCGACAAGGGCGGCAGATTGCGTCCATAAACAACACAAAAAGGTGTAGTGCATAGAGCTGTTTGATATGAGGAGTTGCAACAATATTCGGCCCAAGGAAGCCACTGCACCGACTACTTCAAACGATCGCTACATACACACCTCAGATATATGGCAACGATGCGATTAACCACTTCAAACTGATCGCCGAAGTGTGGGCGAAAAGCAGAACTTAAATGTAACTGTAGTCTGGCCAAATGGAACAGCTCCCGCCAAAAATTACTTGTAAAAATCGATCACAGTCACTAACAATAGATGAAGGAATTCCATAAAGTCGAACAACTTTATCAAAGAAAGCACGAGCAACTGAGCTTGCAGTGTATGGATGAGAGAGAGCAATGAAGTGAGCATATTTGGAGAGTCGGTCAACAATGGTCAAGATAACTAACTTGCTATGTACCTTGGGCAATTCTTCCATAAAATCCATCAAAATATCTGCCCAAACTGTTCGTGGCACCTCTAACAGTTATAGCAGTCTTACTGGATGAAGATGCTCTGTCTTATTACGTTGGCAAACCGAACACCCTTTGACAAAATCCCGCACCAGTCGTGGCAGGCCAGTCACATGAAAGTGCGCACTAACACGCTGCTATGTTTTCTGAACTCCATGTCCTGCACCGTGAGTCTCGTGTGCACAGCGGGATTCGTTCCCAGCCAGCGTCGAGGCTCTGAGAACGCCTGGGGATAAAGAAAGATTGTTCTTTTGTTGATTCCTCAACTTACAAACTATGCCCTTTATATAAGGCCTGAACAATCTGGCTCTGACTAGAACACTTGATTCTTATTAATAACTAACTCTTATGTCCCAACTGCCCTTTATATAAGGACTGAACAATTCCACTCTGACTAGAACACTTGATTTTTTTTTGACGGAAAACTGTTAGGAAACCTGGACTCTATCCAGAGTCCTGATCTGATTGGGCACCCCACCGTAGACTATAAATAGGGACCTAGACTCCCCTCATTATATACCCCGAAGCAATCAAAAGCAATAAAGAAAGACCAGGAGTTCTCTCTACCTCTCTGTGTTCAATCTATTATTCTGTGATTCTGTGATTGATTCGTTCTTGTTCTAAGCAGAGGAATCGCTCGGACTGGTCTCCAGCGTCGGTTCCTCAACACGTTATCAGCACGACTTCGCTCGGGTGAACGAGGTAATCATCGAAGCACAGATTAAATTTTCTAGATCGCTTTTGAATCTGTATTTTCTTTTCGCGTTCTAGATTGAATCTCTACGGTGCAAATCCGCCCTAATCTACCGCGAGCAGACTTGAAGTCGCCGGCACAATGCCGATCGGTAGATTGTGAAACGGGGTAGATGTTGATTGCACTGTAGATTAGAAACGATGCAAATCCGCCCCAATCTACCGCGAGCAGATCTGAAATCGCCGGCACAATGTCGGTCGGTAGATTGCGAAATGGGGTAGATGTTGATTGCATCGTATATTGGAATCGAAGAATATATGCATTGGTTTGTTTCTGGTTACTGCATGAAAAGAAAATATTGCATTGTTCTCTTTCTCTGCACAGCCATTGCATTAAAAAAAGGGGGGGATTTTGGCACAGGCGACCCTGCATGGCCGCCACCGACCCGGCCAGAAGCCGCCGTCGCCGGCCATCTTGGCACCACCGTCCTGTGCGCGCCATCTGTCGCCTCCCGGCCCGAAGCCAAGGAGACGCCGACGCTGGGTGCCGCATCCGAACCGCAGCACCGTGCCCGCATACACGCGCACCACCGAAGGCCGCCGGCCACCCGCGCTAGCTCGGGCCGGATAAGCGCCGCACCGCCTTGCCACGCCGGCCGGCCCTTCCGTGCGCGCGCGCCCTCGTGCGCCGCCTCGCCGCCGCTGCTCTCGGCGTCCGCGCCGCAAGCCGGCCAAGCACCGCCGGCCGCGCCCGGCGGCCGTGCCGTTCGGCTTCCCGCATGGCACCGCCGCCCACAACCGGCCCGTCCGCCGCTGAGGTGCGCCGCCGTAGCCACCGCACCCACCGTGGCCCGGCCTCCGCCTCGGCCGCCGGCCGCCCGCGCACGCGCAGCTCGGCGCGCCTCCTCGGGCATGCGCAACCTCCCCGCGCTGCATGCGCTTGGCTCCGTAAACCCGCCGCCGCGCCGCCCCTTCTTCTCACCGACCACCGCCCACACCGCCGCCGCCGTCACCGGCCGCCGCCGCCGCAGCGTCGCCGCCGCCGCCATGCACCCGACCGCCTCCTCCCGGCCAGCCGAGCGCGACCGCCGCCGATCCCCGCTCCCGAAGCCTCTGCTCCCGCTCGGCAAAGAGCCGCCGCCGCCATTTAGGGTGGGACAGGGGAAACCCTAACCGGGGGAGCCTTAAGCCGGCTGAGTGGGCCGGTTTAGGCCGAGGCAGGCCAGGCAGGCCTCATGGGCCAGATGGGCTAGCCGAAAAAAGGGGGCTATTGAAGTGGGCCGGCGGGGAGGTAATCGGGCCAAAAGAAAAAAAAGGGGAGGGGAAAGGGCCCGGCCGATGGAGGGGGAGGCGTTGGCTATTTTACAAAAGGGTCCCCGAAGTCATAAAATTTGCCATTAAGCCCTAAATTTTGCATATAAGTCCTGATTTTGTGGAAAAGGCATCGTAGTTCCGAAAATTACGAATAAGCCCTGAAATTTACAAGCGGGTCCAGAATTTTGCAGAAAACCCCTCGGTAAATCAGGAAATTGCGCGAATTTTTCTCTGAACTGAAATTTTGCGCATAAACCCCCAGAAAGTGCAGAATTTGCTGAAATTTCATATTTTAGCATAAAAGGGCCTCGGGAATCTGAATTTTGCATCAATTTTTGCATTTGAAGTTTATTTATTTATGCCATTATTATTCTCTGTATTTTTTGTATTTATTTACTGTTTTTGGTTAATTGTAATTGTTTTAATTGCTTTTAATCACTGAAATTAGCAGTAAAATTATAGAAAATGCACAGAAAATTATGAAACATTATGGTAAACTATTGCACCACTTTATTTACCCGTAGTAAATTTTCCATGCATGTTTACCTGCAGTAAACTTATTTTATTTCGTTCATACACATGTAGATGACTGGAATTTCGAACCGGGAGTTCGAGGAGCTGGCCCAGCATGGCCGAAACTATCTGACATGGGCATCCGATGTCGAGATTGTGCTTGGGGGCCGGAAGCTCGGCGCAGCTATTGGGATAAGCGGACAGAAAGACGCTACACCCACACCTGAGGAGAATGATCAGGCACTTCATTTTCTCAGGCACCATCTCTGCTCAACTCTCAAGAATGAGTATATGGCAGAGAGAAATGCGCTAGCACTCTGGACCGCACTCAAGAAGCGGTTTGAGAGGCTCAAGTACACCATTCTTCCTCAAGCGAGCGAGTGGATCGGGTGAGGTTTGCCGACTTTAAAACGGTCGGGGAGTACAATTCTGCCTTGCACAGGATTTGTACAAACCTTAAACTCTGTGGCAAGGAGATCACAGAGGACCAGAAGATCGAAAAGACCCTGTCCACTTTCCACCCCAGTGCTGTACAGGTTGCCCGCAACTATCGTCAAAACGGCTACAAGGAGTACGCCGAATTGATTGATATGATGCAGGTAGCTGAGGCTCAGGACGAACTTCTCCGCAAGAATTACGTCTCGCAGCCACAAGGCAGCTCCGCTGGCCATGAAGCCAACGCTAGCAGCCTCAAGGTGCGGAAGCCCTTGATGAAGAAAAGGGGGAAGAAGGGTAAGATCGTTGCCCAGAAAGGCAAGTCAGATGCTCCAAATGACAAGAAGGCTAAGAAGAGTGGCAAGAACTATGGCCAGCAGAACCAGGGTTGCTACAAGTGTGGCAAGTGGGGACATTGGTCGCGGATATGCAAAGAACCGCAACATGTCATTGATGCCCACCAAGCCCAAAGAAGAATGGCAAAGGGCAACACAAGCCCACTTTGCGACCATTGAGGGGAGCGGCTGGCAAGCGGCTGAGCAACACGGAGATGATGGAGATTGAGACCATCCCGGCAGCAGCACCTCCTTATGACTTAGAGGCAGTCACTGCTATGATCTCTCTTGAAGAGAATGTCACTGCTGAGAAAATAGCCGAAGAAGTCGATAATTTTCTAGTTGATTCCGTCGATGCAGAATGCATGAGACGTTAATTGTCATTTATTTTGTGTTAAATGGACAAGTTTAGAACTTGCATGGTTGGTGCTTTAGGATTTTGCTTTCCCGTAATGGTTGGATGATTTTGGAATAAAGCATTCATTTATTCAGTTTATGATGGCATGTTATGTTCTGATATTTGCGTATTTTATTTATGTGTTGAATGCCTTCTAATACATGTTAATTAAATATGTTATAATAGAACACGTGTGGCGCCCTATGGAGGAAGTATGTCTTGCCGACGGCACAACGAATACCATCTTAAGAGAGACTAAGTATTTTCAATCGATCCGTAAGAGCAATGGCGACCTTACGACAATCGCGGAAGCGATCGTGTATAATCGGTTCGGAAGAGCCACAATTATACTTCCCATGGGCACAACTTTGGTCATTGAAGAAGCCTTATTGTACCGAATCGACTAGAACTCTCCTAAGTTTTAAGGATATTCGCGCCAATGGTTTCCACGTTGAGGCCGACGAAGAGTACGGTAAGGAATACCGCTCATCACGAAGCGCGAAGAGAATGGCAAAAGAATATTAGAAAAGCTTCCTTCACTTGAAACAGGCTATATTATACCACAATTAAAGCGCTGCAGCGTAATCGCTCAATACAAAGTGTTTAGAAGCTCGAACTCTTACGTCTCTGGCATGACAGATTAGGCCACCCAAGTCTTAGGATGATGAGAAACATAATTAATAACTCACATGGGCATAATATTAATGTGAAGACTTTCCCGAATCATGAAGATTTTGTGTGCCCTGCATGTGCCACCGGGAAACTAATTACTAGACCCTCCACTCTGAAAGTGAAGGATGAAGTCCGCATTCTGGAACGCATCCAGGAGACATTTGCGGTCCCATTCAGCCCGTCTCGAGCCGTTTAAGTATTTCATAGTGCTCATTGGCGCTTCTTGAAGTGGTCATATGTGGGTTTGTTGTCCACAAGAAACCACGCCTTTGCAAAATTGATCTCGCAGATCATTCGCATCGTAAATGTGTTTCGGATCATCATATCAAGTCCATTCGAATGGACAACGCCGAGAATTTACTTCCAAGGCATTTGATGATTATTGCATGGCGATGGGAATTGCGATTGAGCACTCGATCCGCATGTCCATACTCGAATGGTTTGGCAGAGGCTTTAATTAAAAGAATTAAATTTATTGCCCGACCCTCTTGCATAAAAGTAATTTGCCGCTACATGTTGGGGACACGCGATCCTTCATGCAAATGAATCTCATCAACCTTAGACCTTGACCTACAACATCCATTCACCTATGCAACTAGCGCAAGGGTCACCACCGAAAGTTTCCCATCTTAGGAGGTTTGGATGTAAGGTTTATGTACCGATACCACCTCCGCAATGAATCGCAATGGGCCCACTCCGCAAGACGGGATATACGTTGGTTATGAGATCGCATCCATAATCGGTATTTGGAACCCATGTCGAGATTTGCATCTTGCCGCTTCGCTGATTGCATTTTGATGAGGATAATTTCCGTCATTAGGGGAGGAAATCAACCCGTTGATGAAAAATGTCAAGAAATTACGTGGGAAGCCACGGAATTCATGCACATGACACGCACACTAGTGAAACTGATAAAGAGGTCCGAAGATCATCGATTTGCAAGCATTAGCAAATCAACCGCCCGATCACTTTAGTGATTTGAAGAGCGTGATTAAGTCGCATGTGCTCGCACGCAATGCACCGGAGAGGTTGAAATACCAAAGAAAATTGAAGGTATCCTAATCCCGTCCGAGGCCTCGGAATAAATGGGCGAGAACTCCGGTTCCTCGAGTCCAAAGTAACCGAGGGCCCGTGAAAAAGGATAAAAGGATTTATCACACCGATCATTGAAGTCCCCGAATGAGAAGGGGAGCGAGTTGAGACCGCACAAGTATGACACCTTCCGAAAAGGACATACCGGATCTGAATACCCCATCGGCATGGATGTGTGCGCACACATCGGAGCGAAAAACTAAAGGACTTGCCACCGCAATTGAAAGAAGCGATCGCAAGGTGAAGCTCGAAAGAAGCAACTCATGAAGAAATAGCTATAAATTATGTGCACACGGAGAGTCCTGAATAGGACAACAGCTAATATCGATATCTACTTCGCAAAGAAAATTGCCACCATCATCGATCTTGATCCCGAGCCTGCATCGCTCACTGAATGTAAGAAAAGATCAGATTGGGAAGATTGGAAGAAGGCAATAGCAACTGAATTGCTATCTCTGAATAAAAGAGAGGTGTTTGGGCCCGTATGCCGCACACCTCCCCACATACACCCCGTTGGGCACAAGTGGGTATTTGTTCGAAAGAGAAATGAAAGAAATGAAGTAGTGAGATACAAAGCAAGGCTGGTAGCCCAAGATTTCACTCAACGTCCTGGAGTTGATTATGAAGAAACCTACTCCCCAGTCATGAGTGGAATTACCTTTAGATACTTGATCTCAATGGCAGTGAACTTGAATTTGGAAATGAAATTGATGGATGTTGTGACTGCATACCTTTACGGTAACTTGGATTCGGAGATTTACATGAAAGTCCCTGAAGGAATTCCTCTCCCAAACCAAGACAGAGCAAATAGAAATCATGCATGTGAAACTCGAGAAAGTCACCTGTATGGATGAAACAATCTGGAAGAATGTGGTATAATCGATTGAGCGACTTTCTCTGCAAGAAAGGCTACACGAACAATGAAGACTGTCCTTGTGTATTTATACGGCGATCCCAGACTGGATTCTGTATAATCTCTATGTATGTAGATGATCTGAATATCATCGGGACAGCCGAAGACATAAAAGAAGCAACCTCCTACTTGGAGTCAGAATTTGAAATGAAAGATTTGGGCAAGACCAAGTTTTGCTTAGGCCTGCAGCTTGAGCATGTCCCTGAAGGAGTCTTGGTACATCAGTCGACCTACACCCAGAAGGTGCTCGAAAGGTTTGGCTTTGAAAAGGCATTTCCCTCGAAAGTACCGATGATCGGTAGGTCTTTACAGCAAGAAAAAGATCCTTTCCGACCAAGGGAAGAGGGGGAGGAAGTCCTGGGACCGGAATTCCCATACTTGAGTGCAGTGGGAGCACTCATGTATTTAGCAAACTGCACTAGACCGGACATTGCATTTGCCGTGAACCTGTTAGCAAGGTATGCAGCAGAGCCCACCAAAAGACATTGGCGGGGCATAAAGGACATTTTCCGATACCTCCAAGGTAGCAAGGACCTCGGATTGTTTTACGAAAGAATCAAGATCTGAACTTGATTGGCTATGCGAGATCTTGGGTATCTGTCGGACCGCGATACCGCTAAGTCACAAGCAGGCTATGTATTCTGTGTGGTGGAACTGCAGATTTCATGGAAATCGTCTAAGCAAAGCACGGTAGCTACTTGACGAACCACTCGAAATTATAGTATCGTATGAAGCCGCACGAGAGTGCGCTTGGCTCCGCCGAATGGTTCACCACATCCAGCAGTCATGTGGGATGAACATTGTGCAAACCCCCACAATTATCTATGAAGATAATGCCGCTTGCGTTGCACAAGTGCAAACGGGCTATGTGAAGAGTCATCTCACAAAGCATATTAACCCCAAGTTCTTCTATGCACATGAATTGCAAAAGATGGACGAGATTAAAGTACTGCATACTAAGTCATGTGAAAATCTCGCAGATTTATTCACTAAGTCACTCCCCGCATCTAGTTTTGAAAGGTGCGTGCGTGAAATTGGAATGATGAGACTTAGAGAAGTGCAGAATTCAGGGGGAGAATTCTCACAAGCCCACTAATAAATCTTGATCATGAAGATTAAGTACCCAAAAAATAAAGTCCTGCAGACCAAATAAATTTGGGTGAATTGTACTCTTTTTCCCTTGATGAGTTTTCCATGGAGTTTCTCGACCAAGGTTTTTAATGAGGCAATTCGTGCATCGCAACATCACATGCATCATGTACTCTTTCTCCAAATTTTTCCCACTTGGTTTTTATGGAGTTTTGATGAGGCATGAGCATGTTGGGTGAGTGCCCAAGGGGGAGTGTTAGGAAACCTGAACTCTATCCAGAGTCCTGATCTGATTGGGCACCCCACCGTAGACTATAAATAGGGACCTAGACTCCCCTCATTATGTACCCCGAAGCAATCAAAAGCAATAAAGAAAAACCAGGAGTTCTCTCTACCTCTCTGTGTTCAATCTATTATTCTGTGATTTTGTGATTGATTCGTTCTTGTTCTAAGCAGAGGAATCGCTCGGACTGATCTCCAGCGTCGGTTCCTCAACAAAAACAACGATCCCATTAAACCAAGGGCGCAGCTAAATGGCTGGTCACTAAGTCTAGTACAAAGTTAGGGGGCCCGAAGATAAGCAACGGGCCGGGGATCACCCTGAACAATATTTCTACCATGTGTCGGTAACGTATGTGCCACTTGATTATAATTTCTAGGACAAATCAATCCGCTAACTAATAAAGTTCAGGGCTAAAACTGCTTAATCTCCAAAAACAAGAAATCATTGACAGAAGGATTAAAAGCTTCTCCTTCTAACGCCATCTTCAGCATAAGAGAATCAGTCTCAGTTGTTATATGTCCCATTCCAAGATCCAGGGCAGCTTCAAGTCCCTTCGAACACGCTACAGTTTCAGCATGAAGAGCATTAATCAAAAGTGGGCAGTGTCCAGCCCCTGCTACTGCCACTTCTCCCATGCAGTTCCGGTTTACAAAGCCCCATCCACCTGATCCCGATTCCTGTAGGTAAGCACCATCAATATTATCTTGAGATTATCTTGTTCAGGAGGCTTCCAGCACTGCTGTGACTTAGGCCGTGGTGTCTGTTCAGTAATAAAGACCTTAAGAAATTCTTCGGTATGCCATCTGATTACAATGGCCAAATCAGAAGCAGTTGTCCTAGCTTCTGCCCACTATTTGCACAACAGAGTGATCACCAAGGTCTGTATTTGCGATTCCATGCCTAAGATCTCCCAGGTCACCTTTTCTGCGTTACAACATCTGCACAATTTGATACGGGTCGTCCGATCTTCTCGATATAAGATTGGATACTCACGTACAGCCTCTCGAATCGTAACAATCCTCCGTTGCCAATGCAAGAACGAACGCTTTTTAATTCGTAAGATCACACGTGCCAAACTTTGCGACCACCAAGCGAAAATCTTACCGCGCTCCTAATTCTCAGCGGAAAAGTTGAATAATCTCAATTTGTAAGAACTCCCAAAATTTCTATTGAAATTGTCTTACGATCAAAAACACAAAATCATGCCCAACTCATATCTAATCTCTTCCTGTTCCCTAACTTCTCGTTACGTGCTGTTTTGATGTCAACTTCTAGTCGCGTCCTCGTCTTTTTATACGGCGGCTGCACTTGTGCCGTATTCGTCCGTCCGCACATGGGCGTTGGGTTAACTTCCCGTCACGTACAATGTCAACTTCTAGTCGCGTCCTCGTCTTTTTATACGGCGGCTGCACTTCCGTGTTCGTCCGTCCGCACATGGGCGTTGGGCTGGCTGGGATTGTCTCAGTTACACGGTCAGCTTAAAGTGCTAAATATCTATTATATAATTTAATATATGATTTTACTAAATAATGAATACATGACACGTGAGCAAACCATCTCCTCCCTTTTACTTTGCTTCTCTGTATAGACTTTTGTTTTTTCCAGCTTTTGGCCCCGGCCTCCCTCTACTCCCTCTCGGTGCCATCTTTATTTTCATTTTCACTTTAGACTTGTACAGATCAAGTATAGGCTTGGCAATATTTAGTGCGTCTCAATAATTTTTTCCAGTCAAATAATATATTTAACTGAAAAACGCTACGCATATCCGTATCCGCGTCATCCTCCCCTTTCTTCAAGAAAAGCCGTCATCGGCTTTTGATAGCCTGAAATTATACTAAACAAAGAATACAATATATATGCATGGTATATATATTTGTCAATTACTCTTCTTCTGTTTAGCATATTATGTACATATGAAGGTGTAGTAAATAAAAAGAACAACACATATACATGGTATATGTATGAAGTAATTATTGTGCCATTCTCATTGTTTTACATAAACCAATAAGCACAACAGCAACCATAAGATGTATACATCGCAATATTATCATTCACATCACAACTTCTCTCTTATTGCATTCAAATTCAGTTTTGCCCAGATATATTTCACAATCTTACAGCGAAAGAAAAGATGTCCTCCATCCTCATTCAGCCGTTGACACATTGGACATGTAGGACCAACAAGAACCCCTCTCCTCCTAGATTGCGCCTTAAAGCTAAATTGTTATGAGACATTCTCCACAGGAGTGCTTCACTTTGTTTGGACAGTTTATTTGCCATAGCCCAGACCAGATAGATTGAGAGTCAGGTGTGCCATAGCCCAGACCAGATAGATTGAGAGTCCGTTGTTTCACCTGACGAACTTGCCCCCTGCTTGTTAGAGCACTTGATTCTTATTAGTAACAAACTCTGAATCTTAATTAATAACTAACTCTTATGCCCTAACTGGTAACAACTAATATTTTCCTAAACTAACATCTTCTATCTAACCTGAACTCTTATTTATCTCAGCCGAGTTGTTGCCGAACTATTGTGCATCACGTTGTGTCGGTTGCCAAACTGTTGCCCGTCACAGAATGCCGGTTAGAAGGTCTGCGGGTATAAAACTTTCCCAAAAAAGAGTCCACAACAGAAACACAGTTCCAACACAACATTAATTATATCAGTAGTTTTACTAGGCAGTGAAAAAATAGCTGAAGTTCTCTATTAGATCTAGCTAGCTCCAATTGCAAATCTGCATTTGCATAGTGAATTTAACAATAAAACATATCACTGTTGAATCCTCTCAACTTTTCTATTGTACTCCCAAAAAAGGAGAGAAAAAGAGTACCAGTGAATCAGTGATTCATCTCAGTAATGCAATCATGCTAAATAAACAATCTGTGTTGACTGAAAAATAATAGGATTGGTTCCAGGGTTCGGTTTACCGGCGGTTACCGGCCGGTAACCGCTGGTAACCGGAATTACCGCTGGGGACCGGGAATAAAAATACCGTCCAAAATATGAAATACGAAAATTTGAATTTGTAGATGCACTGTAGCCTGCATTGGAAGCATGTAGGGTCCATGGGGCTTTTGCTTGTGAACTCTTGATGTTTTCTGCATGTGGGGAGACAAAAGTGAGGCTACAGGAGATATAAAAGCATGCATGAATGCCATCATTCATGCATGCTTTTATATCTCCTGCAGCCTCACTCCATCTTCCCACGCATGCATTAATAGCAAACGCCTGTTCACATGGTTGCCTCTCCATCTTCCCACGCATGTATGAATGCATGCCTCTCCATCTTCCCACGCATGTATGAATGCATGCCTCTCCATCTTCCCACGCATGCATGAATGCATGCCTATTCGCATGGCTACCTCTCCATCTTCCCACGCATGCATGAATGCATGCACAGCATGCCTCCTTGGTTCAGCTTCTAGTCTCTTCATTTCTCTCTTTATATTCACACTCATATGTGTGTAGCTAGTGCTATATATATTTGTAAGATGTAACTTCATTCATTAAGTAATCTATTCGCAAAGCATTCAACGTTATCAAGTAGCAAGTAGCAGCAAGCATTTTGCCGGTTTTATCCGGTTTTCCACCGGTATTTCCGGTAACCGACCGGTTACCGGTCCCCTCCCGCCCCGTCCAAAATTTTCATTTGACAAAATTCATCCGGTTTTTATCCGGGATTTCCGGTAACCGGTCGGTTACCGGTACCACCCGGCGGCCGGGATTTACCCCGGTTCCAGTTTTTCGATCCTTGATTGGTTCTCCTCTAGCAACAGCCAGTACAGGGCCTACAGGCTCAATGACAAAAGGTTGCAGCCATCACTTGGGGAAGGTTAGCGAAGCCCATGTTTTTGTTCACTGTACAGATGAACATATAATTACTACTACCAGCGTTGCTACTTGGTATCATCTGTAAGGGCTTAGCCAGGAGCCGAATAAACACCACCAGCTGCGCTATTAATTAGTTTTAGAATGACTTTGGGGGCGAGAAATCAGTAATAAGCTCCATCTCTATATCCTGCTGATTTCTGAGATACACCTGTGCTGTTGATGTGATGATCTTAACGAAGAAGTTCACAAGCACAAGCCACACTACAGTGTTCCAGACCAATGTAAAAGAAAGAAAAAGGAGCTGAAAAACCAAGATAGCAATTAAGAGACAGATAAGACAGATATCTTTAAAGCTCAAATGACTACAAATTTGAACTGAAGATACCAACCTCCATTTGCGAGGACGGTGAGGTTGACACTGGTGGTGCTAAATACTTCTCCTTGGCACTGTCGAGTTTG
This sequence comes from Dendrocalamus sinicus, assembly GCA_036346575.1. Taxonomy (NCBI): domain Eukaryota; kingdom Viridiplantae; phylum Streptophyta; class Magnoliopsida; order Poales; family Poaceae; genus Dendrocalamus; species Dendrocalamus sinicus. The sequence goes on along the minus strand of CM070641.1, from coordinate 48,743,370 downwards.
GTGATCACAGATGGCAGCATGGCAGAAAACCCAGGAATGTGGCCAAATATCCAGATTAATTCCTTTTCCATAAGATACAAGAGTTGATTGTTGCACAACAAGATGATAAACAGCGTCTATGGATGAGAGAAGGCAAAATGCATGCGTCAGTACAAAGAGAGACTGCAACTATTGGTGTCCACCTGCCAGAGAAATCACGTGCCAAATTGTTAATAAACCGAAATAATCAAATAATTCAGTTAAATCAGGCTTGCAGGTTGATATACTATATTAGGTTTCCCAACTAAGTTTACTCGGTTTTTCAGGAATAAAAAGAGTGCAAAAAGGAAAATATTTATATAACTTACATTTTGTTTTTTGCATTGTGACAAATGGAGTACAGTTTTTTTGGTACATATTTTGTATGATAAAAAAATAAACATCTCGTTTAAATAATAATATTGTATATTAGAAGTACATCGCTTTAGTGAACTTAATATTTGATCACGGTAAAATTTGTTATATTTTCTAAGCACAGAAACCTATTAACTTACAGTATCACAGAATCAAACCAAATCTAATTCATCATCTTATGATAATTTATTTAATTAAAGATAGGTTTATCTAGGTCTCTTTTTCCTAAACCATGTTGTTCTCGGACAGGCCCAACAGGCTGAATGAATGCAGTCTGATACAGATCCTGCCAAATTCAAAAGCACCAAATCTGAAGCCTAACATGTGTACATCCTAACACCAATGCAGGTTGCAGGTTAACTTCTGCATGAGCTTTTCGTTGAGACAGCCTGCAAGATTTCAAAAATCTGATTCCAACTGGACTGGACCCAACAAGACAATATCACGTAAATTCTCAGAATAGTTTGATGACTTTGATCTGATGAAGTAAATGAATGACTAGCTTACAGAAGCTTAAGCAGACTACTAAACCAAATTGTTCACATTAACAGAAAGCCCTCCAAAGACCAAGTAAGGGTCACAGGTAAGAATGGAGTGTGTGGCAACAAGAGAAGAATGTTATGAAACAACTAAACATCAAGATCAAAGATTCAAAAATCGGAAACGGGAAAACTATTGAACCCACACAGGCAACGGTTACCCACCGGTTATAGGCTTTAAAGCAAGTAAATTTCATCAAACAAATTTAAATTCAAAATTTGAATTTGGCCGGTTTTCGGCCGGTTGCCACCTAGAATTACTGTTCGTCAATTTAAATTCAAATTTTAAATTTTGGAACTTTTTCGGACCGATATTTTTTCACCGGTCTGGGCCGGTACCGCCGGTTACAGCCGGCTTTTTTATCCTTGATCAAGATTTACAACGATTAGAAAGATGCCAAACCTAAATATGAGTCTTGATGATGGCCTTCCAAATCAAAGTTGCAAAGAAGAAACTCCCAGAATGGTATGCCAAATTGCCCACACATAATACCAGCAAGGTCAAACAGCGTATTCAGGACCTAGTAAAGACAAAGAGATAAATTGTATGGTAAATTATTTATACATTGAATGTTAGTACTTGGAACCAGGGTTCAAAATCCCGGCGGTTACCGGCCGGTAATTGCTGGTTACCGTTTTTACCGGTGGAGACCGGTAACAAAAAAAAAACCTGTCAGTATCAATTTTTGATTTTTGAATTTTGGCTGATTTTTTCTGGTTTTTTCGGTTACCGGCCGATTTTTCCAGTTACCGACCGGTTTTTCCGGTTAGCGGTTTCAAAACATCTCAAAATTCAAATTTTGATTTTCAAATTGTGACCGATTTTTCCGGTAACCGGCCGGTAACCGCCTGGTCACCGTTACCGGCCGCCGACCAGAATTTCTTCCGGTTTCGGTTTTTGGAACCTTGCTTGGAACTACATCCAAGATTTTCCCTATGTTAATTGTGGTATGAAGAATGTTCCTTTATTTTCTTTTTGGTATCAAGAATGTTTCTTTATTTTCTTTTTGGTATCAAGTTCCGTCTAATTACTTTGCCAACATGAAGAAACTTGTTTTGATGGAAGATTTGAAATTAATTGGCATAAAGTCTCATGATTGTCATGTGCTAATAACACAAATACTCTCTATTGCAATTAGAAGTATTTTGCCGATCAAGATCCAAGAGACATTCATAAGGCTGTGTTATTTTTTAACATAATTTCTCAGAAGGCCATCGATCCCGAAGGACTAGATGCTATGTAGGATGAGGTGGTGACGACTCTATCTCATCTTGAGATGTATTTCTCTCTGTCGTTTTTCGATATCATAGTCCATCTCATTTTCACATTGAGTGGGAGATAAAAATGTACGGACTCGTGTTCCTACATAGCATGTACCTATTCAAGAGGTTCATGAGAATTCTCAAGTTCTATGAACGGAATCAATCTCGACTGGAGAACAGCATCATCTAAAGTTATGCAACCGAAGAGATCATTGAGTTCTGTGTCAATTACATGGCTCAGGTCGAACCGATAGATATGCTTCAATCTCGCTATGAGGAGAGGCTCAAGGGTATCAAGACCATCAAAAGGAAAGTAATCACTCTAGGTATAGATGTGTATGCTTAAACCCATTTCACGGTCTTGCAACACATGACTGAAATGTCCTTGTATATCGACCAGCACAAGGATGTACTTTAGCAACAGAATCCAGAGCGACTGGATGTTTGGATCACGAGACAACACAACAATCAATTCAACTAATGATTGAAGGAGCGACTCGCTAGGAGCTCATCAAGTGATATGCTGACATGGTTGGCAAAAGAGCCAACATTTACAGTTGTGACATAGTAAGGATATGACATAAATAGGTATCCATTCTATACGTAGGTTTAGGATGTAAAGAGTACTAACTAGAATAGTGGTGTCCGCATAAATGCGTTCAGTATCGATGGGTTCAGGAACTCCTACTATGGGTTCATAGAGGAGATTTGGGAGCTAGACGTACTTTTCAAAATCCCCTTATTTCGGTGCCATTGGGTCCATCTCTCACAGGTGAAGGTCGACAAGTACAGTGTCACTACCGTTAACCTCAAACGTGTCGGATATAAAGATGAACTATTCGTACTCGCTAACCAAGTTGTTCAAGTTTTCTATGTAACTGACTAGGCAAATAAGAAACACTACGTAGTTTTTCAGGGAAAAAGAAGGATTGTCGAAGTGAAGAATATAGTGGACGAGGAAGAATACAATAAATTTTATGAGTTGCCTTTTTTTCGAAAATGGCATAAAGGTCGAGGAAGAACAACGTGACGAAATTAGCTACATACGCGTCGATCATCATGAAGGGCTAATTTTTAAAGGAAATTAGCAAGTGGAATAATGAATGAAATATTTATGTGTCATATGTTCTGTATTTGCATTTATATATGTGTATGAGAATGTGTGATGTATATGTGAATTTGCATTAATGTACATAAGAATGTGTAATATATATATATATATATATATATATATATATATATATATATATATATATATATATATATATATATATATATATATATATATATATATATATATATATTGGGACACCAAGGTGCCCATGGACAAGCCTCCAACCTTTGGATTGCTTTTAGATGCTTGCAAGTGCAATGATATATAATATCGTGTGATGGAAAGTCTTAATTATGAATGGAAAGTCTCAATCATGGATGAAAAGTCTTAATATATATATATATATATATATACCATATATATATATATATATATATATATATATATATGTGAATTTGCATTTATATATATGAGAATGTGTATATATATATATATATATATATATATATATATATATATATATATATATATATATATATATATATATATATATATATATATATATATATATATATATGTGTGTGTGTGTGTGTGTGTGTGTGTGTGATTTAGTTTTATATTAAAACCGTAAGTGATATTTCTAATTGCACATGGTTCTAAATTAAAACCATATGTGATATTATCGCAAACGATTTTAATTTAGAACAGTTTGTGATTAAAAATATCATAGACAGTTCTTAAATGGAACCGTATGTGATTATTCCCCTATATATTGCACTCTAGGGTTTGTCCCCCGAGCCGCACAGTGAGTTTTACTTTATGTTCTTCATTTCTCTATGAGATCTGATTGTACATTAGTTAGCTGTGCTAGTCTATGTTCATTATCTCTGAAATCTGATTGTCGGTTGGCACTGGGAGAACTATTGTATGATAGATTGTGGGTTTTTAATTGCTCACTGAGGAAATCTGTCAAGATTGAAATCTCAGGGACAATTAGGATTATTCTGCTAGTTTGAATTCACATTTGCTAGTTCTATACTTCTGTGTAGTGTAGTCGGTAGCTTTGTTAATAGCTAGTCCTTAGTCTCCTGCTTAGTATTGTTTACTGCTGTCCTTTGGCTTGTTTGAATATATGTTGGTTCTGCAGTAGCTCATATCTGTTACTTGTTTCTGATTTCTACCAAAATTTGTTGATTTTGCATGCTCTTGACATTGATACTGTACTGAGGTAATATTTAATTATACAATCTAGCAGAATTTTTGAGGAATTGTCACTATTATCATTGAAATACTGACAAGAGTGGAAGAAGGCCAAGTTTAGAACTTGTGCAACTCCACACTTGAGAGTAAAAACACACTTTATTAATCTGTTCATTATGCAGATTTTCAATGCCTACTTTTATGTACTATTCAACATATTGCCTTATATATGTATATTCATGTAGCATAAAAATGGAGTTCATATAGGTGAAATTTCAATTAAATTGCTTAAGCTCTAGCACTGGGAGATATTGCAAAGTGATCTATGGGTTCGAATTGGTAGCTCAATGATGAGAATGATCGATCATATACTGAAATTGAATTGTTCAAACTTGAGCTCTAATGTATTGCTTTTTACTGTTTTGGTATTCAGTCTTGTAGTTATTAGTTTCTTTATTAGCCAATTAGGCTTATTTTTGAACTTGTTTCCATGATTCATTATACTGGAAATTTATCAAGTTTGTTGGCTAAACTAGAGTATTATCTGGTGATCACATATGCATCGATTTCCTGTTAGCCGAAAGTCTAAGCTTTATGCTGAATTTAATAGCACAACATGTTCTATATATGTTTTGAGCATAATTTATTGTTTAAATGACATGGATGATTTACATACCTATATGTTGATTTGGTCATCCAATTTCACTAAGAATTGGCTCAAGAATTGCTCACTTCTATTATCTTTTGAAGATGTCATGTGCTCACTCTTCGACATCATCACCGGATGCGTGTGATGCACCATCATCTAGAAAATCTCGAAAAGGAAGATGATTTTCGAAAAGGCCCGAGGACCAATTTACAATCATGGATGACAATGCGTCTGGGACCCTTCTCAATCCTCGCCGAGTAGTGTCCGCATTCTAGATAATAGTTGGAATAGTTGTACAGGAATTAATTGAGATCATGTTTGATTCGTGGAAGACCGTGACCGAAGATCAAAAAAATGAACTGGTGACAAAAGTTTTTTATTCGTTCGAGATCCCGGAAGAACACAAGGCCTCCATGAAATGACATGCATTGCTAGTGGCATGCAAAGCGTGGAAGAACTTTAAGAGCCTACTTGTGAAGCAAAATGTAGAGAAGGATCTGATGCCCTTCCAAAAGTATCCATTTCTAGAACCACAATGGCAAGAGTTTGTAGCGATGAAGACGATAGATAATTTTAAGAGTGAAAGTGTGACGCACAGGGCCCTCCAGACAAAAAACACGCACCCTCATAGACTCGACACTGCTAGATATATGGGTAAAATCCACAATGGAGGAAGAAGGAGGACGAATAGGCAATCCTACGGAAGACCTCCCTGCCATTTGCTGGGATCCCTGATGAGCATGACCAAAACTAGATAAAAGTGAGGTCATCTACCGTGTTGGGGGGCATCTCCTTTCGAAACCCCACAAACGAGGAAGTGTCCCACCGCCTAGAAGCGCTGAGTGTAGAATCTTCCGATGCTCATTCCAGGCAGTTAGGGAGAGAGATTTACTCTCCGCAGCTCTGGAAAACAAGGAGCACCTAGGTCGCATGAGAGGCTTTGGTCTTTATGTTCCTTGAGAATATGGTTTCGCAGAGGACTTCGAAGTGTACCGGAGTAGGAAGAGAGCCAAAGCCGAGCGCGAAGCATGGCTACGAGAGGGCATTATGGCACAAATCAGAGATAAGATGCAAAGGTTGGTCAGAGATGAGATGCAAAGGTATAGGGAAAATTAACATAAAGCTCTCGTCGCTCCTGTGCTAGGCAGCCCCCAACTGTCGGAGTTGCTACGCGTCTCACTCTACCTCAGAAAGCGATCATCAATTTTCTATCGATGGCATCCTGGTAATGATTATTATCTCTAGAATGCTCGATTCATTGATATGCTTGTTAGAGTAGCTAATTTTGTATCATTATGTAGGTGGCTACGAAGTGCAAGCTCCAAGTAAGATATATCTCCGTTGCTCTGTACGCTGCTTGGGACCAAGCGTATCCATTGGGGCCTAGGGCCTTGGTGCACGGTGTATCTCTAGCGTCAGGTTTCACAAAAGTGAATGTGGACAGTGTTCATGCTAATTTCAAGGTTGCCCCGCTGCAGATGCCCCCCAATGACGAGGTCATGATTCTACGGCAAGCCATTGGAACATTCATCCAGTGGCCCAAGAGGGACATCTGCCTAGAGGCTCCTGCATCGGTGCTAAGTCCACGAGAGCCATCTGCACTGGTGCCATCTCCACTCGAGCTATCTGTATTGGTGCCAAGTCCACAAGTGCCATCTACACTGGTGCCAAGTCCACTCGAACTATCTGCACCGGTGTCAAGTCCACAAGATCCATATGCACTGGTGCCAAGTCCAATCGAGCTATCTGCACCGGTGCCAAGTCCACAAGAGCCATCTGCACCGGTGCCAAGTCCACGGGCTATCCGCACCAGGGCTACCTGCACAGACGCAACAAAGTCAATGTGCATCTACATCTCATGCTCGATCGACTACCGTGCCAAGTCCCCCACCCGGCCGTCTGCATCTTCCGTATCTTCCGCCGACACAAATGATAGTTTTGGTCAAGTTTGAAGGACAACACATTCTTTTTTTGTTTGAAAATTTGATGGTATATCATTTGTGGCGATTAGCAAAATAAGCTATCTTGTCAGAATTTTGGTATAACTTTGCTGGCTGTTTGCATGCTTGCCTTATGTTTATATCGATAGCTTATGTTCCTATATGCACCTAATAATGCTAATCATTTTCGATTTTGTAGGGCATATTTGGACTGCCATCTCATGGTCACAAATCCTTCAGATTATGTAGAACCATTAGGAAAGGCTGGTGCCTCAGGTTTGACATTCCACATAGAAGTAACCAGAGGTAAACACACATCTATTGGCTAATGGTTCATGGTTTTATTGCCTTATGGAAAAGCTTGGTGCAGACAATTGGCAAGATCTCATCCAAAGCATTAAAGCAAAAGGTATGCGGCCTGGTGTATCATTCTACCATGAGAAGTAAGCTTGTATGTATTTACTTTCAACTTGTACAGTTAGTTTTATTTCTAATTGTCATCTAGGTTTCATGATATCCAGGGTGTGTTTCCTCTGGAGTTCAGAATGTAAACCCCATTGGAAGTTGCTTTGTGTATTAATGTTTGTGGCTGTATGTACTGTACCATTCAAGCAGTAATGTGCTTTATTAACTTCTAATATGTTTGTTGATAAAATGATCGTTGGACAAGCACATCTTGTTCCCCTTGTTCAGGCACAGTTCACTTCTCATTTGTTATGATCAGCACTGACTGCATTGTAATGTGCAGTTCATCCTTCATTGCAGATCAATGGCCTTTGCTATGATAAGCAATGAGCTTCCCAAACCTGTTCTCGTTGAACTTTTTATCATTGTTGTTATTGACTAGTAATTACAGTTCATTTTTCAGTTATCTGAGCTTTTTCTGTCTGATCATGTAAATTATGGACATTTCTCATGGTGGGATTTTCTGAAAAATCTGTCTTGTACCACAATAACCAAGAGATCCCCATTTCCTACATGTTACTGCTAGATCTCTCATGTTCTTGAGAAGACCGATTTGAAATATTATTAACTCTTATATTTGAAAAAACTATGTGTACTGCAAACAAGATAAATAGAACTATATATATATATATATATATATATATATATATATATATATATATATATATATATATATATATATATATATATATATATATATGTATGTATGTATGTATGTATGTATGTATGTATGTATGTATGTATGTATGTATTTGTGTTTGGCAAGATACTATGGTTTTGGAACATAGTATTTGTGTGATGCATTGGTGATGTATTTCGCGAGTAAACGGGTATGCCCGCGGGCGACGGATATGGGCGAGGTTTTTTACCCGTGGTCCTTCGCGGGTATGCCCGCGGGCGTAAATCGGGGTCGCGAGTACGGGTATGGGCGAGTACTACCCGTACCCGCCGCGCCCGATTGCCATCCCTAATACTGTGTTGATATGTTTGTTTCAGAGGGTATGGCTATCATTTCCTAAGCCTAACCAACAAACAGAAATAGATTTAAAAGTAAAAAGGAATATCACAAGCGGTTATTAACTTATAAACTTTTGTGATAATTGACAATCATAGAGTAATATGCGATATATCACAGATGGTTTCACCTACAAATTATTTGTGATAGTTTAATATCACATACGGTTTTTAGTTGAAACTGTCTGTAATATATTATATATCACAGATGGTTTGTATTAAAAACCATTTGTGATTGTTAAGTCTGCGTCACAGATGGTTCAAAAGCCGTCTATGATGATATCATATTATTACTAATCTATAAACTCAGACGACTCACGAAACCATTTGTGATAACTTTTTCTGCAATAGTGAAACACATGCAAACAGGTGTACATGGTTTTCTACAGCTGTTAGACTTTGATTTGTTCCGAAAATAGCAACATATGGTGAATCCATACGAGAAGATCGAATAGTATTTGTGCAATCGTGTGTGACCATTAAAGGACCAATTAGAATTGAGTTCATGCATTATGCGCAGGCTACATACTACAGGAAAAAGAATGGCAGCGTAATAATAGCTGTCAGTCCATTGTGATCCGGTCTGGGCCTCCCTTCAGCGAGCGGTACAGAGGCCTTGACCGCTGGAAGCCGAATATGTCCGTAATCCGGTAAGTTTTGGGCGGATCAGCTTCGGCGATAGCCTTCTTGAACTCTGCCGAATGGCTGCCGCTGAAGACTTGCACGCTTACTGTCTTCCTTTGAGGCGCATCGACCTTTATGTACTGATCGAAGAATTCGATGAATTCTTCTTTCTTGAGCTCTCTTAGGAGAGCAACCTGCAAATATTTTCTGTGGTCATATATCATGCGAATCAAGGAGGCTTTTTTTTTTTGCTTTGGAAAGAAGCGCAGTTTTATGTTTCCTCAAAATAGAACTTTTCAAAACTGCGCTAGTAGTTTTATTTATTTATTTTCCTGTTTGCTTTATATTTGATACAAATTTCACCTATCATGGCCGTACATTGTTGCCCGAAAGGAAAGCACTTACCTCAGACTCAACCCTATCAAACTTGAGCGTTCCTGCCTCAATCTCTCCCCAGTAGAAGTTAGATTCTTCCCACAAGTTTTTGAATTTCTCCAGTTTCGAATCGATAAGGGATTTGACATTTCTCTGCAAAATGAAGGCCACGTCAATGCCAATAAGCCACACTGATGTGCAATAATCCAGTCGAATAATGTGAACTAATGCGCTCTGATTGAGGACATAATTATCCAATATTATACTAACATGATAAGTATGGATAAATTCAGCTATGACGCATCATGTTTCTCCACTCTTGATTCACGGTATTAATACTGTTAAATCCCTTCTATGTTGTGATGATGTACATGGTTTTATACTTGTACCAGTTTTCTAGTCCACTCTAAGTCCTGTTTTATAACTTTATCACCCAGCACTAAGTCCTGTAGTGCACGTGGCTGCCCACCTTTAGAGAACATATTATGAGTACTTACGAAAGAGATGGAAAATTTGACATGGAACATCATATAAGTTAGGAAAACGTGAAAGCTCAATTAGCAACTGAAGCCACTAACCTTGAAATCCTTGTCGGACAGTTCATGGATTTTGCTTTCGAACATATTGAAGAATTCATCAACTCTAGCATCAAGATATGAAGGATCCTAGGCGTCCAATATAAGATCAGTAGGAGAAAGCAGCAAAAAAAAAATCATATCAATTACTCCAACTTTGAACTTGTACCTTTACTGTGGACTGAATAATAACCTCGAGTGCACGGACTCCATAATCAGATCTGATGAACGAGGATATTCATTGTAAGCTAGGATTATAAATGATACATGTGAACCAAATCTTCATGTTTCTCCTAAAGGGAGAAAGTAGCAAGCAATACGTCTAAACACAAAAACCAGTACCATATACCTTAGAGAAAGACGTACTATATACCCAAGTTGCTCAACAGTTCGCAGCTGGTTGAAGGCAGGCTGGCTAGCAATTAGAGAGAACAGCTGAAGTTTGATATTTGAAACGGCATCGTCCTGATGGACCTGAATATATTAAGTATGCTTAGTATCCTGGCATGCTTCTTGTTAAAGAACGTTACACATTTAACTTGGAACATTTCTTCTAATTTCTTGAGATATTATGCAACTTATAAAATAATAATCCTTTAAAGGAAGTTAAAAAGAGCAAAAGATTGTCGGATTTTATACATCTCACACTCAGTCGCAGTGGCACCGCTGTATTTTATCGATCTAATACTCCTTCAAGTCACAAAAAAATATCTATTTCTAGTTCCTCAAATACAACTTTGACTACTAATTTCTATTTTAATAGATTTATAAAACCTAATAAAATTATACTATTATGAAAGTTCTTTTTGAGACAAATTTATACGTACCAATTTCATGTGTTTGATCTAAATGTTGAAAAAGATATAGATAACTAAAGTTTAGAAAGTTTGGCTACATATACCCTAAAACGATATTCTTTTGTGACTAGCATGAGTATGTTATTGAGTGGCTAGAGCATCACTAGGTGGCTCAAGCACGCCCTAGCTCTCCAACAAAACATGTATAAAAAATAACTGAACACTAGCTGTGTTTCCCTTATGACTTGTTCTGGCAAAGCGACTGAAGGTAACATATCCCTTATGCTGGCTCAGTCACACTTTGGGTTATGCTTCAATCCTGTAGAGCGATTGAGTGCTCCGACATGCAATATACTTCGTTACTTCAGTCATTGCAACGCAACCAGGAGCCAAATATCTATAAAGTCCATTAGTTTTGCACTATTTTCAATTTTATTTTCTCTGATGGATTGTTTCAAAAAAATTGATACTATATGTAAGCAACTTGATTCCTAACAAATAGTACTAGTAAATGGCAACAAGATGATGATGCTTGTCACAGAGTATCTCTTTTAAGGTAATTTCAGAACATATTGTAGAAGATGATTTTTGAATGAAGAGAGAAGCATTGATGCAAGAGAAATGATTTTGCCGTGACACTTTCATTTCTTTCAGGGCCATATACGCTTAGAAAGATTAATATAGAGAATGACAGACATATAAACACTCTTCGAGATATAGGTAGTTGTTTAACAGGGCACATTCCATATGACCATTACAAAGCCCAGTATATTGATCCAGGGAATAGTATTTAATCTTGAGTGACTATGGGTTAGAGTGGACTAAACCAAAAAGATATGATGTGGTGCAACTGTGCAAGGGATACCTCTGTGACTAAACAAAAATGCCCCATTCCCTCCAAAAGCAACTACGGTTGCAGCCAGGGTTCCTAGTACAGGAGTACAGGTCATAACCAGCCAGTTACCACTGGAGACGAAATTCTTTTTGGGCCTGGTTTTTAAAACTGTGGATTGTTCAGGAACTTCATGTTAGGGATTCTTTAGATGAAGTCATTCTAACTTACAAATTTAATTCTGCTTGAATTTGAGTATTTGACATTAACTTTGCATGCAAGCACAATATTGCATAATAGCTTTTCGAAATGTAAAAAATGTAGAACTCTCCGACTCTACGAGTTGACCCCAACTGAGTGGCAAGCTGCCAACTATTATTTATCATAACAGGTAATTAGCTGGGAACAGGATCACCAATTGCTAACGGGTTTGGTGCACATTAGTTTTGCAACAAAGATTAGAAGGTCATCACTGATCAGTTATCTGCTTAACATTAGTTGCACCTGTTGCGCTGAAGTTTAGAAGGAACTACCTGAATATATTGGACAACCGATGAATTTTCATTCTTCTGATTTAAGCCCTCGATTTGATAGTAGAATTTTAACTCATTTTCAAGCATGATAACCCTTTTAGTCAGATATTGTGATGGAGACATGGATTTGAACACAGAATTAGGGGTATTAAATATAATGTCTTCAATCTCCTGGACAATAGATTTTGCCTCACTTGGTTCAATGTTCCCTACAAGAAGAATTTTTTTATAAGTACAATTGGAAATGCATCCCACTCCAGTCCCTTGGAAATATATTATGATTAACATGAAAGTTTACAAACCTTGAACATAGCATTCCAAATATGTCTTCAATAGCAAGTGGGGCACAAACTTTGCAAAAGAATCTGATTCAAGCCTAGAAAGAGCTTCGAGTTTCTCAACCAATGGCCATTTTTTATCTTCCAATATCAAAGATAGATAGTATGAAGCTTGAGAATATGGTTGGCTGAAGTTGAAATTTTGGTAGTCCTTGACAGAAGTTTCCTGTGATGGTAAGATGTTGGTCAACAATTAGTCATGAAAGAAATCAGCACAAGAAAACACCACTATATTAAAGAGTTTCAAAATGCAGTGATGCAGCACATGTTATCCTAGATTTAATTTTAAGAATCCACAGGCCAAGGATGAAGCTTGAAGAATATAACAGAATTCGCAATCTCCTGAAAACAACGGTTGAGATAGTCAGTAGTATTACTACAACTTGATAAGTACACTTTGCTTTTCATAATCATTACGTGGTGCAAACTGCACCTAACAAAATGTGCCACTCACTGTAACAAATTGTACCATTGCAAAGAAGTTAGACCATGCAATTGGATGGGATTTGGCTATTTTAAAGAAATTTCTGGCAGGTGATAAATAAATAAAAGCACAACATTGAGAATTGAGATCAGTACTAAGACTATTATATTAGGGCATGGAGTATGAACAATTATGGATCTTTTGTGAATTCTTGATTGCCATGTATATCTAGATTGCTGCTGTAGTCTCCAAAACCTCTGATATTCAGTTATGTTTTAGATGAAAGGTTGCCATAAATTTCCAACAAGTATGTTGCAAAAGATGCAAACAAACAAATCATAGTTATGTATGCTGAGCCCTGCAGAACCCTTCATGCTTTTGGTTCTCACAATATCATGTCCACAACTTAATGACACAACTCAGCTTTGATCATCTATCAGTTGCAAGTTGATAGATGAACAGTGTGTAATGAAAGTGAAATTCAGAAGTCAAACAAGTTGGTCCACACAAAGTTGATGACAAAGGGAAAGGGAACAGTTAAATATCTAAATGTGCCTGAGAAAAAAATTATGACAAGGAAACCCATACTTCAAATATAATAGGATCCACATCTTACCTTCAGGGCAGAAAACCTGTTTGGCTTAACTTCAAAGTCAGCTATTTGCTTCATTATGGCAAGTAGCAGAACTCTCATCTTGTCATTGTAACCACCTACTGAGACCTTTAAACATTAGGCAGTTAAGCGTTTGAGTTATAATTATAATTGAAAACTGGCCTAATACCAGCAACTTCAGAATGCATGAAATTGAAACAAAAAGGAGCATAGACACTGAATAAAACCTGGAATCCAGTAGAAGTAAGATATATTGAATAGAATAAGCCAGCAATTTGAGCATCATAAGCTGCAAAGAAAAGAAATAATATGTCAGTGTATATTTGGACTTAAAGTTAGCGGGAGTAATCACCAAATGGACTGTTATATATGGACAAATATGCAATCATCCACATAATTTACTAATTAGTGTTTGCTTACCATAAGCATTCAAGTAATCAACTATCAAATCGACAAAGAGCCTTGTAGAAACGATTGCTTCGGGGGAGTGGCTTGACAATGGACAGTGGAAATCAATTACAATGTAAACCTTTGGGGTGGAGAACAGCATGTCGGGCTTATACCACAACCGTGAAAGTGGTGTATTCCTTAATACTGTTGGAAATCTAACCTGGTAAAACAAATTTATTTTGTTAAATTATTTACTATGTGAATATTTGAACAATGCATATAGTGTGCTAATGTGAACATAAAATACAAATAAGGCACTCCAAACTTTAACCTTGTCATGCACTTCTTTAAGAGATAAATCCTTTGGAATGAACATATTAGGCTTTGGGAGATGGAGCTTCTCAGTAGGAGCTTTTTCAACCCATTGCTGAATCAATTACAACAGTATGTCATGTGGTATAATATAAGGAAAACAACAAATGAGAAAATGAGATTATTCATAAAAAAGCAAACCTGTATCATAGGAGGAGTGATATTTTCAACAGAATATGATGTATTGTACCAGGGCTCAACAGAATCAGTAGATCCTTCAAATTTTTTAGACTCCCAGTGTATTCTAAAGAGACAGAAGAAGTATTGAATCAAAGAAAGAAGAAAAGCATAGTATTTAGCTTCATATGGTAATTTATGTGCAGAAGTGCAGATTGTATGATGCCATAAGCTTATCAGGCTTATCAGCAAAATAATAAGTTCAAGACACGAAGGCAAGACCAAATAGTTACTTGCTTTTTGGGCTTAACCCCCCACAGAAAACCTACATTTCTGGGAAAGGTATTTGTGCCCAATGATAGTTCTTTATTGATGATTGCCAACATCAATTAGTAATTTACCAATGTCTGCTATCTGCATACTTTGTACTTGTTGTGGCTGATGGTTGTGTACAGGTTCGAGAACCACGGGTAGAGCAGTTGTCCCCATCTAGCCACCGACATGGCTCTTCCCTAATGTGGTAGAGAGACTCTGATGCTTAACTTTAGAAGAAGGGGGAGACTAGAGATTGCCATAGAGCATGATGATGGTGGGGAGGACATGACGGTGGGGCTGGTCCCCCGGCCGCTGCTCTCCACATAGGCTATGGCACGGCGTAAGCCAGCCGCGTGGGCAAGGCCACCGCTGGATAGTGACCACCTTCCTCCTCAATGAAGGCACCAAAGGTAGAGCCAATGACAACAAAACCTAGAGAGGAGTCATCGTTGGTGAAGACGGTAGCGGGACCAACGACGGTGATGGCAGCATCCTCCTCCATCTTGGACATAGTTGCAACCAGCAGGGGTGACGACTTGACCAACAGTGATGACACAGGAATTGTAGCGACATGCCGTGCCTTCTTCTGTTCAGTCTTCTTGTGCCATCTCGTCTTCAAGTCCAACAATATAACCTTGATGTTGGCGCAGAGCTCACTAGGGGATAACTTGTCAATGTCGGCATTCATGGCCTTGATTGCATCAGCTTTAATCCTATCGGCGGCAGAAGCTATGGTGAGTGGCTCTGATACCAAATGTTATGATTGATGGTTGAGTACGAGTCCGAGGACTGAGGGTAGGGCGCCTGCCCACATCTAGCCACTGGCAGGACTCTTCCCTAACGTGCTAGAGAGACTCTGAGGCTTGACTTTCAAAGAAGGGGGAGACTAAAGATTTGTTTGATTGTTCATTACTTGATGATAATAGGTACAATTCTGTCTCTTTTATAGGGATAGCTAAACTTGACCCTAATAAATATATCCCTATATTAAGTAAACTAATCCTTAATAAATGGAAATAATCTAAAAGAAAATAAATCAAAATAATAAGGAAACTAATTATTATATTTCTAATCTGCGATATGCTACCAATGCTATCGAACTAACCAAAATATGTAACATAGCTACAGTACCACACAGGTGTTAGTCGCTGGACTCTTGCTCTTGGTGATAGCAAGATCCTTACTCTCATGGAGAGGATGACACTAGGAGATGGGGCAAGTTTTCTTGTTTATTGCTCACAAAATGTCATGCCAACCTGAGGGGTTGAGGATACAAATTTATAGGCTGAGAACCAGCCAAGCATATGCTAAGATGCTATCCTAGATGCTGTCCTAAAGCGGTCAATATGCTGTCCTAAAGCAGATGCTGTCCTAAAAGCGATGCTGTCCTAAAGCGATGCTGTCCTAAAAGCGAATCTTGTCCTAAAAGCGATGCTGTCCTAAAGCAAAAGCAGATGCTGTCCTAAAAGCGAGATGCTGTCCTAAAGCAATCAAAAACAAAAACTACCACAGCCCCACAAAGACCACAATGATGGGGACTTATTCATCATTCTCCCCTAAGTCTTGTGCGTCGTCTTGTGGGAGGGTTGAGCCATCCTCGATCTTGGAGCGAGCTCAAGGAACTTGATCCTTCCAAGAGGATTGGTGGCGGATCCGCAAGCTGATCCGTGGTGTTGATGTAGCTTGCCTTGATGCTTCCTTCATCCAGCGACCTCGGATGAAATGGTACTTCACCGGATGTGCTTGCTCGTTCATGAAAAACGGGGTTCTTTGCGTGGCTAGAGCGGACTTGCTGTCCACCCTCGGCTCCACCGCTTGATGTCCTGCCGAGAGATCACCAAGCGATCGAGCGAGCGAGTGCTGAGTCGAGCGGTGGAAGCCGCTATGTACTCGGCCTCACACCGGACAGGCCACCACCGTTGCTTGACCGATCGCGATGAACGAGGCACTTGCCGAGGAAGAAGAGAATCCCGCTTGTGCTCTTGCTGGTGTCAATGTCGCCCGCGTGGTCACCGTCATTGCCGCCGACCGACGTGTGCGCGCCAGACACTCGGGTAATGGAGGCCGTGGTCAAGGGTCCCCGCAACGTAGCGGATGATCCTCTTCACGCCTGCGATGCTCCATCGTCGGTCGTTGCATGAACCGACTAACGTGGCCGACGGAGAATGCCAAGTCCGGTCGTGTGTGGGCGAGTAGCGAAGCTCCCCACAAGACGCCAGATCTGCGTAGCGTCCACCTCCTCCGTCGTCTTTCGCGGCTCGCCTTCATCCTCTCCTCCATCGGAGTGAGAGCTGGGTTGCGATCGGTGAGCCCACTAGCTCAACGACGCGCTTGGCGTGGCGATGCGTCGAAGTGTGATCCGGAATCATCTGGTGCACCTCGATCCCTAAGTAGAAGGAGAGGGCCCTGTGTCACTCATCCGGAAGGTGGCCTTCATCTCTTCCTTGAATGCCGCCACCTCGCATCCTTAGTGCCGGTGATCACCAAGTCGTCGACGTGACGCCCACCGCGTGGCGTTGCGCCTTTGCCCCGCCGGTGATCTGCAGCCTGCAGGTGCGCTGCTGGAACCCCATTTGCTTGAGGGTGGAGTCCACTTAGCGTTCGGGCTCGTGATGCTGCCGCAAGCCGTAGGGGCCTTGCGCGAGCGGAGAACCTGCCCTCCTTGCCGGGATGGCGAATCCCGGTGGTGCCGACGTGACCTCCTCCTTCAAGTCGCGGTTGAGGAAGGCGGACTTGACGTCCATGTGATGGACGCGCCAATCCTCCCGGCCGCAAGTGCGAGAAGACGAACGGACTCCATGCGCGCGGCGGTGCGGCGTCATCGGTCGACCCCTCTGCTGCGAAGCCTCGTGCCACCAAGCGAGCCTTGTGCTTGCGATGGCGCCGGCTTCATCCCGCTTCGGCTTGAACACCCACTTAAGGGTGATCGCGCGATGACCGGCGGAAGATCCGCCGGCTCCTACGTCCGTTACGCTCGGCGGCGTCCATCTCTCGCTTCATCGCGACACGCCACGCCGCGTCTCCTCCGCCTCGGCGAAGCGGGGGCTCGCCGTCGTCGCCGCGCCAAGCGCGCTCACTCGAAATCGTCTGCGCCGATCCGAGGACGGGCAGCTCGCGAGATGTTGTCCATGGTACGATAGCGCAGAGGTTCGCGTCGTGGTAGGCGTCGACGCGATCCTCGTCGTGAGACGGCGAGTAGCGAACTCCACCGTCTTGCCGCTGTCGTGGACCGGCCGGTTGGGCCGATTTGGTGGTGTGGCCGCGGTGCGGGAGAGTGGTGGCCGGTGGTGAAGGGTGGGGCATAGCCGGTGCCGAAGGTGGTGGAGCACTCGCGAGCCGGTGGCGAGCAAGGTGTCGAGGTGGGCGAGCTCGGTGACGCAGCCGCTAGCTCCGGCTCTCGAAGTGGGCGTGAGTCGACAACAAAGTCCACGAGTCGAAGTCGAACCGCCGCCCACCGCCTTGTCCCACGCCCGCCGCCTTCGTCGAACACAACGCCACGCGAGATGCGGACTCGGCGTGTCGGGTCGAGGATGCGGTGAGGCCGAGCCCTCCGCGTGGCCGATGAACACTCCCGAGTGCTCGCCGCCGAGCTTGCCGATGTGGCCAAGCTCCTGGCGAACGCGAGGAGCCAAGACCCGCAAGTGGGAGACCGCCGGCTTGCGCCCGTGCCAAGCCTCGTGCGGCGTCCTGCCGTCAAGCGCCTTGGTAGGCGGCGGTTGAGGATGTAGACGGCCGTCACCACCGCTCTCCCGAAGACGGCGGCATCCCCTCGCTGAGGAGGCCCGAGCCATCCCTACAACCGCCTGGTTTGCGCGCTCGACGACGCCGTTCTGCTGCGGTGACGGCGCGGAGTAGTGGCGCCAATGCCCTCATCGCGCAGACGACGCGAATTCACCGCCGTGAATTGCCGTCGTTGTCGTCGGCGCGAAGACGCGCAGCCTGCGTCGCGCTCGCCTCCGCGGCGACTGCGTGCGCTGATGGCGTCCGCAGCCTCTCCGCTGCCGCCGAGGACCATCACCCACATGTAGCGGAGAGGTCGTCGACGGCGGCAGGAAATAGCGTCGTCCTCCGGTGTGGCGGTGTCACCGCCACACAAGTCCCGTGCACGAGCTCGAGCCTCTCCTTGGCTCGAAACTCGCCTGGGGAAAGGAGTCGCCTCGCCGTCAACACGCAGACGTCGCAGAGCTGCTCCACATGGTCAAGGCACGGCGGCCTCGCACCATTTCCGTGGCACCGAGCCGCCGGGGCCTCGGTGAAGGTGCCCAGCGCCATGCCATCGCCACGCCGTCGTCCCGACGAGCTGCGAGACGAGGGTTGTGCCACCGCACGTGAAGAGTGTAGAGTCGATTTG
Organism: Dendrocalamus sinicus; assembly: GCA_036346575.1. Classification (NCBI taxonomy): domain Eukaryota; kingdom Viridiplantae; phylum Streptophyta; class Magnoliopsida; order Poales; family Poaceae; genus Dendrocalamus; species Dendrocalamus sinicus. The sequence goes on along the minus strand of CM070641.1, from coordinate 48,724,197 downwards.
CGCCTCTGGTTACCTTGGCAAGGAGGCGGCGTCGAAGATCCCAAATCCGCAGCACCCGTGCTCGATCTCGACACGCGAGCCGTTCTCATCCACCGTCCCAAGGCGATGATGGAGTTCCGCAGATCGGGGATGTAGTAGACGCGGTGGCGATCGGTGCTCGCGATCTTGGCGATTTAAGACGACAGAGCCGACGCCCTTGATCTCCACGGCGGGCGTCGCCGAACTTGACGTGCCTCGAACGCTGAGTCGAGCTCGAGAAGAACTCCGCCGCCGGTCATGTGATGGGTGGCGCCGGTGTCGAGCACCACCCGTCGGTCTTGTCATTGCCGGAATCGCCGCCGAGGAGGCGTGTGCTTTTGGCTCGTCAAGGTGGAGAGAGCCACTGCGGCGGTGTCGCTGGAGGTAGTTCGATGCTCGCGTGAGCAATGAACAGACCGGCCGCTCCTCCTCCTCCGCTGCGCGACGTGGGCTGGCGCGTCGTGGTCGCCGACACCTTGGCCCAATGACCAAGCTTGCCGCAGATTGTGGCAAGAGTCGTCTCGTCTTGGCTTTGCTTGCCGGCATCGCCGCCTGGCGCCTTTTGCGCTTGCTTGCGCTGCCCTCTTGCGGCGCTGTCGTGGAAGAAGGCTCCCTTCTTCTTGTCACCTTGGCCGCAGCCCACCGCTCCCGAGTGAGGAGGAGCTTCCGCCAATGGTGACGGGTCGAGAGGCTCGTGGCTCATCGATGTCGGCGACCTTGAGGCGACCTAACGCCTCGATGGTCATCGTGGAAAGGTCCAGCAGAGACCCGATCGGCGAGCCATCCGCTTGTACTTCTCGGGGCGCGGCGGAAGAGCTTCTCCACGCCTCTCTCCTCGCCGTAGGTGTCGTCACCGAACTGCACCAACTCGCAGCGAGTGTTGAGGCGGAGAGCAAAGTCATCAACGTCTTCACCGCTTGAAGGCGGTGTTCTCCCACTCCGTCGTAGTGCTGCGGTGTAGACTTGCGGCGCGATCGCTGCCGATGCGTCTTTGCAGCGATGGTGTCCCAAGCCTCTTTGGCGATCCGCTTGTTGGTAGCGAAGCGCATCTCGGCGGATCTGCGGCGATGAGAGCATCCAGCGCCGTCGATCCTGGTCGTAGTCGACGTCGCCGTCTGGATGCATCCCACATATGCCGCACTCGAGCTTCACCTCATCACGCGACCCACTCGGCGTAGTTGGTCTTGATGAGGTAGGCCACCGCCGCCGCCAGCGGCGTCCCGACGACGACTGGTACTCGTGGTGACCACGGTGCGAACCGGGAGAGAGCGCGTTATGCGCGAGGCGCGCTCTCGCCGACCAGACGCCGCCGCCGCCGCGTGCCTCCTCCAGAGCGCCACCGCCGTGTCGCCTCGCCAGAGCGCCGCGGCGCGTCGCGCTGTCGAGGCTGCCGCCGCGCTCGTGGCGTCGCGGCGCCCGTTGCGCCGTTCGCCCTTGCGCGCCTCCCCTCTCCAGCGGTGAGGGTCGCGTCGCCGCTGCCATCAACAGAGCCGAGTCTGCTTCTTGTCGCCGCGCAGCCTTGACCTCTCTGCTGCCGCCGCCTGTGCGCATCTGCCGCCGCCGCTTCCACCTCCGCCGCTGCTGCCCGCTCCGCCGTACCCGGCCTTGACGCCCTTTCGCCGCTGCGTCTCGCCTCCGCTGCTGCCGCTGCTGCTCTGCGACGCAGCTCGGCCGTCTCACGACGCCGCATGCTCGAGGCGGCCGAAGGCCGAGATCGCCTGCGGACATGGCGCTGCTCGGGGCATTGCGTGGAGAGAGGGTGCTTCGACGAGCCGCCCGTCTCGGAGAGGAGTGGCGGGGGACAGCCGAAGCTTCTTTGCTCGGGGTGGGCTGCTGCGAGGCCGAGAAGGAGATGAGCGGGAGATGCTCGGGCTCACAGGATACTAAGGCTCGATACCACTTGTTAATCATTTGGACTCTTGCTCTTGGTGATAGCAAGATCCTTACTCTCATGGAGAGGATGACACTAGGAGATGGGGCAAGTTTTCTTGTTTATTGCTCACAAAATGCCATGCCAACCTGAGGGGTTGGGGATACAAATTTATAGGCTGAGAACCAGCCAAGCATATGCTAAGATGCTATCCTAGATGCTGTCCTAAAGCGGTCAATATGCTGTCCTAAAGCGATGCTGTCCTAAAAGCAGATGCTGTCCTAAAGCAGATGCTGTCCTAAGCGAATCTGTCCTAAAGCAAAGCAGATGCTGTCCTAAAAGCAGATGCTGTCCTAAAGCAGTCAAAAAACAAAAACTACCACAGCCCCACAAAGACCACAGTACAGGGACTTATTCATCAACAGGTGATGTTTCACGCATAGCTACAGTATCCCGCGTGGGTGCTGTTCATACGTCGCTACGGTTCTGTGCCATAACAGTACTACATCGGAAAAGAATCAATTTACATATGTTTATATGTTGATAAACGAAAAAACTATGATATAGATAGTAGGGACAAACAAAGCTGCTATGTGAACTGTGTAAGCGTACCTTACTCTTTCGGGTGACAACTCATCGAGTATCATATTTATTCTATTTGGGGAATACTTCGATGGCAATGATGCTCCAACCAGCCATTCTTCCGGTGGGAACAACTGCAAGCCAGTTCATAAGTATTTGAAATTGAAGAAAGAAGACACTAGTGAACTACAGATAAAAGATGCGGATCGACAGATTTCGGACCCATTGAAATCCTAGACAATAGAGTAGTTGGTACTTCAAGTTATCATTGATCAAATACCTCCACAAGAGATATATCAGCTTTCAGCAATGAAGATCATTGTTCATAAGGAATTGTAAAGGCTGAAATATGTAATGAGGTCTAGAGAAATATACCCGCATGCTTGAGACAGTACCAGTCACATAGCTGATTGGATGGACTTTGTCTTGATAGTGGAATTCCGTTTCGTTTATTGCCAAAAGCTAGCAAACCAAAATATGTTAGCATGTACATTTGAGTAACTAAATGTAAATCAAATTTGCACCTCAATATGCTAAAAACATGTAGAAAAATTGATACTATGAATTGCTGCAACAAACAACCTCAGGTAATAAATTTTAAACCCAATGAGGTTGTTTTGTTAAAAAAAACATAACATAATCTAAGAGTGCAATGTTCATATTCAATACTCATACTCCATCACTATTATCCTATATTGGAAGCACTTGTATCCTGGACTCCTGGTAGGTTCTCAAGGACTAACGAGACCTTCCTTTCAAATGAAAAGTATCTCATTTGTTAATCAACATTTATTTTCTAAAAAAAAGTATACTGTTTTACATAGTTATTGTTTGTTCAGAACTTGCACTTTTTTGCAGTTAAAGATTCATTTGGACATTGAATATGGGAATTGTGACATTTCTGAAGATAACTTTACCCGTGACAAAATGCAAAGATCGGAGGCTTAAACAGAAAGCTTTTGTTGCTATTCTTCACAAACAATAAAACTGAAACTTTCCAATGAAAAGACGTGCAAAAATCAGAAACTTAAATACTGGCAAAACATTTGTTTCTGTTCCTCAGAGAAATAATTGCATATAGAAGCATAACCCATCAAATAATTTTCCAGATAATTTTGCACAATACATTAACCATGTTCCTGTCAAATACCTCATTAAAAATCCACTCATGTATTCCATCTTCTTTTAATAGGTAAAGATATTTGAAGACCAATCCAACTATATCCTCCATGTGTTCTGAATCATTGCATGTGCACATAAGAGGCTTAAATAACATCAAAATATGCTTGGAAATGAAATGCTGGTGTTAGTTCTAAAAGAACAAAATGAAAATGGAAACTGACCATGACCAGCATCAGTGAGCCTCATGCTTACTGAGAAAAAGGAGTATTGAGTGCTGTCACTGCCCTCCCCAGCCACCAAGTTCATGGCCCATCCTAATGTAGCCAAAATTGGACATGTCACAGGTCACACAAGTTGACACAAGAAACTAAAGAATGACAAATGTTTGGGCAGAAAATGCCGGCAAAACAATATGTACAACAATATACTGTTGGAGCTAACTTGCCTAGTTCCTTTACAATATGGAAGATGGACCCCTCGCCTTCGTGCCCAATGAGGTGACTGAGATAACGGCAAGGACCTTCTTTGTAAAAGTGGATATCAGGTGTAACTGGCCATGATATTCTTAGATAGTCACCTTCTGCTATCGGAATTGCTTTGACAAGAAGCTGCATGACAAGTATGGTAAATGTCATATCATTTGCCATCGCTTATATTTACTTTTTGTTACAAATAAAAATTACTGAGAGTGGATTCTGTGCCAAGTATTCCATCCTCTCCATCTACTATGATTTGTGTTGCTTCAAGTTTTACCTGCAAATGTTCCCGGGAAAGAGGTTGACTTGGACATTTGAAGATTCTCTGATCAGTGTTTTTGACATCACTAAACAAGCGTTCAACTAAGCTTTGAATGCAATCGAGGCTCTCTACAAAAATAATTTTATCAGTAACAAATAGGTGTAGGTATGCCAATGGACTAACCTGAAATATTTACCCTGTCCATAAACAACAAGGTGCATAAGATTTGCTGAATAATTCTCATAAAACTTCAGAAGCTCAAGTCTGATGTCCAAGCCCCTCTCTTTTGGTTTAGTTTCTAGTGTTTCCCAACTTCCTGATAAATTAAATGACAAATTAGAGGTCATAAAATAATAAAATATTTTACTTGTTTCATATATTTGGGATAATAAATTTCATGCAAATAAGATACAAACTCCACAAGACAGTTGCTTATTAGGGATGCACAAGAGTTGATAGGAAGACCCAAACATTGTCGTGACATCAATTTAGGTTTTAGATGCAGACATTTCAATTTGCATGAACAAATTTTAAATTATTTTAATGTGACTTGAAAAAAATTGTGATTAGTAAAGCTGATAGGTATATTTAGAGGCAGAACACAAGGAAACTGGAACGTCTGGTTGTTTTGCATCCTCACAGTGTTTTATCATGAAAAATACAAAACAACTATCATAATGAGCTAACAAGGTGAGTAATCAGAAAATCATAACATCAAGAATTGCTTACCAGTACTGAATTTATGGTAAGGGTGATCCTTTGAAGCCAGATGCTTTTGAAGCTGCGGAAAAAATTGAAAACTGAACTAACAGTGCAGTATGGCTAATGGGATTAAAAGTGAATAGATGGAAACTACAGGATATACTGAGGATAAACCGGGCTTAGATCATGCCAAATATGGTTAACATGGAAGCACACCTTGTAAATAAAGAGAATGCATATTCAAAACACCTAATTGCAGTTTCTGATACAGATATGACATAGTGTTGCATGAAAGAATACCTGATGTATCTAACTAACAAAGTTGATAGTTTGAGTACCTGAAACATTTTCCAGCCGTCAGACAACAAATTTTTCTTGTGTTCTGTAAGGACAACAAAAGGCAACGTTACCTAGAATGTGCTTCTCACTACTTCAAATAAAACAAGTGTAAATTATAAAGTGATTGTGATAAGCTGAAACTGGTGTAATCTTAACCACCCAAATAAGTATAGTTGCTTTGAGGTATACTCTTGTTTTTGTATGAGAGACCATAGAAGCATATACCATGTTAGATACAAATAGCATCACCATGTATAAAGCAACTGCTTACCAGAATCAACAGCCTTTATCTCTCTAAGAACAGCATCCTGCGACATCAGTGGCTTAATAAAGAACTGTGCAAATCTGCGCAACAGAACCACCTCATTACTATTCAATAAAGAACCATGCAAATCTGCAGAACAGAATCACCACCATATTCAAAAACATGCATTAACTGAACAAAAATAACATTGAAGAGACTTACCTATCTAAGGCTTCTTCGAAATTGTCCACGTTGACATCAAAATAGAAATCCGTTGTCTCGGAGCATGTATAGGCATTGTAAGAGCCACCGTGCTGATATTTTTCACATCATACCAAATACTCAAAATATAATCCAAGTATATTGAATGCATCTTCGAAGCATTAAACAGAATATTTAAAATGTTCCATATTAGCAGGGTCCCAGACAGGAAATTGTACAAGGTGTGGACCTCTATACCAACTTATGATCGGATCACAAGGTCGTTGCTAGTTGGGAAATTAGTGCTGCTTTTCTTTACAGCATTTGCCCTGCATGTAATGCCATCACTGATGGATAAGTCTCTGTGTTGGCTGGTGCTTGTGGGGCTGCAGCACATGGTGTTTTTGCTGCCCTTCAAGGACAGCATCCTTGACTGGCTGTTAGCATCTCTTTAGGACAGCATCTTAGGACAAGCATCTTAGGACAACATCTTGACTAGCATCTAGGACAGCATCTTAGGACAGCATCTTGACTAGCATCTAGGACAGCATCTTAGACTAGCATCTTAGCATATGCTTGGCTGGTTAACAGCCTATAAATTTGTATCCCCAACCCCTCAGGTTGGCATGGCATTGTGTGAGAAATAAACCTAGAAAATTGTCCCATCTCCAAGTGTCATCCTCTCGATGAGAGTAAGGATCTTGCTATCACCAAGAGCAAGAATCCAGCGACTAACAATCACAACACCATAGTACATTGGCGAGCATGGACTTTGGCTTCAGTGCTAGGTGTATTTGGTTTGAGAGCACAATAGGCTACAATTGAACCTTAGGCATGACCAGTGTTTATGGCAAGGAGATATCATTCAGCCTGCTATGGTACAAGTTTAGATTTCTTTGCATGATGTTAAGTGCAAATAACTGAAATCAGTCATAATGTGCCACCTATCATAGCCTAACAAATCCCTTTTTCCATTCTCTTCTCTATCTTGTGTGTAACATTCGGACTAGCCCAACATCTAATATGATGCAGAGACCCCTACAATTGGGTTGAATTCATACAAATCTGATATGGTTGTGTCAGCATATCATGCTTAAACTGTGAGTAATACTTGCAAGCAAACATGTGATGAAACGAAATGAGGTTCAATTTTTTTCTTGGAGTTGATTGATAGAAGGTACCTCTATGATATATTTCGTATAATCATGTTCTCCAGGGTATTTCTCACTGGCATAAAATAGCATATGCTCTGCAAGCAAGTCCATGCTAATAAATCAAGACAAGAAAAAGAACAGAGAAAATGCTTTAAATGAAAATGAATTTGACTTGATGCGACCAACATTCATCATGCTAATCGTTTCCTTCATCCCAATAGTTTACTTTGTACTCATCAAACATTTTGCCGTTAAAAGAGTAACAAATCCTGCAAAAAACCGATGCCTCTCTAGTCTAGAGTATACCTATCAATTTAACTTTATGTGGTTTTGTCTGCAATATGCTTTACATACACATATGCAATAAATCGATACAGTGCCGCATGTGTAGCTCAGCTCAGTACTTGCAATGAATTGGTACAGTCCCGCGTGTGTAGCTCAGTACTACTCCTATATCTTTTGTTGTTACCACTTAATAGTAGAATTCACCTGCCAGGCAAAATCGACACGCATTATGTTGAATATGATGACTCATATCCTAAACTAATAGGACTTAGAGAGGTGTACTACAAGGATAGGATTCCGACTTTACTTTGGAGGAGAACTAGCGGGGCACTATATAAAACCATGAGGAGTGGCCATGGAGAACCCAAGTCACAAACCAACTTATCCAAAGCAGAGGGCGCATAATGATCCGAGAGTCCTAAAAGGTTTGAGAGGGTTGTGAGAGAGCGACAATCTCTTATACTCTTTTGAGGTCGTGCGTAACGAATTTACGATCGACTTTGCCAAATATGTTTCTCTTTCGTGATTCTTTTGTCGTCATTATATCAGTTCTCTCTACGGGATTTATCTACTTCGTTCTTGATATCGTGCACGCTCGTGTCGTATTTCGCAACTTTGATCCGATCTGGAGGCTAATGTGCATTAGGAGAAGTATCAGAGTATAATAGGTGGTATCAGAGTCAAGGCCAAATTAATCTGATTCACGAGAAGGTAAGTAAAACATCAGATGGTACAAAATTAAGACTGATGTCGATGATGTGGTCAAGCAGAGAAATTTGATGGCAGAGAAAATTTCAGTGTGTGGCAATGAGTGGTGAATAATGTCACTGTCCAACAAGGGTTAATCGATGCTATTGAAGGGGAAAGACCGGAAAAGATGTTCGTTCAAAAATGGAAAGTGATGGAGCGGAAGGCTGTCAGTATAATCCATCTATATCTCTCCGATAAAGTAAAGTATTTAGTGATCAAGGATAATTCACCAAAGAAATTATAGAGTGACTTAGAAAAATTGCATATGACGAAGTCGCTGACAAACCGATAGATATTGAAGCGGCAACTATATAGGTTGTGCATGGAGGAGGGTACAATGTTTGTTGACCATATCAATGTTTTCAACAAACTTATGACACAGCTGACTAGTATGTATGAGAAATTTGAGAAGAATGACAAGGTCGTTATATTGGATTCATCTCTACCACCATCATAAGAGCAATTTGTGATGAGAATTCTCGTTGAAAAAACACTCTCAACTTCAATAACACAGTGATATCTATGTGATAAGGAATGTCATATGATAAAAGATTGTCTAAGTTTGAAGCAAATAAATGGTGCATGCTCAGTGGCGGTAGCGGAAGATGATTTAGACATACTTGTCGTCGGTCAACTATGTACTTCTCATGAATAAATATTAGATTCAGGTCGTTGCTTCTACATATATTCGGCGAGGGAAATGTTCGACGAAGGATCTCTATGTCCTATGCATGGAACTGTTCACTTAGCGGATTGCAAGGAGTATGCAGTAACTGAGGTGGGAATGATTACATTGAAAATTTATGAGGGAACAAATCGCACATTACTAGGAGTTCGGTATGTTCTTGGCTTAAAAGAAGAAACTAATATCTGTGGGGTCGCTTGAACTCGAGTGTTGTGAGGTATCTCTTCGAGGTGGAGTCATGTGAATTGCTTGCAAATGACGATTAATCATGAAAAGTATTTGGAGCAATGGAGGATACCGATTGATAGGTAATCATAAGGAAAGAGCAACCAATGGGAGATCTAGTATAAATCCTAACGAAGAGAAGGAAATTGTGTCGCCAATGTTAGGTGCTCAGATCTCATCTACAGTTATGTATGGAACTGTAAAGATGGTTGCAAACTCTAGCAATTGCAGAGGTGAAGGTGCGAGATGCTGAACGAAGGAAGACATGGTGGGACCAACTACGCGACACCAACAAGCAGGTGGAGCTTGAGGCTGTACAAACCTATAGCATGGAGGGTTATAGGAACATGATGTGTGGTTAAGCATACTACACATCAAAGAAGCTCTCAGGTGGAGGGTCTGGGCAGTCAAACCTAGACATCGACACATTGCGGTGATATGCATGAGCCTCTATGGTGGAGGAACTCCCAAAGATGGAAGGAAAAAGGCGAAGCTGACTTAGAGCAAATTCTTGGAACACGGTGGCTTTAACGAATAAGAGTCAAGATAGAGATTGTTGTATGGTGATTCACATCCTAACATAATAGAACTTGAAGAGGTGTGCTACAAGAATAGAACTATGGGGCACTACAGAAAGCCATAAGGGGTGGTCATGTAGAACCCATGCCACAAACCAACTCATCCAAAACAAAGAGCGCACGAGAGAATTAGAGACTAGATTATTATTTAGCACTAGATTCTTGTATAGGGCAAGAATCCAAGTGTCCTAAACGATTCGAGAGGATTAAAAGAGTGACAATCTCTTGTACTCTTCAGAGGTTGTGCTTAAGAAATTTACGATCGGCTTTGCCAAATCTTTATTTCTCGTCATGATTATTTTGTCGCCGTTATTTCGATTCTCTCTACAGGATTTATCTACTTCGTTCTTGATATCATGCACGCTCATGTCGAATCTCGTAACTCTGATCCGATCTAGAAGCTGTTGTACATAAGGAGGGATATCAGAGTATAACACACTGGTTCTGCTCATAGACAGAAAGTATAGACATTTTTGTGCTTGTGTCAGCGCTCATATATACAGTATCAAGCAAGCTGCCAAGAATCCTACAACACAACGTGTAGGAGCAGTCGAGCAGAGCAGGTTATATTATTTGGAGAACGACCAACTCCCGTCCTGAACTCTGGCCCGCCCGACCAAACCGTGTCTACCATTAAATTCATGGATTACTAAAATAATTGTACTACTTTGTCGTTTACAATGATCTGAACAAATAACTGATATGACTAAAGTAGGATTTTAGCTACTGTGCTAAGCTTAGTAGGATGCTCGCTAGACACTTGAGAGACATTTAGGAAAAGCAACGCTGCGGGCGACTGCTACAGTAAATGCACGGCGGTGTCATCAAGAGAAGGCAAAACGTAAGCCGTGCATGTGCAGCCCGTACGAGCAATCATGGACGCTGAAGAGAGATAAAGGATCACAATTTCCCTTTTGATCAGAGCCTTAATCTGAACCATCAATGGCGTGATTCGACGGTCAAAACACGTCCAGCGACACTTCAACCAGCCACAAGACTTCTACTTTTCTATAGGAACATCAATTGACTTAAGACTGCAAATCTGCAGGTTCATCATTTGGTCACGAAAGCACCCAGCACCAGGGAGGGAAGGTAACCAAGCAAGCGACGCCGCTTGTCCCCTTGATTCGATGGAGACAAGTCGAGAACCCTGCCGGATCCCAAAAGGGAGATGAGATTCATCCATGCCGGCGAGCAAGCTCGCAGAGCAAGAGCACCGCGCTGGGGCCAGACGTCGTAACGAACAATCCCCACCCGACCACTACCTATCCCGAATGCTCACTCCACGAATCCGTGGCTAGATCACGCGCACGCAAGGAACAGAAATCGAAGCCCAGCGCGCGAGCGAGATGACCGACGGGTTGAGGAGGGCGGAGGGGAGACACGAGAACTCACCGAGGAAGTGCGCGAGGCCCTCGAGCCCGTCCGGATCGCTGAACGAGCCCACGCCGACCTCCATACACGCCGCCGCCTGAGCACAACGAGAGATACAGAATCACAACCGAATCACGCGAAAACGATCGATCAATCCGCGAGCATTTCCCTGCCTCCGCGGCGTCCTAGGAGCGAGCGAGCGAGCGAGACGGACCTTGTCGGTGTCGGCGTCGCTGATGAGGAGGCACTCGAGCGCGTTGGGGAGCACCACGCGGCGGTACTCCCGCTTGTCGCTCCGCGCGCGGATGAACTCCACATTGCTCCCCGCCGCCGCCAACGCCGCCGCCGCCGCCGCCATCTCGACTCGCTCTTAACCCGCCGCCGCCCCCTCTACTTACTACCACTCTCTCCCCTTCTCCTCCTCGCTTGGACTAGTTTTACGCGATCCTCCAATCTCCAATGGTGGATTGGAGACCAAGGCTTAAGCTAGCGGGGGCTGCTTTATAATTGTATATGTTGTTGCGACTGTGCGTCATGACAAAATTCCTTGTCCACCGGCGAATGCCGTGCTGGCGTGCACGTGCCTGCGACTTCGCAGCGACGGGGGAAAGGGGAAGGAAGACTGACCCCGTATGCTCTCATTGGGGTCACAGTCAGATGTCCGACACGTTATCGCACCGATCTTCGCGTGCGATGATTCTCTTCCTTTTTTTTATCCGCGATCTCCCGTCTCGCTTCCTCTTTTCGCTTTCCTCCACCGACACCATCGTCTTCGCCACCATCGGCCGCTGCCGCTACGCCTTCGATATCTTCTCCCTCCCGCTCTCCCTCTCCCCCGCCGCCACCTCCGAGCTCCGCCTCACCGACGGCGCCTCCGTCAACTACAACGGCAACTTCGCCCCCACCTCGACTCCCTCCTCTTCGTCCCCGAGCGCAACGGCACCCTCAACCTCTACCTCACCCCGTCCCCACCGCCGCCGCCTCCCGCCGCGAGGTGCTTGAGGTGGCGCCGCTCTCCCCGCTCCTCCCGGGACCCCATCGCCTCAAGGACCGCCGTCCCTCACCCCGACGGCTCCCACCTAGTCGTCTCCACCGCCTCCCGCGCCTCCCGCGCGGAGCCGGGCGGCTATCTACTCCACCCATCCCCCACCGCACGCGCCGACTCACCCGCCCGACATCTCCGACTTCAGACCCGCCGTGTCGCCCTCCGGCGAGTGGACCGCCGCCGCGTCGTCCAGCCCCGCCGGGTGGACCGGCGAGGTGGAGGACCTCCGCACGGACATCTACGTCTTCATGACCTCCGACGGGTCCCGGCGGACGCTGGCCATCCACGACGATGGTTGGCCGAGCTGGGCCGACGAGACCACCATCTTCTTCCACCGCCGGGACAGCGACGGCTGGTACGGCGTGTACCGCGCCAAGATTTTCGTCACGGATGACGGGCTGTCGGTGAGGCGGAGCTCGGAGGCGGCGACGGCGGGGGAGAGGGAGAGCGGGAGGGAGAAGATGTCGAAGGTGTAGCGGCAGCGGCCGATGGTGGCGAAGACGATGGTGCCGGTGGAGGAAAACGAAAAGAGGAAGCGAGACGGGAGATCGCGCGGAGAAAAAAAGGAAGAGAACCATCGCGCGAGGAGATCGGTGCGACGACGTGTCGAGCATCCGACCGTGACCCACTGAGAGCATATGGGATCAGTCCCCAGAGAAGTCTCTTCCGGGGAAAGGGTCCCCGCCTTCTCCGGTTCTTCGACTCCTCGCTAACCAGTTCTCTCCAATTTCTTCCTCTACAGGGAGAGGAAAAGTAGCGCCTATTTAGCAACGGCTGCGGTTTATGGTTTTTGACTGAATTTTTGAATTTTGGTTGTTTACAGTACACATTACAGAGAGACAGTTACTCACTTGCGATTTTGGCTAGTACAGGTGTTGGGCTTTTAACGTGTAAATCGTTTAACTTGTAGACCCCGTCTTGAGAAAATACTTCGTTTGAAAGTTAGGTACTGTAGCAAAAGCCAAAAGCCGTCAGCTTCGGAGGAAAAGAATAGGCCCGTAAACCAACAATTAATCCACATAATCGCTGGATCAGCTTGGTTTCAAAAAAAATCTCTGGATCAGCGTCCGGGTTCGTGCTACCACCATTGGCTTCTATTCTTAGAACAGGCTGTGTGATACCTGTTCATATTGGGTTGGTTGTTTTTTCGTGTGGCTTTGGCTTTGGCTTTGATTTATGATTTTTATTCTGAGAGATAGTATATAAAGAAAAATAGTCATATGAGATTTTGTCCAGTATAGCTGAAAGTGGTATAGTGTCTGTTACAATCTTCCTGTAGATTTCGTCTTGAAAAACGTAAAGTTTAAAAATTAGTTAGTAGTTACTGTAGCAACTGCTAAAGCCAAAGCTTAAGTGGATTCGAATCCACCCAATTGTCTTCTATTTCTATCTTCTGTTTGTCAATATAAATATCTGATTTTTTTGAATGATTTCTCCACTCCTCTCGCTTCGAAGATAATGAACGAGGTCACAGACGCAGGGGCGGAGCTCTCAGTATGGTAAGGTATGGCGCTCGCCATACCTTGAATTCTCAGCGATTTTTACCCCCAAATCACTCTGTACCATAGACACATCAAGAAAGATGAAGTTTCATTGTAATAAACTCTCAGCCAGTGGCGAGAGGAAGAATAACAGTAGCGAATATTACCTAGACGTTCTCCTGGGCTGTCGGCTGCTTTTGGGCTGCTACTTTATTTAATTGTGTGGACGTATTAGTGATTTAGTGTATCACGTACAGGCCTTTTGGTATGTTATATGTTATATGTGTATAAATCATCATGATATGTTATATGTGTATAAACCAATTTAGTGAGAAATCTTTGATATCTATGTTATCGATTTCGCCATACCTTTTTTTCCCGTCCTCCGCCACTGCACAGACGTATCATGACATTATTTTTCTCGCTCACATTCACGTACATATCTTTTTCTCACTTTTTCACTACCGTTCACTTTGTATAAAAACTATATTTTTTAGTCGCTACTTTATTTTCAATCAAAAAAAAATCAACTGCTGGCATCATGAGTAGATCCACAACTGGCAAACACAATAAGGCTTGCCATTGATCTCAAAAAAGAAGAAGAAGAAGACGACGACTTGCCATCTGCCAGTCCACTTACGTATGTGAATCTTCGGGGAAACGCTTGGCGTTTTGGACTCATGTGAGTTCTTCCTGGGGTGTAGTCCTTTTTCTTATATCGTGCGGTTTGAAGAAATCAATGCGAGTAGACTGTGATGTGATGTGAATTGTACACGACGACTCTGCTCGGAGTCATGCTCGAAATGTTAATCAAAGCCGAAATATGTGTTGTCTGCGCCCCTTTTTACGAGGACGCCAAGTCATCTTGACAAAAAAATTACCCAACTTCTGCTTCGAACTTTTGCGGTGTACCGCACTACGTTTTCCAAATTAGTAAGCACGCCCAAGGTACTGACTCCAATAACTTGTTGCAAGCATTCTATTTGCAGCAGGGTGCAGACAAAGATGATAATTTTCGTCACACAGTGAATACAGAAGAAATAAATAGGTATCCGATACTATCTATGCTCGACTCCAACGGCGAGGGAAAAAATACGGAATAGGATACGAAATAAGTGATATCCATCCGTATATATCTGTATATCAAGTGATACAGGTAGGTCTATTGTGAATTTGCTTAAGAATAAGACAACAGATAGGCAGATTACTACATCTAAATAGGCCGGGAATGTTAAGTGCTCTTTCTTTGATATTTCGAAAATTAGTCTCTGTGTATTCACTTCTGATTGCACCCCTACTATCTAATGTCCTGTATAAGAATGCAAAAGAAGTAGATAATATTAGCTTCAACTTTGAGAAAAAAAAATACAGAAATGATACATGACGAACAATGTCCATCCGTGTCCGCTCTGTTGCACCTCTAATTTGTAGTAGTACACTTGTTTGATTTCAAAGAAGTTCAAGCTCCGATTGCTCCTCTAATTTGTAGTAGTACACTTGTTGGATTTCAAAGAAGTTAAAGGCGTTCAGCTCCTTCGAAGAAGCTCCGAATGCACCGCGACAAAGTTCACGGTACCAATTGGCTTATATTGGCTTGCTGAGGTGTAATCGCACTGCACCTCAAACAACTTTCAGAGGCGTAAGCTTTGCTGACAAATCAGAAGCTCAAAGTAAGCCACGAGTCAAAAACCGATTGCTGTAACAAGAGATAATACAACTGCTACATCTGTTTCTTAGTAAAAGCTAAGATCAGAACGTGATTGACGAGCATGACAAATAGCTTTTGAACATTAGCTAGTGAAAATGTAACAGTATATGACACAGTTCCAGCGCGCCGTTATTGTGACACTGAAACTGATACGGGATAGTTTCAGATGTGGTTTTCTGTGGACGGCGAGAGGAGAAAGGAGATTGAATCGAGATTCTCGGTTAGATCGCAGGGGTAGCGGGGAAGATCGTGCTCACCCTCGTGAGCACGGCGGGATTCGTTCCTAGCCAGCGTCGAGACTCTGAGAACGCCTGGGGATAAAGAAAGATTGCTGTTTTGTTGATTCCTTCGAGTTACAGACTACGACCTTTATGTAAGGACTGAACAATCCGACGCTGACTAGAACACTTGATCCTTATTAGGCCCTGTTTGTTTCCACTTAAGATTATTATAATCTAGCTTATAATCATAAGTGGAAACAAACAGCCTAGATTATAAGCTAACTTATTATAATCTAGTAGCCCAGATTATTGTAATCTAATAAGCTCAAAAAAGGAGCTTATTTCAGCTTATAGACCCACCTTTTATCTTAAGGACTATAAAACTTTATGAATATTATCCACCTTTGCCATTCATCCATCCCCCAACTCCCTTGCCTCTCTCTCAAGGACATTGTAGTCTTTAAACATTCGAATACAACAATCCATAACTCTGATAATCCAGACTGCCAAACACTTGACAGCTTATTTTTCACCAGCTTATTATAATCTAGCTTATATGATCCCCCATCTATAAGCTAGATTATAATAATCTTAAGTGGAAACAAACAGGGCCTTAATAACAAACTCTGAATCTTAACTAATAACTAACGCTTATGTCCTAACTGGTAACAACTAATATTTTCCTAAACTAATATCTTCTATCTAACCTGAACTCTAATTTATCTCAGCCGAGCTGTTGCCGAACTGTTGCGCATCAAGTCTTGTCGGTTGTCGAATTGTTGTCCATCATGGTGCCGGTTGCCAAACTGTTGCCCATCACGGCCTGCCGGTTAGAAGGTCTGCGGGTATAAAACTTTCCCCAAAAAGAGTCCATAACATTTGCCCCCTTCTGCTAAAACAGCTCATCATCGAGCTTAAAATCGAGATAACTCTCACGGAATTCCGGAAGAAGAACCCTGGAAGGTTTAGATGGCACACAATCCTCCATTGAACCAACACCTTCCAACAACCACAATTAAGACGAGCACGTTGTACCATCAAAGGAATTGGGATAACCCGGCCATGGTGTGTATCAGATAGCGGTGGTATCTCAACTAGAAGGCAACCATGGAAGGCCAGCCTTAAGCAATGCCACATGGAAGATGTCGTGAACCTTAGCATGAGCAGGCAGCTAAAGCCAATAAGCCATTGAACCAATTCATTTGATGACCTAAAAGGCCCATAGAATTTAGGAGCCAATTTAGATGCAACACGGCCCATGAGAGACGAAGCAGGACGATGATGCAAATGCAACCAAACCCACTGGCGCACTTCAAACCCCAGCGCACGATGATGACTACCATACTACTGCTTCATGACGGCTTCAGCTTGGAGCAGTCTCTCACGTACTTCTACCAAAAATTCATCACGATCCACCATCTGTTGTTCTACAGCAGCCACACGAGCTGCACTTGGCTCACTAACCGACAAGGCCGGCAGATTGTGTCCATAAACAACACAAAAAGGCGTAGTGCATATGATACGGGGTCGTCCGATCTTCTCGATGTAGGATTAGGTACTCACGTGCAGCCTCTCGAATCGTAGCGATCCTCCGTTGCCAATGCAAGAACGAACGCTCTTTAATTCGCAAGATCACACGTGCCGAACTTCACGACCACCAAGCGAAAGCTCCATCGCGCTCCCAATTCCCAGTGGAAAAGTTGAACGATCTCAATTTGCAAGAACTTGCAAATTTTTCTATTGAATCGAATTGGATCAAAAGATCCAAAATCATGCACAACTCCAGCTCTTCATTATCTAGTCACGTACAGTGTTCTGATGGATATCTCCTATCTCGTCTCCATATTCTAGTCGGCTTCCCCGTCCATGCGTGATGGAGATGAGTATATATACGGCGGCTGGCTGCTGTCACCACGCAAGTACGTGTACATGGGCCTTGGGCCAATGGGCTTCGTATTTTGTTTTGTTTCCTTTCGCACAGGCGTATGCACTAGCAGCTTCATTCGGTTGCATAGATGCAACAGTTGATGTCTGTTGTTGGCCACAAGTCCTCCTTGAAACTTCGCCGTGATCCTTCATGCAAATACGGATGAGCTGACTCCTTGTTCAACGGATGTCGGTCTGCACGCATGTGCGTCCTTTCGTGGTTCATCTCTATATTCTCTTGATTTATAGGACTAAAAAAACATTCGCCTTCACAGACTATGCAGTTAAAATAACAACAAAAATATTCATAGGACTAAAAAGGATCAATAAAGTACAGTAACAAATTATTTATTTGTGTTTCCTTTTCTATATGTAACTGAACTTCGTAATATTCACATATGCTAATAACACTTGCCTAATCCAATTGACAAAGCCACACCTAATGAAACCCACCACAACACAAATCTAGCATAATTAAGGAACTCCTGCACATGCTGCATACACGTCAGCAAGCAAACATTAGTACTCAAGTACATCAGTAGAAGCTTACAGAAGACACTACCTATGTGTTATTATGGTCGTGATTACTCTTATCAACATAAACACTACAAATGTAATAAAATTGCAATTAGCATGTAACGTAACACACCTTTTTGTGCAGACCATCTGTAACCACAATAAAAAGTCCAGGAGCTACCACCAAAATAATTAGGACAACAATCAGAGCACCTTTACTCAGGATATATGTTGCTAATCTTTTCAAGTATTGCAACATAGCTAACATGAAAAAATGTAATGTCCTGAATGGATGCTCTGTTAGTGTCAAATTCTCCAGTTCCAATTTATGTTTCTCCCGGATTTCTGCAAAACAAAGAAATACTTAGGATTTAAAACACACAAAATGTCAACTTCAAATTGGTTAAATATAAAACTAACTGTACAAAGCTCTGCCAATGAGATAGCGCTAACTAAATCAACATGTATCAGGTAGAAGATATTCTGATACAAAGTCTTGAATAAACCAAAGGGATCATATGAAATGCAAATGGTGTGTTCATTTACCAGACAGAAATTCATTTGCCTAGCCAGTCATTACATAAACCATAACCTGGATTAGTCACACTCACACTAGTAACCTAGTAGTAGGCCCAGTTATGAAGAATGGA
The DNA here is from genome assembly GCA_036346575.1 of Dendrocalamus sinicus. NCBI lineage: Eukaryota > Viridiplantae > Streptophyta > Magnoliopsida > Poales > Poaceae > Dendrocalamus > Dendrocalamus sinicus. The sequence goes on along the minus strand of CM070641.1, from coordinate 48,705,783 downwards.
TGGTTCATATGGCCACCGGGAAAAAAATAAATCTGATGTTAAACTTCCAAGTTGCTTTGCTCTAAAGGGGAAAGATTCAGGCACTGCAGTAATGCAATCGATATAGCAAGTCTCATTAGCATGTGATAGACTATTTAATGCTATGTCATAACTTCACAATGCAACCAAACAACCTAGAAAATTGGCAATTTGGTTAGCTTTTGTCTTGTTTGAGTTGTAACAAGCGAAGTGCCTTTTTTCCAAGCAATAATACGCCTTCTGCGTGTGTCTACGTTGCGTGGATACTTCACAAAAGTCGCATACTAGTATCGGATACTGTATAGGATACGGATACTGCCTCGATACTCTCCGATATGTATCCTGTCAGTATCCTAAATTTATGATTATTCAAAAAAATAAATCCTGATACTTCTCCGATATCTCGTCAATACTTCGCTGATACTGTTTGACCTAAAACAAACCATTCTCACACAACATCCACAAGTTCACTCGGACATTCGCATGACCCCATCTCACGATCCCTCTCCACGCGCTTGCCGCCACCATGACAACGCCGATGTCCCCTCGGTGTCGCCGCTCTATCGTCGGCCGTTCCCCTTCCCTCTGGTCGCTCGCTCCCCTTCCGTGCGGCTCCCCTTCCCTCCCTAGCCCCATGCCGCCGCCTCCACCCCGCCAAAACACATCTAGTCGTCGGCCACCCCACACATCTTAGGAGACACGACTGGAGGCAACATCCCCTCGGTGCCGCTGCTCCCTCCGGTCTCCCCAACTCTCATCCTCCTCCAACTCACCGCCATCTCCTTCCTCTCCACCCCCCGTGCACCCTCACTGATGCTGCCAGATCCAAGCTGCCACCCCCTTCTACTCCGAGTGCCACCGCTGCCGATCTACTTCATCCAGCGGCCTCTAACTTTGCCGACGATCTCCTCTGACTTCCCTCTACTCCCTCTAGCTTCTTCTTCCTATTCCTCTCACCCACTCATGCTATCGCCTAGATCCACTGTTGCTGGCTCATCTATTCTCCGCCGGTGGCCACCTCGAGTCCCCCTCGGCCTCCTTCCCTCCCTTTTTTGTTGCCGTCCTCCCCTTCCTATCTCTCATTCTCCCCCGCTGCTAGTGCCCCATGTTAGGTCTAGGTTTTCTTTAGGATCTCCTAGGTTAGATCTAGCGGGGTTCATCTCTAGTTCGGGTTCTTGAGAGTTACTGAGAGGGAGAGAGAGGTACTAACCATCCGTGGTCTTGGCTGCGGTGCGAGGGGTCCGCCATGGAGTCGGTGGAGTCGGAGTCGGCGTTAGTGAAGTCCGGTGCGCGCTGTCCCAGGCGGCGTGGCGATGGTGCTTCCGTCAGCCGGCGACGGCGGCTGTCTCCGGGCGGCGTGGCGCTGGCGCTTCCGCCACCGGCCGCGCCCCGCTAGATCGGTTATTTAGGTTTTGGTGGGGTGGTGCTGCTCCGTTCAACCTCGTTAAAGAGCCGCCCCCCACCTTTATATATGGCGCGATGTGACAGGGCCCACCAACCATTAGGGTTGGGCGCCCGATCGTGGCACGAGCTCAAGGCCGGTAGGCCGTTGGGCCTCCGGGGTGGAGATCATCCTAACATTCTCCCCTTGATCTCAACTTATATTCTGAACTCTATACTTATCACTCATTGTTTTTCTCATTCCTTCACGGATCGATTGCATAGAGCGTGCCTCATCGTCACGATCTTATGCCATTAGATTCAATGACCACAATGTACTTCTGTTTTGAAATGAACTCTCAATCGGGCCCTTATTGTCCAGAATCATAGGCTTTCCCGTAAACCCATGCCGGCTAAATGTTCTCTGAACACATTGGGTGGTAAGCCTTTGTGAGCGGATCATGAGCATCTTTTCTGTCCCTTATATGCTCAAGACTGATTATATGATCCCGGACTTTATCTTTCACAACATAATACTTTATGTCAATGTGTTTGGCAGCACCACTTGACTTATTGTTGTGAGCATAACATACTGCTGGTTCATTATCGCAGTATAACTTTAGTGGCTTATGTATGTCATCTACCACTTTCAACCCGGGTATGAATTTCTTTAGCCAATTCACCTGCCCTGTGGCCTCATAACATGCTACAAACTCGGCATACATTGTGGATGATGTAGTGACGGTTTGTTTTGAGCTTTTCCACGATATAGCTCCTCCTGCGAGAGTGAATACATATCCGGATGTCGACTTTCTATCATCTCCCGCGTAATCAGAATCTGTATACCCCACTATATGGAGTGAATCTGATCTTCTGTATGTCATCATGAGGCCTTTTGTTCCTTGCAAATAACGCAAGACTTTCTTTATCAATTTCCAATGTTCTATTCCAGGATTGCTCTGGAATCTGCCAAGTAACCCGGTGACAAACGCTAAGTCAGGGCGCGTACACACTTGAGCATACTGTAAGCTTCCGACAGCTGAAGCATATGGAACCGCTTTCATTTGATCGATCTCATATTGGTTCCTGGGGCATTGAAATTCCCCATATCTGTCGCCCTTGACTATAGGAGCAGGTGAAGGCTTACAATTTTGCATACTATATTTCTTTAGAACCTTTTCTAAGTATGCCTTTTGAGATAAACCTAAAACCCCTTAGTTCTATCTCGGTGAATCTCTATTCCCGAGCAACGAAGCTTCACCAAGATCTTTCATATCAAAATTCGAGGACAAGAACTTCTTGGTCTCTTGTAATAGGCTAACATCACTACTAGCAAGTAAGATGTCATCCACATACAGGATTAGGAAAATGTATTTCCCATTCTTAAACTTTGCATACACGCAATTGTCCTCTACATTCTCCTTAAACCCAAAACTTCTTATTGTACTATCAAACTTCAAGTACCACTGGCCTTGATGCTTGTTTTAATCCGTAAATGGATTTCTTCAGGCGGCATCCCATACGTTCTTTTCCTTCCACAACAAAACCTTTCGGTTGTGCCATGTAAACATTTTCCTCCAAATCCCCATTTAGGAACGCCGTCTTTACATCCATCTGATGTAATTCTAAATCATAATGAGCTACAAGTGCCATTATTATTCTAAAAGAATCTTTACACGAGACTGGAGAAAATGTCTCATTGTAGTCTATGCCTTCTCTTTGCGTAAAGCCCTTTGCCACAAGTCGCGCTTTAAATCTTTCTATATTCCCTCTAGGTCATGTTTTGTTTTGTAGACCCATTTGCAGCCTACTGTCTTGGCTCCTTTAGGAATAGTTTCTAAGTCCCAAACACCGTTGGTGCTCATTGACTTCATTTCATCCTGCATAGCTTCAAGCCACTTAGATGAATGAGCGCTTCTCATGGCTTCTTCAAAGAGGTGGGATCACCCTCCATTTCAAATTCCTCGTTTCATAGACTTCGTAATCATTAGGGATAGCTGGTCTTCGGCTCTTTGAGACCTTCTCGAGTCCCGCCGCTTGGCGCTTGTTCTGTGTGAGGTCATTGTTGTTCTTCCTCTTGGGTGACAATGGGTTCTATGGGATCCTGAAGGACAGGTTCCTCATGTTCACTCATCGTTCCCACAGAGAACCGACAACAGTCTTTGTCACTACGATTCCGCAGCCTTGTTGGTGTAGCAACAACAGTAGCGTGAAAATGGTTCCTGAACCATCGGAGTGGGCACATGTACCGCTTTTCCTCTAGGTTAATTTCTCGCTACTACTCTGCTCCCCGATCATCTCATCCTCCAAGAAGACAGCATGTCTTGTTTCTACAAACTTAGTATGTCTGTCGGGACAATAGAAGCGATAACCCTCGATTTTTCTCGATAGCCAATAAAATGGCAAATGATCGTCTTGGGATCTAGCTTCCTATGTTTGGGTTAAAACTTTAGCCTCAAGCAGACAACCCCACACACGTAAATAGTTAAGTGAGGTTCTCTTCCGTCCACAACTCATACGGTGTTTTGGGTACCGACTTGCTTGGTACTCGATTAAGAATATGAATGGCGGTTTTTAACGCCTCCATCCATAAACTTATCGGTAGCGTGGAGTAACTTATCATACTTCTCACCATATCCATTAAGGTACGGTTGCGTCTTTCACCACTCCATTCTGTGAGGTTCGCGGTGTAGAGTCTTGGGCAACTATGCCATTTTCTGTAAGAACCTTGCAAAGGTCCAGGAACTTGGCCATACGGGGTGTGCCGACCGTAGTACTCCCCCCCACGGTCGGATCTTACTATCTTAATTTTTGAATTGTGCTGATTTTCTACTTCAGCCTTAAATATCTTAAATTTATCCAATGCTTCTGATCTTTCTTTAATTGGATAAATGTAGCCATAACGCGAATAGTCATCCGTGAATGTTATAAATGAATCATAACCATCCACACTTATCACAGAAATGGACCACGGATATCTGTGTGAATTATTTCTAAAATTCACATTAGCCGTTTGGCGTCTTTCTTTATTTTCTTAACATATTTTCCTTTTATGCAATCAATACATTGTTCTAAATCTGAAAATTCTAATGGCGGAAGAAGTGTTTTCTTAATCAATCGTTCTATTCTCCCCCTCGAAATATGGCCTAAACGACAATGCCATAATTTCGATGATGCATCATGATTTATCTTCCGCTTTTACTTTCATTCACTGATTTAAGAGGTATTCTCATTCTCAATGGTCACATGATTCACATTCTCGTAAAGTGATAATAAATAAAGCTTGTCTTGTCGGAAGGCAAGACCAACACATTATTATTAAACACAAGTCTGCATTTGCCATCACCAAAATGGCAATCATAACCATCATCATCTAATTTCGACACACTTATTAAGTTTCTGCAAAGAGGGTACATAAAGAACGTCCAAAGCCTAAGTACAAAACCATCATGAAATTCTAAAGAGATCTCCAATGGCCTCGACTTGGCTTCAATTTCATTCGCAACTTTAATTGTTCTTTCTCCTCTTTGTAGGGTCCTCCTCGTATGGAATCCTGTAATGAATTAGCAACATGAGCAGCTTGCACTGAGTCAATCCACCAAGTAGATTTTTCATAACTTAAATACAAGGATTCATCTATAAATGTAATGACATCATTACCATTCTTCAACAGATGCTTCAGAACTCAGGCGATCCCTCCGTAGTGACTGCCTTCTTCTTGCAAAATTTGCAGTGTCCTTGTCTCTCAGTAAAATTGTTGGGCTTATTAAACTGGGAGCCTTTCCTGTGACTTGGAAGAGGAGCTACTTTCCCACCGAGGTTTCCCTTGTGGTTTGGCATTAAAGTTCTTTCTTTTGTTGTTCTTCACAAGGTTTGCAAAGTCACCTGTGAGGTTTTAAGCCTCTCCTCTTCTTGCACACACATTGCAATGAGCTTTTCTATGTCCCATTTGTCGGCTGCATGTTGTAATTAACAACAAAAGTGTCAAATTCTTTTGTGAGAAGCAAAAATCAAATGAATTAGAAACTCATCCTTGAGCCCCATATCCATTGAATTTAGCTTAGCTGCCGTTGTGCTCATCTTTAATATGTGTTCTCTTATTCCACCACTAGAGTATCTCTCATTCACTAGTTTCTTAATCAGCGTACTTGCTGTAGCCTTTGAAGAGCGATGGCGATTCTTCACTTTCTGTAGATACTCTGTGGCGGTGTCACAGTCTGGGATAGATCCCCTTATTGGATCTGCAATAGTGGCCTTAGCCACCATCAAGCACTTGCGGTTCGAGATGTCCCATTTCTTTTTCTCAAGATCATATTTCATTCTGACTTCTGCATGATCACGCTTTCGGGCAGTGAAATCAGCATCAGTCTCATTTTCTGCCCTCACCGGGTCCACTGGCTCAGTAGGACACGGAGAGGTGAGGGCTAAGTCATTCTCGGACAGCGCAAGTGCCAAATCATACTTCTCTCGCCAGACCCGATAATTGTTTCCATCAAGTGCCGGGATGTGCGAGATGTATGCCATTGGGTTGAGTCCTGAAACAGTGTCAAGAGAAAATGAGGAAACATAATAATTGCATGTCTTGATTTAACGTTGGTCAAAATTAAAACATGCAAAATTCTTGTACACTAATTCTACATCACCGTTGGGCAGAAGATAGAATTAATGCATACATTCATAAATAAATCAATTTATAATATTGCTATCATCAACTTTGGTCGAAAATAGCAAAATTATAAACATGAATCAGAATAAACTATTCCTCTAATTTTAATTTTCCGTTGGTTCCAATTAAAATTAGAGAAAATCATAAAATTTAACTTTGCAATGAAAGCTGTAATTATTCTAAAAATAATTCAATATTGAAGCATTATACTCTAAACATCAATCTCGGAAAAATTAACACGTTGGTGCAAAAATTACAGAGATTTTGGTGCAAATTTCATTGAAATACACTCAAAAAGCTTCAAATTAAATAAAACTCATTTTACTGTTCATCCGCCAATTTGGCTCGCTCGGCTGCCCACGCCCACGGCACTGTCATGCGACCTCACGTGCCCGCCCGCTCGGCCGCCTCTCCACGCGGCTCGCGAGCCCGCTCGCCCTGCCCGCCAGCGGCCTTGGCGGCCTCTCGGCGGCTCCTCGCGCCACCTCGCTGCGACGCGCTCGCGCCGCGGCCGCTGCCGCGCACACCCGCGAACGCGTGCGCCGCGCGCGCAAGACGCCGCTGCTCCCAGCGCCGAGCCGCAACTGGGCTCGGCGCAGCGCCTCCCGCTGGGCGAATCTCGCCGCGTGCGCTCGGCGCTGTCTCGGCCGTCGGATGCGATCCGACGGCTGCGCGACGATCTCGCCCGATCAAACGCGCGCGCGACGCCCGAAACCCTAATCATTCGGCCTCCTCTCACCTCGCACCGAGAGCGACCGCGGCGGCGCGGCGGCGACCGTCCACGCCGCCGAGAGGAAGAAAGAGCCGGCGCCGCGGGCCTCTTCTTGCGGCGCGCGCCCCTCGGAGGGCGCGCGCCGCCGAGCGGCTCCGTGTCGGTGCCCTTCCGAGCGCCAAGACGCTGGCACCGCCGGCGCCGACGGTGGCTAGAACATGGAGCGGCGCGAGCCCAAGGCTCGGCCGATCCCCAACGCCAACGACGGCGACGACGGCTCGTGTAAGTACCCGTTTCTTTTCTAGGGTTAGGGTTCGGGTAGGGTTAGGGTTCTTCTTTCCCTTTTTCTTTCTTTTCTTTTCCCCATCTCGGATCTACGCCTAGATGCTCGATACCATTGTTAGGTCTAGGTTTTCTTTAGGATCTCCTAGGTTAGATCTAGCGGGTTCATCTCTAGTTCGGGTTCTTGAGAGTTACCGAGAGGAGAGAGAGGTACTAACCATCCGTGGTCTTGGCTGCGGGTGCGAGAGGTCCGCCATGGAGTCGGTGGAGTCGAGTCGGCGTTGGTGAAGTCGGTGCCGGCGCTGTCCCGGGCGGCGTGGCGGTGGTGCTTCCGTCGCCGGCGGCGGCGCGTCCGGGCGGCGTGGCGATGGCGCTTCCGTCACCGGGCCGTGCCCCTCGCTAGATCGGATTTAGGGTTTTCGGTGGGGTGGTGCTGGCTCGTTCAACCTCGTTAAAGAGCCGCCCCCCACCTTTATATATGGCGCAGCAGACAGGCCCACCAACCATTAGGTTGGGCGCCCCGATCGATGCGCGAGCTCAAGGCCGTGAGGCCGTTGGGCCTCCGGGTGGAGATCATCCTAACACCCCAAACACCGCCGGCTCCCCCATTGCCGACGGCTTCTTGACATTAGTGAGCTCTTCCCCGACTCCATCCCAGTTGTGTGCGTGACTACTACCTTAGTTGTAGACACTGCCCCCTCCACGATGCTGATGACCAAGGCCGCGCCAACAACGCTCATCCCCGACTAGCCACATCGAGCTCTCCCTCTACACCTGCAAGCTAAGTGTTTCCCAGCTCTGTCTTCTTCTCTCTACTGCTCTTGTTTCTAATCCCAATTAATTCACAACAGTGAGTCAATAATTTTTACATCAAGCTTGTTTACCCTTTAGGATCACATTCCTGTGCGTTCTTAATTTGATTTCTACTTGAGGTTCTGCTGCAAGGATGATAATAACCATGACATTGTGCTTCATTTACCCATGGTTATCATATTAAGATGGCTTGTAACTAATTATTGTTCAAGTTCATTATGGCAATACAGAGAAATGAATCGTACGAAACCTTGAGAAGACAGTAACTTTACTGTCTTTGGTGACTATGAGCACCGAGAACCTTTCCTTATCAACTTATTGTTCTCTCCATTTATGAATATAAATGCTGACATTGAATTGTCTTTTGCAGCCAATATGCATTACTATTGAGTTATTTTCAATATTTTTGCAGCATCCTTGACTCAGAGATTCCTCCATCAGTTCTTCGCTTTTTGCTACTTGAAGAACAAGAGGGAGATGATGATGAACTCACTCTTCAAAAGGTTTATTCTACTACACTATCTTTGCCTTTTGTGACGTGAGTATTTCCTGATCGTTCCAATGTGCTTTTTAAAGGTTCTCAATGAACAAATGAATTAGCACGCACCAACTTTTCTATCATAAGGAAGGAAATGCAAGCGGCCATCGAATTGCAAAAGGAAGCGCAAGCGGCCATCGAATTGCAGAATCTTGCAAAATTGTCTCTTCCTCTTATGGAACATTCAAGAAGAAAGCAAGAGAATAGGTAAATCTCCTTTTCTTTGTGATAAATGTGCTATCTCTAGCATTCCAACAACTAGATATAAAATTATAAGAATTCATTAATTTCTTATTTATTTTATATATATAAATGTATCGCCGTATCGGTGTTTTGGGAAAATGGTGAATCGCGGTATTGCATATTCGTATCCGTATCGGGTATCTGGGCAACATATGCGTGTGTGTTTGAGTTGTAACTGAAACAAGACAAAAGCTACGTGTGTTTAGGGCACACACGTAGTACCTCAAACACACACTAAACCCGAACACACTCGTAGTACCTCTCACATTTCTCCCTCACTACTCAAATCTTTCTTCAGTTAAAGCATACGTGTACAACTAAAGCATAGCTTCAAACTTAAACTACGCGCTCGCCAAACACTAGCAAAACAAAGGCATGACGTAGTATGTACACGCTATGTCGCAAGGCGGTGATCCGCATTTGAATCCGAGAAAAATTGGCATCCTACTAACAAACTGGCATTACCATGCTAACACTGACAAATACCTGACGTCTCGCGCTTCCCCTTGGCGGTAGAGGTGAAAACGGGTCGGGTTAATCCCGACCGATCCGGCACCGAATCCGATTGGTACCGAATTCGACTAGTGCCGAATCCGGTGAAAAAAATATGGGTTAGGATATGGTAACAGCAATATCCGTCCGAATCCGAATATCCGTCCGAATCCGATACATCTTCAAGTTTGATTTCAGGTTAGTGCTACTATTTGACGTTTCATTTTCTTTTGCAATGGTAAAATAAAATCTTCCACGCCGACTATTAAATAGTAACATCAAGTCGGTCGTCCTACTCCATTTATCGCATCGTATGCATTCCTTACAAACAAGTAGGGGCGCAAACGAAATGGGTTAATCCCGACCGATCCGACACCGAATCCGATTGGTACCGAATCCGGAGGAAAAAATATGGGTTAGGATATGGTAACAACAATATCCGTCCGAATCTGACCCGTTTTCACCCCTACTTGGCGGGTACCCCCGATCCCACTCAACTACAGCTCCACACCAAATCCCACTCCCCCTATCACACAACGATGTCAATCAAAACCTCACAAACCCACTACGGTGGCAGCTAGCTCCGATCTAAACAAAAAAGAACTCGTAATGCCTTGGCATTACAGCACGCATACAAAACGAAGGCGCGGATCTCACCGGAGACGGCGCCGTCCCCCGCCCTCGACGAGCCACGAGGCGGCGCCGGCGCCGGCGCGATCTTCCGGCGCCTCATCGCTCCCTCCGCGGCACGAAACCCTAGATCCCGCGGCTCCCGGGTATACCGTATAGGTCCCACCATGGGCGCCCGGATCGAGCTCGGAGCTCCTAGGGCTCGGGGGCGGCCGGAAACGACCAGCCGGATCGCACGCGAGATCGGGAGCAGTGGCGGTTGGGGCGGAGCGCCGAAGTGGTGGCATAGTGGTTTCCGTCGCGCGGCTCACTTTGGCGCGGCCTCCCGACTTCTGTAAACACTTTTTAAAACGGTTTATCGGATAGCCTCTACAACTTATCAATTTATTAATATTTAACTTATTTATATAAATACTCTATTAAAAACATCAATCACAGTTATAACATTAGATTTATTCTTGTAAACTATAATTTTGACTTTTTTATAATATTTAAATTTTAACTATTCATAAGAGACACTACATAAAAAAATAATTATATACTATTTTGATTAGATATAGCTGAACGTAGTATAATATTTACTTCAATTTAACTATAAATCCTATTATAAAATATATTATTTAAAAACAAATTACTAAAACAACGGAAACCAGTGACTAAGCGTAAGGCCTTCCCAAGCAGCCCACATCAAGCCCAGCCGGAAAGAACCATATTTCTCCTGTCGGTTTTCTCCGGGCCGCTGTTTCTGTTGTTGCGAGTGGGCCGGCGGAGGGAATTATCGCGTGCTGCGAAATTCGGAGTCGCCCTGAGCGGAAACAGACGCTGCGTGCGGGACCCACTTGTTGTCTCGTCTGCTGGGTCCGGAGTGTCGGTGATAGGTTGGTGCGAGGGGAAGCTACGCGTGTAGGGGTTGTTGAGAAACCGTCGCTGGCGACCAGTCCGAGCGATTTCTCTGCTTAGAACAAGAACGAATCAATCACAGAATCACAGAGAGAATAGATTGAACACACAGAGAGGTAGAGAGAACTCCCGGTCTTTCTTTATTGCTTTTCTATCATAATGCATATAATGAGGGGGTATGGCTCTCATTTATAGTCTACGGTGGGGTGCCCAATTAGATCAGACTCTTGGATAGAGTCCAAGTTTCCTAACACTCCCCTTGGGCACTCACCCAACATGCTCATGCCTCGTCAAAACTCCATAAAACCCAGTGGGAAAAATTTGGAGAAAGAGTACATGATACATGTGATGTCGCGATGCACGAATTGCCTCATTAAAAACCTTGGTCGAGAAACTTCATGGAAAACTCGTCAAGGAAAAAGAGTACAATTCACCCAAATTCATTTAGTCTCAAGACTTTATTTTTGGGTACTTAATCTTCATGATCAAGATTTATTAGCGGGCTTGTGAGAATTCTCCCCGAATTCTGCACTTCTCTAAGTCTCATCATTCCAATTCCACGCACGCACCTTTCAAAGTAGATGCGGGAGTGACTTAGTGAATAAATCATGAGATTTTCACATGACTTAGTATGCATGATTTAATCTCGCCCATCTTTTGCAATTCATGTGCATAGAAGAACTTGGGGTTGATATGCTTTGTGAGATGACTCTTCACATAGCCCGCTTGCACTTGTGCAACGCAGCGCATTATCTTTATAGATAATTGTGGGGTTCTCGCACAATGTTCATCCCACATGATTCGCCGGATGTGGTGAACCATTCGACGGAGCTAAGCGCACTCGTGCAGCTTCATACATGCTATAATTTCGAGTGGTTCGTCAAGTAGCTACCGGGCTTTGCTTAGACGATTTTCATGAAATTGCGGTTCCACCACACAGAATACATAGCCTGCTTGTGACTTAGCGGTATGCGGTCCGACAGATACCCAAAGATCTGCATAGCCAATCAAGTTCAGATCTTGATTCTTTCAGAAACAATCCGAGGTCCTTGCTACCTTGGAGGTATCGGAAAATGTCCTTATGCCCCGCCAATGCCTTTGGTGGGCTCAGACTCACCTTGCTAACAGTTCACGGCAAATGCAATGTCCGGTCTAGTGCAGTTTGCTAAATACATGAGTGCTCCCACTGCACTCAAGTATGGGAATTCGGTCCCGTGACTTCCTCCCCTCTTCCCTTGGTCGGAAAGGATCTTTTTCTTCTCAGAAGACTCACCGATCATCGGTACTTTCGAGGAAATGCCTTCTTGAAGCCAAACCTTTCAAGCACCTTCGGGTGTAGGTCGACGATGTACCAAGACTCCTTCAGGGGCATTTCAAATTCGACTCCAAGTAGGAGCTTGCTTCTTTTATGTCTTCGCTGTCCCGATGATATTCAAATCATCTACATACACGAGATTATACGTAATCCATCCTCGATCGCCGTATAAATACACAAGGACAGTCTTCATTGTTCGTAGCCTTTCTTGCAGAGAAAGTCGCTCAAGCGATTATACCACATTCTTCCAGATTGTTTCAATCCATACAAGGACTTTCTCGAGTTTCACACTGCATGATTTCTATTTGCTCTGTCTTGGTTCGGAGAGGGATTCCTTCAGGGACTCTCATATAAATCTCCGAATCCAAGTTACCGTAAAGGTATGCAGTCACAACATCCATCAATTTCACTTCCAAATTCAAGTTCACTGCCATTGAGATCAAGCATCTAAAGGTAATTCCACTCATGACTGGGGAGTAGGTTTCTTCATAATCAACTTCAGGATGTTGAGTGAAACCTTAGGCTACTAGCCTTGCTTTGTATCTCACTACTTCATTTCTTTCATTTCTCTTTCGAACAAATACCCACTTGTGCCCTACGGGGTGCACATGGGGAGGCGTGCGGCATACGGGCCCAAACACCTCTCTTTTATTCAGAGATAGCAATTCAGTTGCTAATGCCTTCTTTCAATCTGATCTTTTCTTACATTCAACGAGCGATGCAGGCTCAGGATCAAGATCGATGATTGTGGCACTTTTCTTTGCAGTAGTTATCGATATTAGCCGTTGTCCTATTCGTGGACTCTCCGTGTGCACATAATTTATAGCTATTTCTTCATGAGTTGCTACTCGAGCGATTGCTTCTTCTGAGCTTCACCTTGCCCATCGCTTCTTTCAATTGCGGTGGCAAGTCCTTTAGTTTTTCGGCTCCGATGTGTGCGCACACATCCATGCCTATTTCTTCTTCTATGGATATTCGGATCCAGATGCCCTTTCTAAGGTGTCATACTTGTGCCAGTCTCAACGGCTCCCTTCTCATTCTGGGGACTTCAATGATCTACCGTGATAAATCCCGCTTATCCTTTTTCGCCAGGCGTCCCCGGTTACTAAGGATTCGAGGAACCGGAGTTCTCATCCTTTTTTTTATTTTTCTGAGGCCTCTGGACGAGATTAGGGATACCTTCAATTTTCTTTGGTATTTCAACCTCTCGTGCAATGCGTGCGAGCACATGCGACTTAGTCACGCTCTTCAAATCACTAAAGTGATCAGCGCTTGATTTGCTAGTTCTTGCAAATCGATTGTCTTCTAGACTTCTCTTGTCTTCTCGGACTTCTATTTGCTTCACTAATGCGCGGGTCATCATGGATTCCGTAGCTTGCCACATAATTTTCCGACATTCGCATCAAGGGTTGATTTCCCCCTAATGTTGGGAAATTTTCTGGTGACACTTGCGCTAATTGCATAGGTGAATGGATGTTGTAGGCCAAAGGTCTAAGGTTGATGAGATTCGCTGCATGGAGGACTGCGTGTCCCCAACATGTAGCTGGAAAATTACAATTATGCAAGAGGGGTCGGGCAATAAATTTAATTCTTTTAATTGAAGCCTCTGCCAAACCATTCTGGATATGGACATGCGGTACCGAGTGCTCAACTGCAATTCCCATCGCCATGCAATAATCATCAAATGCCTTCGAAGTAAATTCTCTGGCGTTGTCCATTCAGATGGACTTGATATGATGATTTGGAAACACATTTTCTGATGCGAATGATCTGCGAGATCAATTTTGCACAGGCGTGGTTTCTTGTGGACAACAAACCCACATATGACCACTTCGAAGAAGCGTCAATGAGCACCATGAAATACTTAAACGACCCTGAGACGGGCTGAATGGGACCGCAAATGTCTCCCTGGATGCGTTCCAGGAATGCAGGGACTTCATCCTTCACTTTCAGAGTGGAGGGTCTAGTTATTAGTTTCCCGGTGGCACATGCAGGGCACACAAAATCTTCATGATTCAGGAAATTATTTACATTAATATTATGCCCATGCGAGTTATTTATTATATTTCTCATCATCCGAAGACTTGGGTGGCCTAACTGTCATGCCGAGATGTAAGAGTTCAGAGCTTCTAAACACCGTCTTCAAGATGCGATGTACGCTGCAGCGCTTTAATGTTGGTATAATATAGCCCATTTCAAGTGAAGGAAGTTTTCTAATATAATTTTCTGTTTTCTCTCTAAGGCGTAATGAGCGGTATTCTTACTGCATTCTTTTCAGTCTCAACGTGGAAACCATTTGCGCGGATATTCTTAAAACTTAGGAGAGTTCTAGTCGATTCTGGGTACAATGAGACTTCTTCAATGACCAAAGTTGTGCCCATTATGGCTCTTTCAGAACCAATTATACATGCATCGCTTCTAGCGATTGTCGTAAGGCTGCTAGTGCTCTTACGAATCGACTGAAAATACTTAATCTCTCTTAAGATGATATGCGTTGTGCCGCTGCTGGCTAAGCACACTTCCTTCATAGGGCGCTACACGTGTTCTAATATAGGGTATTTATTAACATGTATGAGAAGCAATCAACACATAAATAAAATACTCCAATATCAGAACATATCATGCCATCATAAACTGAATAAATGAATGAATTATTCCAAAATCATCCAACCATCACGAGAAAACAATAATTCTTAAGTACCATCCATGCAAATTCTAACATATTCTTCCACACAAAATAAATGACAATTAAAGTCAAAATGCATTCAGTGCACTAGACTTCTTCTCGCTATTTTCTCGTGGGTGACATTCTCTTCAAGAGAAATCATGGCGTTGGTCGCTAGGTCGAGAGGGATTACTCATTGCCGTGATGGTTTCAACTTCCATCGGTGCAGGCAGCTACTCAGAATTCTCCCCCTCAGCCGATGCAGAGTGGGCTTCATACTGCCCTTGACCATCCCGCTTTGGCTTGCTGGCCTTATTCTCTCGTGGAGCATCTGATTCGCCTTTCTAGGCTGCGGCCTTACCCTTCCTTCCCCTTCTCTCGTTAAGAGCTTTTCGCACCTTGTAGCTCCCGGCGTTGGCTTCACGACCAGCGGAGCTTCCAGGTGGCTGAATGACGTAGTTCTTACGGAGAACTTTGTCCTGAGCCTCCGCAACTTGCATCATATCCGTCAATTCGGCGTATTCCTCATAGCCATCTTGACGATAGTTGCGTGCGGATTGTGCTATATTGGGGTGGAGGGTTTTTCTCAATTTTCTCAGATTGGGTACAAATCCGTGCAAGGTAGAATTGTATTCCCGACCGTCTTAAAGTCGGCAAAACCTCGATCGATCCACTCGCTCTGCTTGAGGAAGAATGGTGTACTTTAGCCTCTCAAACCGCTCGAGTGCGGTCCAGTGTGCAGCGCTCTTCTCCGTCATATACTCATTCTTGAGAGTGAGGCGAGGTGGTGCTGAGAAAATGAAGTGCTCCGATCATTCTCCTCGTGTTTGGGTTGAGCGTTATTCATCCGCCAATCCCAATAGCAGCTGAGCTTCCGGCTCCAAGCACAATCTCAACATCGGATGCCTACGCCGATAGTTTTGGCCATGTTTGGGCGCTCCTCGAACTTCCATTCGTTATGCTAGTCATCTAAATGTGTATAAGTCTCTTCACTGGTAGACATGCACGAATAATTCACTACAGTAAATAAATGGTACAATAGATTCTCGTAATGTTTCATAATTTCTGTGCATTTTCTATAATTTTATCGCTAATTTCGGTGATTAAAAGCAATTTAAACAATTACAATTAACCAAAACAAGAATAAATACAGAAAATACAGGAATAATAATGGCATAAATAAATAAGCTTCAAATGCTAAAAATAATGCAAAATTCAGATTCCCGAGGCCTTTTACGCTAAAATATAAAATTTCAAAGAAATTCGCACTTTCGGGGTTTATGCAAAATTTCAGTTCAGAGAAAATTCGCAAATTTTCTGATTTACCAAGGGGTTTTCGCACTGACCCACTCAGTAAATTTGAGAACCTATTGGTAATTTTCGAACTACCAATGCCCTTGTGCAAAATTTCAGACTAGTGTGCAATTGTTAAGGCCTTTCTGTAATATTCATATTTTTCGGCCTTTTCGCAAATCCGCCGCCCTCCATCCGGTGGGCCTTTTCTTCCTTCTCACCCGCCCATAACGCTGTGCCATTTGGCCCATATTGCTTCGCGCCCGCCGCCCATATGGCCCAAACGGCTGCCTACCGCTATGTCCGGGAAAGGTAGGGTTTCCTACCCCACCCGGTTTTGTGGCGGCGGCGCCTTGAGGAAAAACCGGCCCGGGCGAGCAGGCGGCGGTGCGGGTGGCACCGATCGGGCTAGCGGTGGGCGGCGCCATGCGGGCAACCGGCCGGCGGCGGTAGTAGCCCGAGTTCCAGCTTCGGGTGCGCGGGCGGTCGGTGGTCGCGGCGGCGCGCCCAGCCGGCCGGCGGACGGGAGGTCCGCGGCGAGGCGACGGAGCGGCGGGTGTGTGCCAAGGCGGCCGGAGGCGGCGGCGGCGACAACCATGGTGGCCGGCGCCGGGTGCATGCGCGGCGGGGCGACACGGCGAGGCCGATGCGGCGTGGCGGTCCGCTTCGAGCGACGGAGGCGGCCGGGCGCCGAACACGGCCGGGCGCGTGGAAGCTGGAGTGCCGTTCGGGCGCTCGCGGTGCAGAGCCATGCGCGGCGGCCGGCGCAGGAGGAGGCGCCGCCGGGCGGTGAGCGGCGGCGCGGAGGAGCCAAGATGGCTGCGGTTCGGCGCCGAAGCCGCTTCGGGCGGCGACGACTTCTGCACGGGCTTCAAGGCAGCGGGACCGGCGGCTATGGGTCGCGGTGGGGAGGCGGCTGGCGGTGCGGCTTCTTGCGTGCGCGGCCACGGGTCGCGGTTCTGTGCCCTCATGCGGGAGATGGCGGCCCGTGCGGGGGCGGTGGCCCGTACGTGGCGGCATGGCCCGGCGGGGTTGATGCGGCGGCGCACCAAGGCGACCAGGGAGGCAGCTACAGGCCGATACGGCCGGGTCAGCATGCATACGGGCGGCGAACCCGAGGCCTCTGGCGGCGGTTCCCTACGACGGCCAAGGTGGCCATATGCACTTTGGCTGGCCGGCGGCTGGTGGCGGACATGCTGGTGCGGCAGCGTCTCATGCGGGAGGCGGCAGTAGGCCAGCGGCTGGCGGCAGATTCTCTTTTTTTTTCATGCAGTGGCCGTTCAGAGAATCAATTTCTTTTCTTGCGCAATGATCATGCAAAATTAAACAGAATTCATGCAGGAATTTTTCGTTTTCCAATCTAGATGCAATCAACATCTACCCCGTTTTCGTAATCTACCGATCGACATTGTGCCGGCGATTTCAGATCTGCTCGCAGTAGATTTAGGGCGGATTTGCATCGTTCTACAGTGCAATTGACATCTACCCCTTTCCACAATCTACCGATCGGCATTGTGCCGGCGACTGCAAGTCTGCTCGCGGTAGATTAGGGCGAATTTGCACCGTAGAAATTCAATTCTAGAACGCGAAACGAAAATACAGATTCAAAAGCGATCTAGAAATTTAATCTGTGCTTCGATGATTACCTCGTTCACCGGAGCGAAGTCGTGCTGATAACGTGTTGAGAAACCGCCGGCGACCACCCGAGCGATTTCTCTCGCTAGAACAAGAACGAATCAATCACAGAATCACAGAGAGAATAGATTGAACACACAGAGAGGTAGAGAGAACTCCCGGTCTTTCTTTATTGCTTTTCTATCATACGTACATAATGAGGGGGGTATGGCTCTCTATTTATAGTCTACGGTGGGGTGCCCAATTAGATCAGGACTCTTGGATAGAGTCCAAGTTTCCTAACAGGGGTGAGCTGCGCTGGGGTAAGCGGGAGTAGGAAGGGAAGTGAGCCGGAGACTTGCACGGGAGGTGGGTGCGGTGCGGTGCCGTGCGCGCGTGGGTGCTGCCTTAGCTAGCTCCCGGTCGTTGCTTGCAAGGCCTTAGCTAGCTACGACGGAAAAGCGCAGTGGTGAAAAATCTACCGTGTGTCATGCGTAACAGATCATATGAAAATTAACAGATTATGTTTTGTACGCGGTAAAAAACTCACGTATCTTGTTTTGTTACTAGGAACGCAAAAACATCGGTGTCCAAAGTGGTTTTAGAGCAAGCAAGCGTTCCACGTGGTTTTGGAACAAGCAAAGTAACAAGAACACGAAAACATTTGAAAGCAGTTCTACCCGAAATGATGTTATCATAACCAACTGCAACGACAAACGGAAGTCATGAGTACGATGATGCGTTTTTATATATTCAAGGGCATGTAATACACAATGATGAAATAGTTTTTGAACAAGTTAATGATGAAATATAGGCCATGTTCTTTTCAGTTTCTAAAAGCTGCTTTTCGGCTTTTCTACATTAACTAGCTTTTAAACGGAGTATCTTTTAAAGATAGGGCTTACTAGTTAATTGTAGTACATACTGTACCGACTTCATTTATACCAGCAAAAACCACATTTAAGTTTCTGTTACTATGTAATCTCTCACACAAACAGCCCACAAGCCGCAGCCAAAAGCCATAAGCTCCAGCCAAAAAGAACAGGCCCATAGTAGTTACTTAGTAATTGTCCAAAGAAAAAAGGGTGAGAGCTTGAGTAAGAATCGAGTGTTCCTCTCTATTTTCCTCTTGTGGCAAAGTTGGAGTATTCAGCTAGGGTCGTTGGATAAAATATTTTATGCTTTCGCAAAAAAAAAACTAGTTATGGAGTAGGCAGATTTTTTGGGGGGCGAGGAGTAATATGCAGAATTTAGTTTATCATATATTTGTTTAGTTTCTCCATCTACATTAACTACTAAGAAATCAAACGGCCAAAGGGCTTATGAGCAAATTATTATAGTTGAACAAAGAATTGCTTTTGGTTAAATTCATCATTCAGAACTCAATGTAAAATCCTCACAAAAAAAGGAACTCAATGTATAAAAGAGCAATAGGATCTTTGGACTACATCAATATTTATTATTTTCTGATCATTGAAGAACAAAGAAAAGTATAGGAGATGGAGATCATCTAGTCCTGTTGAGAGCTGAAGGTGTTGGCTTGGTTCCTCTTTTTCTCCCTCTTTGGTAGGCAATGAATGGGAACTGTCACTTGCTTCCAATATTGACATGTGGGGGCCTTATCACCGACCGAAAAACATACATGATTATATTCGGTGAATTGACGACAGTTCCAAAAAATATTTGTGACTTCATGACACAGATGAATAATGGTATGAGTTTGGGCCACTAACCAAACAGTAAAATAGAAGAGTAGTGTAGTGGAGATAATGGATGAACAATGCTTGCCTTTTCCCTATGTCCAGAGCCTGAATATATATTTTCATGAAGCATATTTTACAATTCTACCCTTACACTCATGTGCCCTCTATAAGGGCATCTATGTCATTACACACGTCCCACTTTGAGCTTTACAACCCTTTAGCAGGTCGGATGGGCTTAGGTGAGGGCCACCCCTACAACAGTAAGTAATAACGAACACCAAGAAATGGTATCCTAGATCATACTATCCACATATGTAATAAAAGCAATTAAGGGTCTGTTCTTTTTTACTGAGGTTTGTGGCTTTTAAGTTGTTCGTGCGAGAGATTATAGAGTAACAGAAACCCACGTGTGGTTTTTACCGATATAAATGAAGTTGGTATAGTATGTACTATAATTAACTAGTAGACCCTATCTTGAAAAGATACTCTGTTTAAAAACTAGTTACTGTAGAAAAGCCAAAAACAGAAACCAAAATTTGAAAAAGAACAGGGCCTAAATATCATCATTACCGAGGCTCCATTCTTTTGAGCTTAAGGCTTAATTTTATATAGTAACTAGCTTTTAAATAAAGTATATTTTTAATACAGTGTTTAGGGCATCTGTAGTGTATGAAAATAGAGAGTCTTAAGCCACCTTAAGGTCAACCTTATACATTACAGGAGTGACCTTAAGCAGGCTATAAGCAAAAAAGGCTTAAGGCTGGTCCTCAAGCTAAAGATCTGGCCACAAGCATTAAAATACAATTTTTCTTTATCTGCCAAGTGGGACCGTCTTAAGGCCCCTTGGGTTATATACACTATAGAGTCAACCTTAAGGTTTAGATAGGACCCACCTTAAGACCCCTTAGATTATATACACTACAGATGCCCTTATAAGTATGGACACTATCTTGATGTTATCTATATCGGTCAAAATCGTACGCAAGTATCTCTTCGTACTCTCTCGCGCTCAAACAATCGAAATTCAAAAAGTTAAGTCATAAGTCACGGTATAAAAGAACTCACTCTGAATCTCCAGAAAAGACTAGAATTCTCCGACCAAAATCATGTTAATCAACTTACCCTGATCGAAACTGGTAGTAGTTTGTAAGAACCTTGTCTGGATTCTAATAAAAGGAATCGGGAGCCGTTTGTCCCTGGCTCGGGGAAAACCCTTAACCCTGATCGGTTCATTACATACAGGTGCACAAATCACACGTCCAATACAAGTATGAAAGGGACGTTATCCGTCATGTTTTTAATTTGGTTTGCCTGCGGTATCTCTCTTTTTGGTTGATCGTTTGTCCGGTCATGATCATGAATTGGTGAGCATCATGCAATGTTCAATTGTTCATTCACAGTTTTCTCTTAGAAATACGTGCAGCATAAAGAATATACTAACGCCCTGTTTAGGAGTCGTGGCTTTTCGGGGGGGTTTTTTTTTTGTAAAGTGTCTTTTGATTTTCTGGCTAAAAAGCAGTTGTAGTTTTTTCTGAAAGGTTATTTGGTGATCTGTGGATGAATCGAAGAGAGGCTCTTTTTATGTGGTGGCATTTGGTGGGCAATTCTCACCAATTTTCAGTGGCAATATCCTAATTTGAACCCACAAAAAGCTAAAAAAAAGCGTATATCCCTAGCCTTTCAGCTTTTAGTTTATTCTCCCAAAATCTGGTGTTTAGCTCCTCCCCAAAGCTAATTTAAGACCATGTTCTTTTTTAACTTTTGCTTCTGCTTTTGACTTTTCTATGGTAACTAGTTTTTAAGTATAGCGTCTTTTCAAGATGAGGTGTACTAGTTAATTATAATACATATTGTACCGACTTTATTTATATGGGTAAAAACCGCACGTGAGTTTCTATTACTCTGTAATCTTCCACACGAACAGTCTAAAAGCTACAAGCCGCAGCTAAAAGTCATAAGTCTCAACTAAAAAGACAAGCCCTAAAACTAGCCTGTTTGAGAGGCTTTAAAGCAAGAGTCAGCTTTTAGCCCCTTAAACAGGGCTTCATATGTACTTAGTAGCAAGTAGCAACCATCTTTTCTTTGAGCAATAGCTGCTTCGAACCTTATGGAAGGTATCATATCAGAAATCCCGTCTACAGAACTATTGACAGCTTAGCTACTGATTATGCCTAAGCCAAATAAAGCACATATAGCATATCTTATTGGCCACGTAGACCATCACCTCGCATCCCTTCGACGAATCCCTAAAAGCCCAAAGGCCCACCCTAATCATGCTTAATCAAGAAACAAAGCGGCTTGTCTTTAGCGAAACTACAGCGTTTATCATGCACGCCTTTTCCGCGACGGCGAGGTGCAGATCCTTCCGTGTGGACCACATCGACGCACGGGCCAGCATAGCCGCAGCCACACGGTGGAGCGCACGGAAATTTTTAAGAGCTCACGTGGATAACGAGCGCCCTTTTCCACGGGGAGGTGGTTCGTGGTTACACCTGAGCAGCGCCATCTCGTCGATTTCATGCACCTTTTTGTTGGCTTGTCGCTTGCTCGCTCGGTAGCTTGTCCGCGCGCGGTTAATTGATTCTCGCATGTGCGTGCACTTCCACTCCTCTGTGCGTTGGTCTAAGAGCACTTCCAATACAGAAATTATGAATAGTTTTTATGGCATTAAATAAGATGTCAAATAAGCAAACTACTGAGAGCAAGTACAACAATAGTCTTATAGCCAAGCTAGTCAAGATTTTTGCTGATGTGGAGGAGAGAAAAGAGGAGAGAGAGGAGAGCTTGGCTCATGCATGCAACAACAAACCGCACACGGGAGCCTATGCAAGGTGGGTCCAGATAATAAATGTATGTGAGGAGGAGTAGGAAAGAGAATGTGAGACATGGTACCACATAATAATAAAAATCTTTTGTAGACAAAGAGAACATGATTATTGTATAACTTGGCTCTTATAACTTGACTTATAGCCAAACACTTGGCTCTATTATTGGACTTGCTCTGATGTGTCATTGGAGTTAAGAAGGAGAGATAAGGAAATGGTTTCTTATGTAGAAACCATGTCTACACAGGAACCAAGATAGAAAGAGCTGTGATAGGTAGATGATAGGAGAGAGAAGATAGATGATTGGATGAAAATTTTATTTGTAGAAACTATCCATTGAAAGTATAGTTTCTATGGGTAGTGTCTACATTAATTGGCAAGTATAGAAACTATCTCATAGTTTCTGTATTGGGAGTGCCCTAAGCAAGCATGGCTTTGACGAAAGAGGAGGGGGAGCTTATGAGAGGTGCTCGGTGTCCTCGCTTCGGTTTCTTTAACCCCGGGGATGTTGCTTAGTCCACCGGTCAGGGCGGAGCCAGAATCCAAACAAAGGGGGGGGCCGACCCGCCAAGGCGTCGGCGTCATAGGCCCTGGGCGTTGTGTGTCGGCAAAATTAAACATACACATATATAAGTCTAATGCAATCGTTCTAATCTATTTGTTAACATTAGCTACTTGAGATTTCTAGATATCAACGTATGTATGATGAGCTATTATCGTTGTGAAAGATTCTGATCACTGCTTATGTTTTTGGATAAACTTACAGGTACCAGCCATCAGGTAATAGAAGGCTCACCTAGCTAAAGGAAAATTTTCTGAACCAACCCTGCGTATAAGGCTGCTCTCACGTCTGAATCTGACGCACCGGAGGACCTTGCTCAATGCTGACTCGCTGCTGTCGGCCTGTTCGTCAGCGAGGT
The DNA here is from genome assembly GCA_036346575.1 of Dendrocalamus sinicus. NCBI lineage: Eukaryota > Viridiplantae > Streptophyta > Magnoliopsida > Poales > Poaceae > Dendrocalamus > Dendrocalamus sinicus. Next base: position 48,682,774 of record CM070641.1, on the reverse strand, counting down.
GCCCCGCCGTTGGCGTTGCGGAGACGAGCTGGAATCACTTGGTAGCTCACTCTGCTTGGTTATTGACTTACTGAGGTTCTTGTTGGCATTTGTGTGCTTGTGAAGTAGTTGAATTCTGCTGCATTCTGCTTGTTCGGTTGCTTGCATGTCATGCGAGGTACTCTGCATGGCCGGTAAGCTCGGCACCGTGGCCGTGGGCATCCAGAAGGACTCGGGTATGCCCATCTCAATGCTCTCGCGGTGCCAGTTGCCGCGGTGATGGTGCACATGCCGCTGAAGGAAAAGAAGAGGGACAGAAGCATTTTGGTTTCTACTAGTGCTTTCCCGTGAGGGCGTGATGGAAAATGGTTCAAGTCATGCTGAAGCCTTGTCTGGTGGACCATTGGGGGGGCCAGGCCCTGCCCGCCCCCCTTCTCCGCCCCTGCCACCGGTGAACAATACACAGAAGAAACTAATGACTAAGGACTCCTCTGTTGATTACCTAGTTAGTTTCTTAATCAGGCTAATGAGGAAAGGTGCAAGATGTTATTGTGTACTTGAACAATCATGCTTGTTAATTCTGTTCTGATGGTCATTCCGGTTTAGCGTCTGGAATGAAATATTCTGGTACCAGAGTATTCTAGTGTACCGTTCCAGCTTTATTATTATTATTAGTATTATTAATTTTATATATACGTATTAGATCTAACAGCACTAAAACATAAGAACCAAGGTTCAAAACTTTCGAATTCTTTAAATGGAATGACGTATATAAATACCAATAAATGTCTTGACTAAACTGTAAAATCATCAAGCCAACACAACATCCTTAAATTGATAGCATTCCAGTGCCGCCATTAATCAGCTTGAGCTTGAGCGCTGCCAACCACCATCTCCGCTCAAATTTGACGACCACTGCACTGTCACCTTTCGGTAATCCCATCGTGCCACTTCCGTCAAGATCCATGAGTGACTGTCTCCGGCGAACCACCGCCATGCACAACTATCTATGACTTGGAGGTACGCCACTAGCCATCGTAATCTTTCTCTCTTGCCTAAAAGACTCCGCCGCTGTTCCCATCTATCTTCTCCTTCTTCCCATCCTCAACTTCGTCTCTAGGTACCGGAATTGACGGAACACATGATTTTGCCCGAATTAGGCTCCGTTTGGCACGGCTCCACTTCATAAGTGGAGCTGTTTTTTGGCTTCAGCTCCACGAACAGCCCACACCAGAGCCGAGCTGTTTTGATAGATCTGTTGGCAAAACAGCTCCACTGCTTTATCATGCATGGTTGAGAGATGTCAATTGTCCAATATACCCTTGTCTATTTGGCTTGTAGTAACATCAAGAGCTGTATGTTTCTACATGATTTTTCATCCGAGTAAATTTGAATTCAAAAAAAATTAAAATTTAAAATAACACAAAGTATTAGCAACCAATATTTAATGGCGGCGGCGCTCCCTTCACGGTCGAAGACGAGAAGACCGAACAGAGGAACGGGAACGGGAGAATAGAAGAGCCGGTGGCAGATCGCGTAAATTCGCGAAAGTACAAGGGCAGTGGCATGCGGGCCTGCGGATGGAGCCGGGTGGAGCTGCTTTTTTCAGCTCCATCTTATACATATCTTTTGTCTCAGCATGTTTTAAGGGACTCCTTGGGTGGAGCTATTTTGTTTTACCCCGTTTGGCACAAAACAGCTCCAAACAACTCCAGGAGTCGGTGGTGGAGCTATGCCAAACGGGGCCTTAGCCGGAATCGGCCAGAATTGATCGAAATCAAGGCCAGCATGTATCATTTTGAGTGACGGTATGGTACTTTTTCGGCCATTTTTCTGTTGGTACTGGAATGAAATTAATAAGATTGTGTACAATACACGCGCTAGCTTCTTCGCATTTGTTGCGAACGTGAGCGTGAGAGGGAAGGGCCGTACGCGAGAGATTTGAGAAAACGACTGGCCACCGTAAAGAGATAGATCAGCAGAGCGCGCGCGGCACACCGTATGATTGAGTTGCAAGGGAGTCTGGTGTGGTGTGGTGTGGAGTGGCAGGGAGAAACGGAGAGAATAGTGTGCGAGACTTTACCCAAGGCCAAGTGCAAAGCAAGCCAAAGCCTCTGATTACTTTATCTATCTGAATCATACATGCGCACCACACCACACCACCTGCCTTCTCTGCAGTTTCTCACATACTCACATGCTCATCACGACTCATTCACGATTTCTTCACTCCCGTTTGGAGCTATAAAATATGAGATGCAGGAGACGGCCAAGGAGGTTCAGTATGGGGTGGCTCCGGTCCCTCTTCTCCCCGCTGAGGAAGCTCTGGTGCCACATGAACGCGGTGCAGCGAAAGAGTATGTTACGTCAATCTCTTCTTCCGGTTCTTATGGCTGATGATGTATCATGTATGCTGTATGCGTCTGTTCCATGGAGGAAATAATGCGCGGCCGCTTCGTTGTTTGCAGAGAGAGGGATTTACATCCTGTACGACGATGTGAAGTCGTGCCAATGCGAGGACGTGCACGTGCTGTGGTCGATCCTCGTGGAGTCCCACGGCCTGACGCCGCCGCCGGCGGTGCTGAGGCTGACGCGATGAGGAATCAGAACGCATCGGCGCCCCCTGAATAAGGAAAGGTCGACATGGCCGTGGCCCATGGGAGCTGAAGTAGTATGCTTCTGATGTACATAGGAGTCGGATACATACATGGTTAATTAGTTAGTTTACGGCGCTGGCGCGCTGCTCTCGATTAATTTGGCCTCCGTTTAGCACCTCTCTTGGAGCTGCTGGGATGGAGTGGCCTGTGGTGGAACGAAGGTGCTGCATTGCATTGCCCTGGCTTGATGAGTGCGGTGATGGGCTTCTTGGAGCGCACCCCTCTTTTGACTCGTCGTTTTCTGTAAGAATGCATCTGGATGCAGTTCATTCATCCCTCGTTGAAGAATCTTCGGCAATTATCTGAAACTGTCATTAGCATCTCTGTGTGTTTCGTTGCCGTTTGCTTTGCGCAGATGCGAGTGCGTAGTTTGCCCTCGCAGGAGCGCACAATGTTTGTGCAAAGAACTGATCGTACCGAGTGTTTGAGAAGGAAGATGTGTCATTCGTTGCTTCATGGTTTATCAAGTAGTTGCTCTGTTTTCTTTCTCGCTTCCTAGGGTACGTTCATATTGGTTATAGCTAATAGCTTTTAATTAAAAATAAATAGTAGTAGTTAATAGAAGTGACTTTTAGAAGAAAAAAGGACAAGCGATGACGAAAGTGAGAGAGATATGTGTATGAGATAGGAGCGAGAGGAGTAGGATGCGTGATACGTCCGTGACCCTAACTTGTCTCTAGAGCAAGAGAAGGAAGCTATTTTAGAAAGCTAGATGTTCATATTAACTTTTGTTTTCTTTAAATAAAAGCCCGAAGCAGAAGTTAAACAGGTATTTATTCTTCATCTTTTTTGGGCTGCATTTGCATTGCTACTAGGCCGTTGGCCCCAATGGCCCGGATCAGGAGGTATGGCCTCCCTGGAGAACTTTGGCACATTGGACCGCGTTCGACTGCATTTGCAAAACCTACATGCTAGGCCTGAATGGTGCTAGTCATCAAGAAAAGAGTTGGTGTCGGACAATATTTCAACCAAGCGACCGACCGACCGTGACTGATTTCTCGTAGGGATAGGAAACAGTGACTGGTAGAGTGATAGTAGCGTATTACCTTTACTAGTCAAGAAGAATATAATGCTAACAGTGGTTCATTCACCATCATTCTACCTCCTCACCTTCCGTCCTCTCCGCCCTGCTAATCGACGCGCCAACATGTGGGTCAGACGTGGTCCACCTCTCAACTCTTCTTTTCGTCTCCCTAAACACAAATCTCTGCCTAAAAAGCCGAAAAAAACAATATATCAACGAACAAATACATCCTTCGTAAAAATTCCATGACAAAAAAACAATAACAAAGTTCTATTAGATACGCAGCGGAGCTGAGCATGTGGAGCCATGACATGGCCAAGCGCGGAGGCATGCCAAGGGTGTAAGCTAGGCAGTCCGATCCCAATAATGTTAACTCGACATGCTACGGTATATAATATTTTTTTAGAGATAATTTATGATATACCACTTGAAAGAGTGACATGGCTCGAAATGTCACTCGAAATATTGACTTTCACTACATACCACTTTAAATATGTTTAGATTCAGGATATAACATTACCTTAACTTTATTGGGAATTAAAGATTTTCCCTCCATTTTGCCATGGGAAATGACCATTTTGCCCATGGATAGCACTGCTAAGATGGCTGACAACTGTAAATGGTTAGATGTTTGTGTTTTATGCATGAAATGCCACAAGACTTTGTTGCTCTTTATATAATAACTTAGATGATAGTATGACAATGTGTTGTTTAGTACTTGATTATTATTATTATTCGTCTTTCTAAACTGTTATTGTTATGACAAGGAAAAATTCAGCATAGTTTTACCTATGGTAATATAGTAATAGATAATAAGAGTTGTTGTAAGAAAACTATTGCAAACAACATGTTAAGTTAATTAGATAATCATCCATTGCTAAAGCATTGGTTCATGACACGGTAACTAGATAACCATTGCAACCATCCATGACAATAAGTTCCTAAAGCTAACAGATTACATAACACATAAATAGTGGTTCATTACAACGTTTAATAGTTGCCAAAACAAAATCACCTTTCACATCCTAGTGCAAATCTCACATAAGTAGTGGTCTATAACACATAAATAGTGGTATTTTCTGAAAAGTGCAAAAAACATAGAACACAAGAGCAAAACATCATTTTTCAGGCTAAAAGAGGAAGCTTTAATTCCTAGTAAAATCGAGATAATGGTGTATCCTAAACCTAAATATATTTAAAGTGGTATGTAGTAAAAGTCAATATTTTAAATAGCATTTTAAGCTACACCACTCTTTTAAATAATATATTAAGAATTATTATTTTTTTATCCATAACAAAGCACAAATATTCTGCCAGTGAGAACAAAAATCCATTGATCCGGAGCGAACCAATCGGGAGAAATTAAAACCTGCTGCCCTTTGCTCGCACGAGAGAGTTTTGGACGGCGTGGGTGCTTCCTGTGGTATCCACGTCGCCCCGAGCCCTTTGCTCCTCGCGCCGTCTCTCTCTCTACTCCCCCGCTTCCCTTCCTCCCTCTCGCAGTCTCGCGCCCCCTCCTCCCCGCGCCTCTCCCCTCCCCTCCGCCCCGCTCCCCCGCCGCCGCCGCCCCCTCCTCCTAGGGACGGCACGGTCAGGGATCGGTAAGCATGCTTGCCTCACAATCCATTCTATCTATCGTAAGCATCTCCGTCGGTGTAAAGGCTCCTCTCGCTGTGTGCTTGGGACGATTACTGAATATGATGAATGCATGGAGGGGATATTGTGTCAATAACAACTTTACTTGGGTGTGCAGCACATGATGACGTTGTGTATCGTTTTCCAGCTTGCAATACATATCTCACTTTCGTTCTTTACACTGAGCTGCTGTACCAGCAGGTGAACTAAGGCAACGTCGACGGGATTCGGACCCTCCGGCGCAGGCGCGAGCCCGCTGCACCAGCAGTGAATCGCGCAACGCCGACGGATTCGAACCTCCGCCTGTGGCGCAGCCTTGAGGCAAGGATAAAAATTCCCTTGTCGCGTTTCTAACCTTTAGGTAGCATAATTTGTTATATGTACGTGATTTGCGAGTTACTTTCTCATCGGGTGAATGCCGCTTGCGGTGGATTGACAAGGATGGGAAGACGCCCTAATGGTCGCGAGCATGCGGCTGATCTGTGAATGTGGCCAAACCGCCAAAGTGCTGATTGAATTGGGCGCAAATGTGAATGCTTACCGCCTGGTATGATTTTTTTCTCATGTCTCCGTACACCGTCTTAGTTGACCTCAGTTACCACTATTATTCCTATAACACATAAAGGGATTTGCCATTTTGCACAATCAAGCGGTTAGAAAGTCATTATTTTTAGTTTGGTTCTATGAATTAGCTCAGTCATTTATTGGCTGTTTTATGCAAAAGCGAGTTGATTTGGAAAAGGTAGGAGGTGTAAAATGTGCATACATTACAACAGAAGCAAGACACCTTGGAAGTTTTAGTAGGACTGAAACCGCTCAATCAAATAGGCAAACAAGGTAGATTGTGGGCAACTAAGAAAAGAGTAGCTTAGGGTTACATTTAAATAGGCTTGAGTATTAACTTTTATGCAAAACTGAACCTGGAGAGCTATAACATCACAGTATCGACATACATTGTACCAATTTTGTTTGAAGGAAATGTATTGTTTGATGTGAATCTGATCCTTACGAGTTGCTAGTAGAGTAATGCATGGTCCTTAGGATCATCCCTGGATGCGTCCTTAATGAAGAGGTTACAATTTTTTTTATCACATTTGTAATGCTTCCCTTATTTTATTTGCAGGATCACATGTCGGGACCGCATTGCACCATGCTTGCCAAGATAGGGCTTGAGCAGATCGTCCATTTACTTCTATCACATGGAGGTATGTGATAGATTATATATGGCAGCATGCTTCATTCTTTTTTGCCTCATTATAGCTCTATGGTCCTGGTTTTTTGGAAGCACTTGCTCCACAACTCATGATATTATGTGATGTGTTCTGTAATTACTAAATAGGCATCTGTAGTGCACTTTGCGTTTAGCCCTTATCCAGAATGATTTCTTTTGTCTCATCTCAGAACAACATGCTTTGCTCACGTTGAACAACATGTTGTCGTTTCATCTCAGAACTAATGCTGCGTCCCATAGTTTTTGCTATAGAACATAACCATGTCGCTTGAGTCTTCGTTGCTACCAAAACTTATTCCTACTGACAGTAATTATTTTGTTGTACAGAATGTCATACACTATGCTATGCTTGCCGAAAAGGTTCTTGTCAGTAAATACAATCCTCTTATTGTAATTATTTTGTTGTACAGAATGTCATGCACTATGCTATGCTTGCCAGAAAGGTTACTGTCTATAAATACAATCCTCTTATTACTAACTCTGTATTGACTATGCAAATACGTTTCGCATCATCATGTTATTCACGCCCCACCAGTTTCTACATAATCCCTTTCAACCAGCCTCAGCGACTTCACCAACATACGCCAATTGCACTACATGATTATAGTTGTTCACACATTTTTGACTGATTCCGAGTGTTTATGATTGGTTCCAACTACTTTCTGTTGCTGTACCATTACTAAGGTAGTCGCTCGATCGTTTCTACCTGCTGCTGCGTTGCGTTTTGATCAACCGTGTCTCAATTACTACAATCATAATCTTTTACGATCATGTGGTGATGTTACTGATCACTTTTTATCATGTTGGTGATGTTGCCGGAAAGAACATGGTATGGATGCGATTAAATTCTGAAAATAGCCACGAATGGTCGCTTGGCATGTTCTTGCCGCCCCTATATTATACTATCTTCATATATAGCTTCTTTTTTCGGTTTCGTCTCAATTCGTGGAATTCGATGTCATAATTTTCAAACATACCATCATTGAAGTTGCTCGATCGGTAGAGAGTCATTTACGAGATTGACAATGCTTCAACTAAGTCAACTTGCCGAGTCACTTGTTGAAGTATCTTTTACGATGGACAAGTAATAGTAGACAAGGTACTTGGAGGAAAAGCATTTGGTTAAAAATAATGTTATTAGGATGTTCTTTTGTAAAATCATTGGCCTCCGTTTGGTCATTAACTTGTCTACCTTTTCAGAATGATGACGCCTCTTCCATATATATTATTCAAAGAGGTCGTGTGCAACTTATATTGGTCGATCAGGCAAATTCGGATGCTTGGGATCTTCTTAGTTCTCAAACGAAGCGTGTCCAACAAAGTCCAGAAAATGGTAATTATGTGGTTGACATAGACGGAGGAGGACACTTTGGAGAGTGGTCTCTCATTGGCAAGACTATTGCTTTTACCGCTATCTCGATTGGTGATGTGATCTGTTCTACTATTGCCAAGGAGAAATTCGATTCAATTGTTGGGCCTTTGCCTAAACTTTCACAGTGATTCCAAGTCATCAGTATCTGAAATATTTTTCACATAGTTAGCCCACAAGATGTTTCTCAACCACTAACTTATCCCGTTGTGGCTTCTATGTAGGATTAAAGATTCTCTGTTGCTAAGGGGCATGGTGCGGATGATGATAGTTCCTTTAGGAGGGTGCAGCTATTTGATTTGGTAGGGGTTAGTACTTCCATTCCTTTTCTCTATCATGCCATTTGTCTATCAGAGAGATTTTCTTGAGATTTTATATCTTTGATACATGGTTGTATATATGTTCTTGGGAATGGAAGATGTGCATATATGCCGCTGATTGCAGTGAGATTGTTCTTGTCCAAATTAGAGGTTCTGCACGATAATCGATTAGCTTTGATTGGTCCTTATCATTCGATAATGGATTCCCGATAAACATACTTACATTTTAGCTAACGATGTTTTGTTTTGGCTGTGCTAACCATGGATCAGACAAGATAAAAAGCTTAAAAAGGTTTTACATTAAGAGAGTAAAAGATCTCCATAAGGAAGCACAAGTGTTTGAGGAGAAGGACCTCATGAAAAGTTTGAGCCATTCACCGTGTGTGCCAGAAGTTTTATGTACTTGTGCTGATCAATCCTACCTTGGAATATTGCTAAATTGTTGCCTTTGTTGCTCATTGGCTTCAATACTTCATACACCACTAAATGAGTCATCTGCACGATTCTATGCAACCTCTGTTGTCATAGCTCTAGAAGAACTTCATCTGGTAAGATTTTTCTTTTTGCTATTAATTGACATCTGAAAATTTGTATATATATGGTTTCTTTTTATGAGAATCCACAGTAAGTATTTACTTCTCTTGACAAATATGCTAATTATATATGCAATTTCAGAAGTCCATTCTTTATAGAGGTGTTTCGGCAGATGTTCTTATGCTCGACCAATCAGACATCTGCAGCGATTCCAACCGCAGAGTGCTAGAGGGTGCGTTGAGCGTTTACATGGAATTTTGAGAAGTATATTTTGTGATTCTCATCAACCGCACGAGAATAATCGGAGATATTATGTTCACTCCACTAGGCTATCACCTGAAGTTATCCGTCTTTTCTATTTTTATTTGGATAATTGTAGTTCAAAATGTTCAGTACATCAGTTTTGCAATTATGCACTTTTACCGTCCTGTGATGGTAGACTTTTGACTATTAAATTCTAAAGAAACATGAATGTTTACTATTTATAAATTTCTGATAAGATCAAAGGTGGTGGATTCAGCGTCTTTGGTAGCTGATGTATAGCCATATGCATTATCTACTTTTTTTAATTGTGTGTACGCTTCAATGGACTGGTCGTAAGGTCTTCCAAACGCTCAAACAGCCTGAACCAAGTGTCAATTACTCATCACAAACATGTGGTCACCTCCACATGGTCTTTCACTACCTATTATCTATATGAGTTCCTCTACATGCACTTTGTACTATTGTTTTATAATCTCACTTCAACAACGCTGTAGGACGCCGCGAAGCGCGCTTCCTTTTCTAGTAAAACCAACGTGACATAGGGAAACACGCCCCCACAGAGGCGGCCAAGCAATCGCCAGCCCCGAACACGTCGGCATCGTTTGCTCCGCCGCGCGCGGAGGCCAGCCGCCAGCGCACAGCACCGCAGAGTTGTCGCCCTGTGCCGTGCCGCGCAATAATTCCGCCGCTCCAACGCAACGACGGGCCCGGCAGCACCAACCCCCCACCGGCGCCGGAAATCACTCGCGCGCACATGAATACATGATGAACGCGCCGAGCCAACCAAAGCCAGGTACGCGACAGCCGGCCGCCCTCCCGCTCGCCAGCTTATATTTAGGCAGGCTGCCTAAACGCGACGTCCCCCGCAGCTGTATATAAACGCTTGCCACTTCCCCTCTTTGCCATCCACCGAAACAACAGCAACAATAAAAGTTCGTAGCTTCTCGCAGCTGCTCCTCACCTTCCAATCTGTGAAGAGTTCTCGAGAAGCTAACAAACATGGCAGCGCAATTGAAGGCCAAGATCCTCGCCGGTCGCCTCGTCCCTGGTCGGCGCGGCCTCCGCGGCCGACGCGCCCGCCCCGGCGCCCACGTCCGGCGCCACTGGTGCAGCCCCGGCCTTTGCTGCCGTGTCGGTCGCCGCCGCGGCTTTCGGCTACCTCTTCTGTTAGGCGGGATATGCGTGTGTACTGTGCGTGTGCGCGCATGGCCGGCGCCGCACCGCACGGCATGGTGGTGTCGCTGCGGTAGTGCGGAGTGCGTGCACATGCTTATTCGTTCTGTGATTTGTTGTTTCGTGAGTATATGGATGCGATTCATTTCTTGGTTCGTGTTTGTAATTGATCATGTGTATTTTTTTTGCGAGGTATACAGTGACGATATTAAATGTTTAAAATGTGAGCAATATTCAAATTCTAAATTTTAATAAGAGATAAATATCGTAAATAACTAATAATGCATATAATACACACACGCAATTAACCAGCCATTTAATTAGGTGGACTTAGGGCCTCTTCTTTTCAGCTTCTAAAAATTGACTTTTTTTCTCTTCTATAGTGAGTAGTTTTCAAACAGAATGTCTCTTCAAGACAGGATCTATAAGTTGATTGTAGTACATATTATAGCGATTTTCTGTTACTTTGTACTTTTTCATGAACAATCTAAAAACTATAAGCCGTAGCCATAAGACAAAAGAATAGGCCTTTAGTCTGTTAAGTGGCGTGCAGTAGTGTGTCACAAGTCACACAATTTATCATGCAAAAATACACAAATGCGCGTGTGTCCGCGCATATGTGTTTAGCTAAAGCCTTTCCAGGCTATGTGTCTTAAACTTTTAGGGAATAATAAGAATCCCACCTTATAAATTAGTCACATTCACTTTGCCTTAGTAATATGGCATTAAACTATGCTAGTTTTGAAATTATAGGAAATAGGCTCACACTTATATAAGCTTAATCTCTAAATTAAATTCATATACTTATGATTTTCCGGTTGCAGTTTGCAAATGCAAGTGGCACATGGCTATTGGTCTATTCATATTGGCTTTTAGTTTTGTCTTTTGCCTTTGGTTTACGAATAGTAATTACTTGTAGAGAAATTTATAGAGAGATACTTGCGTACGATTTTAGCCGATATAAATGAAGTTACTATAGTATGTATTACAATCGACTAATAGATAACACATTAAAAAATATTTTGTTTAAAAGATAGGTACCATAAAAAATCATTTATTATAAAAAAATCGGAAAAAATAGAATTTAGAAGCTAATAAAAACAGCCAGGGCCTACTCCACAATAGTGTTAAATCATGTGCACACACGATTGCACTCCCAAGAAAAAGAAAACATGTTTACACATCTAGGGCCCGTTAGTGTTGGTTGACAGCTTAAGAACTCTGTGGTTCATTCGAAAAATTGACGGCTGAAATTAAGCAAAGATCGACTGCAATAAATTTTGATTTCGATCTCACAGAAGCTCAAGATACACAAACGCGCTTGCCTACACCGGGCGGCCGGGCCTCAGCCACAGTACTTCCCTGCCCAGCCAGGATTTGACAGCCATCATAGACTAGACATGTGCGAACTGTTAATGTTTGGATCTGACTTCTGAGTTCTGAAACGATCCCCCACAGGAAAATCATTTTCCTTGAATTCGAGGCTTTGGTTCTGGGAATGAAATCTCTGCAGGAACACCAAACATCTTTCTTAAAATGAAAAAAATATATTAATGCGATAAACAATCTATGCAAAACTAGTACGATTTACTGCTGCATGAGCGAAAGCAAGAATCTGACTCTGTCTATCTGTCATATTTTGAGTTAAGAGGCCACAACAAAATGGAGGATGCGCAAAAGAGTTTTGTCTTGGCTAATCATCCGCTAAACAAAGATGGGGGATTCCCGGCCAGAGGAGCGGCCACGTCGCCCGCAGCGCTCCCTCGGTCGGCGCGTGGCGGGGGTTCTCCGTACGGCCGGGGAGGCAGTTTCCCTGTGTTTTTCGAAAATTACGTAAAGATTCTTTTTCCTCGCAAAAGGTCCTGCGACCAGTTTTTTTAAAACAAATTTGGATAGCGCCCCGCGGGTTTCCAAAATTACGTATAAGTCCTTATTTACTTACGCATAAGTCCTTACAGGTCCTCGGTTTTTTACGAAAAAGACCTTTGATTTTCCCGAAATTACGCACGTGTCCTCAAATTTTTTTTTTATGAAATTCATCCTGACAATCGAGCCGCTACTGGAATGGGCAAGCCATCAGAGAAACCGATCAAAAATTTATGTTGGACGGCTTCTCGACCTGGTCAATAGACAACTGAGTGTACAGATCGTCTGTCCATGTTATGGCAGTGTCCAGGACTAACCGTAAAGATAAACTAGTGGACCAAGTAGCATGCATGGGCCGGACCAGCATGCAGTACATTGACACATATGTGTCCCCTAGAACAATTTACAGGAATCGATAGTTCGATTTGGTCGTTGACAGCGTGATTAACAACGAACAAAGATACCATATTACTTCATATGTAGCTGTGTACACAAGTTGCAAGTACATGAAAGAAGATACATACACTCGCAACCGGCAAATGTGTGTACGTCAATCGATCATAGCATGTATACACCCAACACCACCACATATAACATACAATGTATAAAATCCGCGGCGGCAATGTGACTGGTCCAGCAGACGCACGCGCGCAGTTCAGCAGAAGAGGTACCCAACGGCCGCGGCGGCTCCGGTGGAAGGGCCGGGAGCCGGCGCCTCGGCCGCGGTGGCCACGCCGACCAAGGACGAGGCCACGACGGCGACGGTGGCAGCCGCGGCGAGGATCCTGAGCCTGAGGGTGGCCGCCATTTCTGCTAACTAGCTTCCTGGTAGATGCTCAAGAATTATTGTAAGATGTTATGGGGGTGGGCACGAGCAAGAAGCTAGCGAGCTGGGTGCTTTGGGATGGGATGGAAGAGTGGGAAATGCTGGGTATATATAGCTGCGATGGGGAGGCTTTGATGTGCTTTATTTAGGCAGGCTAGCCTTGGAAACAATGATTCTTGGCTGGAGTTTCTTTCACAGGCTGGGTTAGTGGGCTGTTTTTAGGCTTGCTATGATTAGCAGCTGGTTGATTGGCAGGTTCAAAATGATCCTCCTCCTCTTCTTCTTTTAAAAAAGAAAAAAGAAACCGGTAGGTTCTGAATGATCAGTTGTCGTTTCTGATTTGTTGGCTTGGGAACTGACATGTGCAACTGCCAACTGGTGTAGTTATCATCGATGATTCGAAGCAGGTTGCCGAATTATTTCCGCGATAATTCCCATCTGCACACGGCGCGCTACCTCCCTGGCCGGCTCGCGCGCCACCCAATCTGCACCGCATCGCGTCGTACCGTGGCAACTAGCCCGTGGCGCCCAGTTGCGCTGCGTCGCTGCCCGCCTCATGCTCCCGGCTGCCGCTCTATCGATCGGTGTGAGCGTGTGACGTGTGCTGCCTTTCACGCGCCGCCGGTTGCCGCCCTCTCATCCTGCCGCGCCCCTCAGGAGCCGGCCGGGCCGGGCCGTGCCGTGCGCACGTCCCCCTCACGCCTACGTACCGCGCGCCACGACCTCGCGTCGTCGTCCTTGAGAAATTATTAGCCGGTGCAGTGCAAACTTCTCACCAGCCGCCATGAGCTCCACGGTCCGAGTTGTACCAGAAAACTCGCACGCACGTTCGTACGTTTGGAAGAAAAAGGGTGATCTGATCTGACCTCGAACTGAAGACAAACGAGTGATCCGAAGGCCCCGAGTTCGGCTAGCTGGAAAATATTGCCCTGTGCATTGAATTCTGGTATTATAACGTATCATGCATGTATGCATAACCCAAAGATCGATGCACAAAAAATCGAGTTTTGGACATATCTAGCACTATATACCTTCTAAATTCCAAATATAGAACTTTGCGCATAAAAATTCTGTTTTTGGCCCCTGTTCCGACCGCGGGACTCTGGAGGCTCGACACGTGGGCAGTCGTGCGGTCCGGAACCGCACGTCTTCACTGTAGGCGGTCGTGCGTTGCTGGACCGCACGTCTTCACTGCCTACCTCACGTCTTCGAGACACCTGTTTGCGTTGGCTTAGCACCAGCACCGCACGTTTGCATTCATGTTTGCATTCATCCAACTGTTTGCACATTGATTACAAGAGAATAATTGTGCTGTTTCAGGACCATAGATGACATGGAAATTAATTATTCGGAGTTCAGTCTTGACCACGGGTAAAACCATAATGAGATGGATGGATCATCAAAGAGATAGTGGTTCACTGAAAGCAGAAGCAAACATGCGGACTGGCAGCGTATGACCACCTTGCTACAGTAAAGACGTGCGGTCCCGGACCGCACGACTGCCCACGTGTCGAGCCTCCAGAGTTCCGCGGTCGGACGGGGCCAGAAACGAAATTTTTATATGCAAGATGCTATATTTAGAATTTAGAAGGCATACAGTGCTACATACGTCCAAAGTTCCAAAAAATCCAATACACACAATTTATCATCCACATAGGAAGCAAGCTGCAAAATCCGATCCCCAAATTAACCGTAGTATTCCACTGCCAAACTTAAGAATCCCAAGGTCGCACCGATATATCGATTCGCATGTACATCTCGTAACATCAACCAGTTTGATCAGCAGATCACGACTCCGTGAGGAGGAGCGCGGAGGACGGTCGCTCGGGGGAGTGGTCGACCTTGCCCCTCCTGTGCTCGCGCCTCGCGGTGGAGTTCCGGTTCTTGTCCACGCTGATCCGAGTGCTGGTGCTGCTCCTCATTCTCTCCCTGAAACCCCTGCACGACTGCATGTGCGAGTGCAGCTCCTGCGGCTTGAATTCCTTCCCGCACTGCCTGCAGGTGGTTGAGATCAATGATGGTGTTAGCACTTGCTTCATCGGTCCTTCAAGGCTTCAATAGAACATAAATGGGGAAAGATTGTTCCAGAAATAAAAAGGACTTCTAGCAGATGATATATGATACGATGATAAATGAAAAAGATGCATGAGAGGACCAGCATGCGTGATTGGTAATGTTTTCTTTTTCAGACGTGTGCTTGCTGATGTTAGTATGGATACAGCTTAGCAAAAACTGACAGGTCGTGTGAAGCATCTAGTCAAGTGCTGTTGGCCAGTTACCGAACGTGCCCTTCTGTTTTCTGTTGGATCACAGCATTCACAAGATTACTCCTATTTGGACAAGCCATTTTGGGACCTCCAGCAGGCCTGTAAAAGTTCAGGCCCATCGCGCCTCAACACTCATATTACTGTTCAGCACGACATGCGGCCTCTTTTTTTCGGCTTTTAAAAGCTATGTTTCAGCTTTTCTGATCTACAGTAACTAGCACTACTACAGAGAAGATCATACTAGACACCTCATCACAGACGGATCTACAAAATCTGTTAGTGTTAACATGCAACGTAGTTATCTTAGACGGTTTTACTAGCATGACCGTCTATGTTGCAACCGATGGTAAAACCGTCTGTGATGATTTATTTATCATAAACGGTTTATAAACAAACTGGTTGTGATACATGACAGACGGTTAGCAATAAAAATCATCTGTGATGTATAGACTATCACAGATATTTTGTAACACATAACCGTCTGTGATACGTTATACTATTACATACAATTTTTTTATATTAGTCATCTATGATATGTCTGGTATCACAGACAATTATTTTTAAAAATCGTCTATATTGTTCTTATCACAGGCAGTTATTTTTAAAAACTGTCTGTGACAATATTCTTCTATATATATAACACTTAGGGTGAAAATCTAACTCACTACTCATGCACACAACCACATCTCCTTTGTTCTTCTTGACTCCATCTCTCTCTCCCGACACCATCTGTCGCCATCACCACAGCATGTGTCAGCAATCACTGCTACCCCCACCCCAGGTAATGTATCTCCGCTCCCCCTTGTCTTGTCTGTTGGTGGTCTGATTTGCCGATGGGGACAACCGTCGTCGCCCTTTTGTGAGTGTTTAGGGGAATTTGGATGGGAAATTTGGGTTCGTGAGTCTATGATTGGGGAGGGATGGGGTGCGTACTCCGATCCTGTCACCTTCTTTTCTTGGTAATCTTGGTGTAAGATGTATCCGGTGGGATAAGATGCAATGGTGGCTAGGGATGCATGGTGGCTGATGGATCCAGTTGGTGGCAGGAGCGGCCAATGGGATGGATGCTGTGATGTGATGTGAAATTGCATAAAGTACATATGTTTGTAGTGCTGTGAAATTGCTTTTATCTGAGCGAGATATTCTTAGGAATTTTTATTCTCATATGGGTCTAGCTGGTATGTGTAAATTTACTTATGTTTCAACAAATAGCTATGTGTTTAGATTTGATCCAATGAACTTAATGGCTTAGTGGATTAGGTGTGATACGTTATGAGATATTTATGTTAACATGCTCAGATTGAACTGTGAAGATGACAATTTGTGAATTTATTGGGAGGCATGGCTGAGTCAGCTTTGTCTCTATAGGTCAGTGATTTAGGAGGCATGATTGACTTGACTTTGTCCCTATAGTTCAATGTTGAAGAGACATGGTTGATCTCAGCTTGTTCCTATAGTTCATAGGATTTTGTTACTTTTGTTTCCATTGTTCATTGAAAAACATTGGCCATCGTTTCATAAAGTACATTGAAAATAGAGGCAATTTTCATTTAAAAATGTTGCATACTATTTCAATTAAATTTGGGTATTTTCCTTCACATGTAGAGTATCACCTAGTTAGTATTTCAGTAAAAGATAAGCATTAAAATGCAATTTAAATGCTTCAGAAAATGCTAGTCATGCCATTTGAAAACAAGTAAGCAAAATACAAGAGGAATGATGCTTACATATTTCATGGTAACACTAACATAGTATATCTTGCACCCCACAATTTAAATGAATTAGAGATAAAGTCAGATCTCATATCACACTTGACAGCTAAAACTATGTTAGCTAGAGTATTAGTTATTTTAAAACACCATTCCACTAAAATCTTGTAGCAATGATATATGCCAAGATGAGAAAAAGATAACCAATTGTCCATAAATACTTCTAAAAAGTAGTCATGTTGCTCATATTGGCATTTCTCAACCACTACAAAAGAAAAATTAAAGCACTGTACACTTAGGTTTCAAAGAGCATGAAGCAAGTCATACTAAGTGTGCTAGGTTCTATGAAGCAGGTCATGGCTACTGTCTCTTCGCCCTCATCATGTAACAACGGGACTACGTGCTCACAATGATTAGAAGTACATACTTGTACCTTACAACCAAGAGTAAGTGCTTCACTCATTGATTTGTACTTCATATGCAACACGAACTTAGTTTTAAGGACTATGGCGGCATACATGTGTAGGTGGCACTAGATTCTAATTGTCATTGTACCAAAGTGGAACAAGGTAGTATAACTTGATTCCCTAATCAAAAGCAAGCCCGACTTCATGCTTGTGCAACAATTAATTAACAGGTAAACTCATTTTATCCATAAATGACTCTATGTGTACCCTTCATTTGCAATGGTTGAGGCTAACTTTTTCGAATCACGTAGATCATTCACCACGTACATTGCCAAAAGGGGGAGACGTGTAAGGGAACACCACATCACGATATGTGACTCAATTGTTGATACCCGCTAGTACACAATAATCAATATGCATATCTACTTATTATTTTATGTTATCTGCACATATATGTGTGTATCTGTGATATATCTATAATCAAATCATCTATAATCGATCTATAAATTTGTTTATCTGTGATATATATATATATATATATATATATATATATATATATATATATATATATATATATGTGTGTGTGTGTCTATGATATATTTATGTATTTGTGTATTTGCTTGTATCTGTTATCTGCATATTATTTTCAGAGCGTGTGGTTTGCATTTTCTGAGGCTAGCCAAAAAATAGTAAAATTTCTATATATAAAGTGAACTATCACATATGGTTTTGTGGTATAAGCCATCTTTGAACACCTACTATCACAGACGGTTCTGTACATCAACCATCTGTGATATGTAGTCCATCACAGATAGTTTCATGGTCAAGTTGTCTATGATAGTTGGTCTTCACAGACGATTCTTTATACGAATCGTCTGTGATGTTACTTATCATAGACGGTGTAAAACCCCTCTGTGATAATCGTCTGTTATAATAGACGCAATAAATCAGATGGTTCAGCAATCATCTATGATGAGGGTTTAGAACCGTCTGTGATAACCCTCTGTGTGGTAGTGTAGCTTTCAAACATAGTGTCTTTTTAGGTGGGGTCTAGAACTTAATTATAGTACATAATGTAGCAACTTTATTTATATCGGTCAAAACCGCACGTGAGTTTATGCTACTCTGTACTCTCTCACGAACACACCAAAAGCTATAAGCCAAAGCCAAAAGGAACAGGCCCATGGACTTATTAGGATATGTACAACGCTCCATGTTGGCTAGATGCCTATGTCTCCACGTCGGCACCAAGCTACCAGGTTAGTTGTTCCAAGTGATTGCAGGCGGTCAAAGTAGCCTGCAGAAGCTGTGGTTAACTCATTGACAAATAGCAGAGGCAGCAGCTTGGGGCAAGAGCTATGGGAAAGGCATGCACTTCATCACGCATTTGCTCGGGGCCACCCCACCCCACCCACCCCTCCGCCGCACCCACACACACCTGTGAACCCCCCCCCCCCAAGTCTCATGCACATGTCCACAAGTCAGTGGTGGCCAGATCCAGGCATGGCAAGGGCAATTACGGCCAAATTCAAGTGAGGGGAGGTCAACGGGGGTGGGATCCAGTAAGGTGAGGTCCATGGCTGTTGGATCCAAGGGCAAAGGAGTGCAGCACTGAAAATAAAGTCATGGCGGGGGCAGAGAAGGTTGGTGGGTGAGGTCGGCTCTGAGATCTAGCAGTGACAGTGATGCTCAAGTTGAGGATGCGGGGTTGCGGTGGCAAAGATCGGTGGGGAGAGAGGAGGATTTGACAGGGGAAATGAGGGAGGAGAATGTGGGAAGTGGGGGAGAGAGTGGTGAGGAGGAACAAGTAGAGGCTGATAGGTGGACCTGGATGCTTTGTAATATATTGTTGCTGGTAGTTTCTTAGATATAAATTTTTGAATAAAAGCATAATTAGAGGGCTGAGATAGGAATTTTTATGGATTGAAATGCAAATTTTATTATGTATCCACTCAAACCACCGTACATTGAGTATGTGGCAGCTTAGATGGTGGCTTGACTTGTGGCTATGTGGGGAGAGATTTTTTACGGTCCTTACAAAGGTACTACCACAAGGTACTAGTTTCTCCAACTTTCTAATGAGGTACTAAGCAAATCTATCCGTTGATTCAGTAGGGATGTGATGGATATTCTAATTTTCTAAACCCTAATAGAAGATCAAAGAAGGTAATGTCTCATGTATGTTGGAGCCCCACTGTTGCCCACTGCATCTCCATCTCTTCGACTTGTCACCACTAATCAAGGTTGGAAGGAAATTTGTTGATCTGCATCTAACAACGACAGTGAATCATGCATTATTCCTACCGCCAATCAATCTGAACCCTAATGATCAATCCAATTAATCTAAATGACTGAATCCAATTAAAAGCATCTAGTTTCAAGCCTAATCAGAACAGTTGGGTCGTTAGCTCGAACCGTGGGTATTTAGCTAGGCTTGCACCGGGCTCTAATACCAAGTGTTGGGAAAACACCCGAGGATCAACACGCCTAGATCACCCGAGAGTACCCTGTTGTCGAACAGGGAACAGAGTAGAACAAAGACAAGAGAAAGCAAGAACAGAGTTGTATGAGGCGGAGAGTGTTTGGGGCAATTTTTTTGTGTTCTCTTTCTTGCGCAACTTCGACTTACAACTCGACTTAATTTTACAGACTCCTCTTTACATTCAAAAGCTAGACTCACTGAGGTCCAGATTCTCCAGCCTCAACCACCACGTCGCCTGCCCATACCGGGCAGTTATCCGACTGAAGGACGACCTGCGTCATCCACAACCACCCGTGCTGACGCCTGCTACAGTTACCACCAATTGCTACAGTGATCGTTGGCTGCTACAGTGATTGGCCGCACGACCACGACCGCTGGCTTCGACCACGGCTTGTCTACGACCGCGGCACTGTAGCTACAGCCACACACACACACACAGGCACCACGACCGCTGCGCTTCGACCACACACACGCAGAAGTCACGACCATAACGTCTACGACCACGCCGCCTACGACCACAATGCTTACGACCATGGCGCCCATGACGACGGCGCCTACGGCCACGGTGCTTACAACCATACAGACCGATCGTGAACGACCACACAGACACCGGCTGTTACGACCACACAGAGAACCGGTCGTTACGACCACACTAACCAGTCGTAATCGACCACACAAAGAACCAGTCGTAACGACCACACAGACACCGAACGTTACGACTGCACAGAGACTCAGTTGTTACGACCATATAGACCGGTCGTAGATAACCACACAGACCGGTCATAAATGACCACATAGAGAATTTCCGCCTAGTCAGGTTTATTCGATCATAGATGATTGGGTTGACGAGACAGATGGGAGTATTGAGAAGAGGCCCAAAATTATCTAACCTTTGGCAGTTGGTACTATCTACTCGTGGTTAGTGATTGATGAAGCAGCACCACTAGGTACCAAGATGTTTCATCTATTGGATTAGTTTGTTTGGACGGCTCACAAGGTTTCCAAGGACCGTAAAAAAAACTCACGTGGGAATAAAACCACCGCTTAAGACACAGATGTATTGTATGGTGCCCATGGAAGGATTCTCGGGCCATCCAAACCAGTCCAGTGTTCATGTGGTGCTAGGCCGCGAAACAACAAAAGAACTAAACCCGCTGAGTCATAGTTCGAAAGTCAATTTCAGAACTAATCGCATTGCTGTCGTCAGTGGATCCAATATGACCCCAGTGGAATCAAGGAAAAGACTGACGATTTGTTTGTCTTCTACCTGCACGGAATAACTCGACCTCTCAGGCTTAAAATTTTATCGGATCAGCGCCAAACTAGCAGTGCGCGTCAGTGTCATGGCCGTCGTGGGCGGAGACTAGAGGCAGGTGGTGGCGCGGAACCAACCCAACCACAGCACAGAACGGCGGCAGTGGCCAGTGGCACCGAACATAACCGAGCACATCAAGAAGAGCCGGTCAAAACCGATAACAAATCGAATCAGCACGCGAGTACTTACGAGCAACGCGGCAGACTCGCCGGCTTGTGCGCATCGCCTCCATCCCGCTTCGCCTTGTCTTTCCCGCCTCCTCGCAACCTCACCTTCCTGCTCACACTGCCACGCCACAAATTTAACAAAAACAAACAGATCGCGTTATTGGTCTTAGCACTCAAAACGGCCATCAAATTTAATTGGGGTTTTGATGTTTTTTTTTCTAATTATCATCTAGATTTAGAACTGTTGGATTAGAAATCTAATAGCCATGAATTCTCCACCTTCCTCCTTGAATTCTACCCCTCCCCCTTAAAAAAAATCGCTCATCTTAAAAAACAAGAGGTCCGTTGATCTCTAATCCAAGAGCTACAAATTTAGATGATAGTTAAGAAAAAAATATCTGGATGATGACTAGATACTCCCAATTGAATCGAATTATTGTTTTTAAGTTTGCTTGTAATTTATATCCGTGTACTCACTGGAGACCACAGCCATCGACGCCGGGGCACACCGGCGTCCGCGGCCGGTCGTCGCCGGCGCCTGCCCTCTGCAACAGGAAGGGCCGGAGCGCGGCGTCGTCGGCGTCGGCAGCGCCGCACGTGAGGATGTTGTGGAGCACCTGCGCCACGCGCATCCTCGGCGCCCTCCCCACCGGCTGCTTCTTGCTGCCCGGCGCGCCTTGCACCTGCTCCGCCGCCGCCGCCCGTGCCACCACCGCCTTGGTGACTGTTTTGTTTACCACTTCTTGCTGCTGCTGCTGCTTTTGCTCCTGAAGGTCTTGTGACAAATCGACCCTGAACGGTATCGTACAGCGCGCCGACTCGCCCTCGCCGCCGGCCGAGTCCTGGTCGATCGGCGGCGGAGGCTTCGGGGAGCTCTCGTCGGAGTCTGCTGTCGCCTGGAGCACCTCCTCCACCTGCTTCTGATTGCACGGAGTCTTCTCTTCCTGTTCGGTCTGTTTCTTTTCGTCTGGTACAAACAATTTGTGAATTGTTATTCTCGGGTCTCAACGTTGGAAACTCGGAAATAAGAATGATAAGAAAATTAATTGAATAGATCATATCGAGTTACCTAAAGAAGAAGACTTGTCCTTTGGCGCGTCGGCGCAAGGAGGAGGGGTTCCTCGGACGTCGCAGCCCTTGAGCACGTACTCGTTGTCGGAGATGGGCGTGATGAGGTCATCGTCCATCAGGTCCTGCCATACGTACCCAGCCTTGTACTTCCTGATCAAGAATTAAGTATGGAAGGAAACAAAGCTAAAGTTATGAGGCAATCAATGGAGATAAAACACTGCCGAAAAAAGGGAAAGGGCAAGAAACGTTCGCGATCATCGATGAAAGGCAAGAAATATTGCACTGCAATTGTTCATCGTTCATACCTTTTGTAAGACCAGGAGAAATTCTCCGGCATGCCTTTGCCGCGCAGCTCCGAGAGCCACCTCTTAACATCTGCATCAGACCGCAACACGTTACACACCATGAGGAAAAAGCTGCACGCGCGTATGTACGCATGCAAATTAAACGAATATGCAAGGAAGAACAGGCAAACGGAACGAACGACACGTAGGTACCGCGGAGGCGCACGCCGGCGCGGTGGAGGTGGCTGACGCGGAAGAGGTGCGGGTGGTCCGTCCTGCCGCCGCGGCTCAAGAAATACACCACGTTGATCCTCCTCACCTCGCCGACGCCGCCTCCCTTGTACGAGTCCACGCCCTTTTCCATACCGTCTTCGTCGACGACGACAACAGCAACAACGACAACGCAAGAGAACGAGGAGAGACAGATACCACCAAAGCTAGGTACGATCTATTTAAGATACAAACGAGGTTGTCATATATCTTTTGCTAACAATTGTTCTGTGCAAGAGGGCATGCATGCAAAGAGGAAGGCCGGCATGCATCAGATCGATTCAAGGATCAAGAGCTCGTGTGGCTCAAGATGTTGGCGGGGGATTGGAGCATGGTAGAATAATAACTACCGCATGCAGGAGAGGGCGTCTCGCCTGTTGCCTTGCAGGCCTGAGATATAGTTTAGGTTTGGAAATCTCTTTGCGACCGAGGACTATAATATGGCGAGGTTTTGGTGATCGATGTGATGGCCCGCCTCGTAGAAATGGAAGGAATAAATCGCCGATCGAGACCGCGCTCTGCATTCCTACTAGTGTTTGTGCTTCCTTTTTTCACTTCATTCCTGCTTCTGTTAAACCTCTCGCCGATCGAGACCGCGCTCTGCTTCGTGGATCGATGTGGTGTAAATCCCTTCCCTCTTCGTTCTATGTTGGGGCTCACTGCTCTGTATGTTTGAGCTTGACCCACCATTTTCTAATCTGTTAAATGGCATAAATAGGAAATTGAAAGATGGAGCCCTAGAAATCAAGCTGTTTTCCCCCTAAACAAGAGTGGAGACAACTGATCTATGTGGCCAACAGTCAATAATTAAATAGAAATTTCTATGGAAGTCCGTTGTTGCCGCTCCTTCGGGGCGGGCTGTTATCTACATCCGCTGTTCCTTGACTCAAAAGTAGTCCAACTTCGTAAGTTCCATCAACAACAATGACCTGAACTTAACAGCTGTCGTAGCATATCTTATCAGCAAGAACAATGGCCTTAACAGCATCTAGCTAGTGAGCACTTTCCAAGTACCGCACCTATAATTTGATCACATATATATCATTACCCTTTGACACATGTAATTCGCAACGGTGGGCACAAAGCAGCAGTATTAGCTCTAGAGAGCCCAAATTCCAAGAACATTAGCCAAATTTACTATACAATTCAGAAATTGTGCTAGCTACCGATTGCTGTGCATATAAGCTAGACTCTCTTAATTAGCTTTTCTAGTAGCAGGATGGTCCGAGCCGATAAGAAAAATGATTTGTTCGCTTCTCGCCTGACAACCTCCTTTCTATAATATTCCTCGTAGGCTTTGCTACGGTACGCATACCTAGCATAGAACAAATTATGTGTTTCCTTTGTTAATTAATGTTCGCCTGACTTTAGCGTGTTGGTTTGTAGATGTTGATGCTGACGGTTGCAGCAGCTTGAAGGTGCATTGCAGCCGTCACTTTCTAGCTAGGTTTTTGTTTACGCCAAAAATCACCAATGCAAAGAAGTACCTAGCGCCACAGAAAGAAAAGAAGAAGAGGATACCTCTGTGGGGAAAAAACGAAAGAAAAAGAAAAGAAGAATAAGAGGATATTGTAGCTCTAGTAGAGGAGCAATATATAGGACGGCCCAAGTCAACCCACAGCGTGGTCCGAGCTATGTTCGGTTCGGATTGGATAGGACTGGCCTTTTACTCGCCCGGCCTACGCCGCGCGGCCTAGCTCTAGGGGCGTTATTTTCGACTGTTGCTGATATTTTTTTTTGTCAATGGTAGAGTGTTGATGTGAACAAATTAAATATCGATAAGTTAATTTTAAAACTATCTTAATAAGCCGCTTTAAAATAACAGCGAAAAAACTATCCTATTTATTTGGTTGGAAGAAACTATAAGTGGCTGATAGCTTTTGATTGTGACAGATGTATCTAATGGAAAAGGTCTAATTTTCAACATTGAACTCTGTTCTTAGTTCGTATTTCAAACCTAATCAATGAAACCGTCTGAATCAGAACCTTCTGTTAAGGGTATTGGAGATAGAGTTGTATTAGGAGATAGAGTTTGTATTATATTCCATATATGCCTTATCTCTATATGGCATATCCTCTTGTACTCTCCTATATATATGGCCCTTTGGGTCTCATATCAATACACACAACATTCATACACATGGTATCAGAGCCTAGGTTTCATACCTAGCCTCCGTTCATCTTCCGCTGCCGCTGCCCCCGGGAGGATCGATCTCTACTCCCGGGGCGGCCACCTCATCTACGGTCGGCCCGGTCCTCTTCTTGGACCGGGCAGCCATCTCATTGGGTGACCATCTCTGTCGCCGTCGAACTCATCGCCGCTGGATCCCGCCGGTCGCCCAAGCCCACGCAGCTGCCTCGCCCCGCCTGGATCCTCGCCGTCGCTGCCCGCTGATGACTCGCCGTGCCCGTCTTCGACCAGCTGACGCCTGGCCCGCGCCGAATCCGACCGCCTCTGGCCCTCGCCGCGTGGATCCGGCCACCCGACCGCTGCGCCCGCGCCCGGATCTGTTCATCTCCGATCGCAGGGCGCCTCGGGCGAGATCCGCCATCTCGCGGCGATCTGCGTCGACCCGCCGCCTCCTCGCCGCCGCTTGCTGGCCGCCGCACGCTCGACCTCTCCAGTGCCGCCGCCCGATCCGGCCGTCGGGCGGCCCTTCATCGCGCGTCGGCGCTCCACGCAGCCACGTCTCGTCACTCCTCTCGACCCGACCGGCGCTCCGCGTCCGCCTCGGGCGGCCATCTTCCGGCCGCCAGCCGTCTCCGCTCTCCGCCACCGGATTCGCTGTCGGACGCGTCCGCGCCTCGCCGCGTTCAGCCGTCGCTGCCCTCCAAGTCGCCGACCTCGCCTCGGTCGCCGTTCCCGCGCCTTCCACCCATCTCTGTCTCCACCCGGATTCTCTCGCGCTCGCCCACTCAGATTCTCTCGCGCTCGCGTGTGGGAGGGGGAGAGAGACGGGGCGAAAGGGTAACTGCGGTTTTTGGCTCTGGGGTGGAGATATCTAGGGAGGGGAGGGGTTTTGATGGAGTAGGATAGTTTATTTTCTATAGCTGATTCCTTTTCGTCAGTTTTTAGTTTTTTTTTCTTTCGTTGCGTCCATCTAAATCCGGAGTCTTTAATTTTTAGTTCGCTCAAGTCGTGCGAGTCCACAAATTTATTGTCAGTCATAGAAGTATAGGAATTTTTTTCTTTTGCATGGCAGCAGCCGCTGCTCTTTTCCTTGAGCCGCTGCAGATCGTAGAAGTATTTATGATGCCGCCGCTTCTCTTTGAGCCGCCGCCCCGAGTTTTTAAGGCCGTCGCGCTTATTCTGCACCGCGCCTCCGTTGCGCTTCTTGTGCATTGCGCCGCCGCCGTCTCAGGCTTCGATCTGTGCCGTCATGCTTCTATCTATTCCTCTTCGGCTTGATTTGACAGTTTATTCAACGACTGCACGCAACGACGACTTTATCACGACTCGGATGTCGGATATTTCTTGTTTTAGTATTAACCCTTTTTCAAATGCAATGCTATTGCATACGCCTTGCATTTGGGGGGTGTTAAGGGTATTGGAGATAGAGTTGTATTAGGAGATAGAGTTTGTATTCTATTCCATATATGCCTTATCTCTATATGGCATATCCTCTTGTACTCTCCTATATATATGGCCCTTTGGGTCTCATATCAATACACACAACATTCATAACACCTTCAACTATTAAACCCGGTGCAAAACACCCCCTTTCGTTCGAAACCATCCCAGTTTTATTCCCTTTGGAAGTAGTTTTGGCTTATGTGGCATACTAATAATACATGGCAGCCACCTGTGCATCCACGTCATCCTCAAAGCACCTTATTCCTTTCAAAACACACACACACACACACAAAGAGAGAGGGAGAGAGTATTTGGGGGCCAACAATGGCCATGGATGGTGGCGGCACTCGGGAGGCGGTGACGCCATTACATAGTGGCTTCAAGCGTGAGGCAATGGAGCGGCTCTGGGACAACGACAGCGAGCAGCTCTGGCATGGGCAGCGTAGCTCAGCTCGGGTAGGAGACAAAGACCATGCTAGGGAGGGGCTACCCGGTGCCAATCTCACCCATGTTTTTTTAGCCTGGGTGAATCTCGGGGTCGAGATTCTTTTTAAGGAGGGAAGGTTGAAACAAACTGAAAATTTGCAAAAAATCAAATTTGGATTTGAATTGCTCCTGATTTGAGTTCCTTTACCCTCTCCAATCTATCCCGTACTAATCTTGATGCAAACCCCTCACTAATCCACGTCATCACGCCATGAACGGGGGGATTTTTCGCGACACTGTTCACCGGCCGAAAATACCGCCACCGCTGCCGATCTTCTGCCGACGCCGCCTCCTCGCGCCTTCTCACGTCTGCCCACCCTGCCAGCTCCTGCTCTATCTGTCAGCCACCGTACCTTGCCCCAGAAGCCTCTGAGCCGATGTCAGTCTATGCCCGCTTGCCGCCAGCCATTCCACTGCCGCCACCGTGCCTTGTATCCTGCCCTTCTCGCGACTCCCTCCCACAGCCGACCTGACGTCTTTGACCGCCACTCTGCACCGCCCCAGGCCAGCTGCGCCCACTGGAAAGCCCCGAGCCAATCCACCCCCCAAGAAACCACCACCGCCATGGTTCCCCACCGCCTCTCCGCACCAAACCGCCTTTCCCTCGTCTATCTAAGCAACCCCTCCCCTCCACACGAACCTCACGTCCTCTTGAAGCAAACCGAGCACCCCCAAAGTCCCCACCGCCACCCCATCGCCGGTAATCCCGAAAACCCCCAAATCCATGCCCTAGCTCAATTTCCCACCTCCGGCCATCCATGCTTCAATTACTTTCTTCAGTA
This sequence comes from Dendrocalamus sinicus, assembly GCA_036346575.1. Taxonomy (NCBI): domain Eukaryota; kingdom Viridiplantae; phylum Streptophyta; class Magnoliopsida; order Poales; family Poaceae; genus Dendrocalamus; species Dendrocalamus sinicus. The sequence continues at coordinate 48,655,085 of CM070641.1, read as the reverse complement.
GCATCCCCTGGCTCCCTGAAACCATCCCTGACCCTTGCCCTAGCTCCTCGACCCCTCTCCTCTTCCGGCACCGTGAGCCACCCCACCTCCAAAAATGGCCACCGTGGCCGGCCCAACCTAGGCCTCCCAAGCTTCGGCCAACTCCTCTCCGATCTTCTCCACACCCCAGAGAAACTCAAGGACCCACCCAATCGCTTTAGGAACCGCTCGGTCGCCTGAACTTTCAAAAGTGGCCGTGGGAGAAACGACCTCGCCGCCGGCGAATGCCGCCTCCGTCGGCCTCCCAACCACCCAAAATGGAACCGCCATCCTCCTACGAATCCATCCATACCAGCCATTGGCGTCGCACTTCACCCGAGCGCTGCCGCCACCCGCCGCCTCACTCCTCTGCTCACTGCGCGCGCTCGGGCGGGAGGAGGAAGAAGCACAGTGCATGTGCACTGTACCCCCGACCCGCCACCCCGACTTGGTTGGGCCAAGTCCACCCGCCCGCGCCGCCCGCCCGCGTCCGACCGCGCCACCTCGCCTCTGACCGCGCCCTCCCGCACCCGACCGCACCGCCAGCGCGCCGACGCGCGCGCGCACCGTCCGATCGAGCCAACCGCGTCGCCCGCACCCGTTCGGCCGAGTCCGAACCGCCTGACCGCGCCCGAGGCGACGCAGCTCGACCGAGCCAACTCGCCCCCGCGCCCGTTGCGGCCGACCCGAGCCCGAGGAACAGTGCACCGAGCCCAATGAAACGATGCCAGATCCGAACCCAAAATGCATATTTATACTCCCCGGATTCGTTTCGAGCCCGCCAACCCAAATCCAAGGCCCATTTCCCCATATAGCCCTCCTATAACCCAATATTCTCATTTTAATGGAGTTTTTCGGATTTTCTTTATTCTTTTATTTTCTTTATTCCTTGCTCATCCCTTCGGGCATGGAATTAATTTCTTTTACTTGTTTTGCGTTAGTTTCCGGAGTCGAGGTTTCGCAAGAGCAGGAGGGAAAAGCTCAAGTCCAGACCCGGCCCGCTGAAAAATACGAAATAATCGAAATCAAAAATCCGCAAGGCAAGTCACACATACCTTGACCATGTTGAACCTACATTTCTGCTATTTATTTATCAGTACTTTCATTACGTTATTTGCGCACTGTTATTTTATGTATAATCAATGCTTAGAATGACATGATATTAGTTATGTCCTACCACCCGAAAAGCCCAGTTTAACTTGATGGCCACATTCACCTTGACAAGACCTGGTAACATAAAATATAAGATTATAAATAACATGGTAGTTTAGGACCACATTGAATCTTTCTCTTTGTTAAGGTTTGGTATTGGTCTAGAGTTTTGGAAAGTTGGAAATAGGATAAATGAGGATCGCAGAGGTGGATCCAAGACCTTATCCTAGGGTGGAGGCTGGTTGTGGAATGGTGGCGATGCAGGTGTCTTGAATTTGGGTTTGTGTGTGGATGATGCCTCGATTAAAAATGTAAGGACTAGACCCTTATCTTTGAGTAACGGACATAGTATCCGCCCAACCACAAGCGTTGACTTTGTCAACTTTGACTTAGTCAAACCTGGCTTAGTAGTCGCTCAATTTCAATTGAACCTCTGCAACTGGAAAGGGGGAGACAGAGGGTGAGTCCGTATGGGAGGTGGTTAACCATACAACTGTAGGGCTGCAATGAGTCGGACGAGATCCGTGGGGTCATCCGAGCTTGTTGAGATTAAACACCTACTGGGCGGAGTCTACACAAAGAATTGAGCAGTGAACATCCTTGTTGTCTTAGCTCTCTGGCCGGAGTTAAGGGATCTTGTGGGTAAAGCAGGGCAGCTTTGCAAAGTCATGACAAATGGTATTCGAATATGCCGTGCTTCCGGTTAACGAAGCTGTGTTTAGTGGGTGAATCCAGAATCAAGGCATAAGTAGTTTTGACATGGTTTGGTAATGTTGAGTAATGATAATCAAGCTTGAAACCCCCCTTTTTACTTTAATGGAGTACATTTTAAAGATTTTCAAATGTTTCCAACCAAAACTGCATCCACATAAAATAATAGACTTGATCCCCCTTTACTTGATATACCATGCATGAAATTATTATTAAGCTCCGTGTGACTTGTTGAGTACAAGTGGTAGTACTCATGCTTGCTAAAAACATAAACAGAACCAACAAATTTTGAGGATGCGAGAAGACGAAGAGATGATTCTGCATGCGAGGTTGATGAAGCGTGGAATTAGGGTCGTTCTCCGCTCGAGCATGCCTGTGGCAGCTTTTGTTGTATTGTAACTAAGGGCGATTGACCTGCTGTAATGCTTGGCTTTTAGCCCATATATTGTAATAAAGTTAGCTTTTGCTCCTAAGCTTGTGTTGGCAATGTTAAACACTCGATGGATGTACTCGCAGTTGAACAGTCCTGGGCAGCTGCGAGGGTTTCATAATACTCCCGGAAACGGGGGTGTTACAGAGTGGTATCGAGCCGCTTGCTTGACCGTAGCATGACCCTAAGTGTAGGTTTGGTTACGATAAGATCACGGTTTCAAAAACCATATTTTCACTAAAAATTTTTTTTGAAAACCATAAGTATTGTTGTTGTCTCACCTTTCCTATTTCTGTCTTACCCTTCTTAGACAAAAAAGTAAAAGCTTTCCTTTTGGGTTTTGTCAAAAGCTTAAAATGCGAGTAGATGTTTAGACTAGCTTCATGCTGACCAAATGAAACAAATGCTAACCCTAGCTTAAGAAACATTAAAAACAATGTTAAAAAGGAGTAGTGTAAATACTCTGACCAAAAGCTTTTCCTTCTGAAAAGTTATAAGATTGCCGCTTGAGTAGTTAGCAAATATTACCCATTTGATATCTTTGATGTCATGGGTAAACCATTCAAGTAGACGAAGATTTCTGTTTGTATTAATAGCCGAATTGCACTATTAGCCTGTAGGCTGCTATATAAGCAATTTGTGCAAAACTAAATTTCTGATTTTAAGTAAAGAGTATGTTAAAAACTCTACTCCTATCCCATTTCGTCTTTAATCCTTACCTACTCTGCTCCAATCTCTCCTCACCTATCAGGCAAATCTCAGAAGAAATTAAATGCAAATTTCTGATTGCAACAAATAGGTTGAATTATAGCCATGGAGTTTAGAGAAAGGAGTAGATAACCCATAAGGGATTAAAATGTGAGACGATGATGATCGAAGATATTAACGGAATTATGTTAACATTGGAAGGATATGAAGGAATAAAGTGATAAAATTTGTTGGATTAAAAAAATGTGATAATGATAATTATTGGATTTTATGCCTAATCAATGATAATATTCTTGGTGGATATGGATGATAATGATTATTGGATTATAAATTTGATTAATGATATTGTCCTTGGTGGATTTTTCAAATAATGAATTAAATGAGAAGGAGATAGCAAGAAGCTTAGTTAATTATTGAATTGAGTCGACTAAGATTATGAGTTGATAATGAAAATAATTGGATTTTTAGAAAATAGGGATACAAATGATATCAGTAGGTTTAAAATAAGGATATTGGATTATACCAGGTGTGATATTGGATTTATAGTCATGGTTGAAGTTGGAATTTTTGTAGAATTTAGATAAACATGATATGATTAACAAAGTTAGGAGAATGCAATAGGAATTACATCTTCGGTGGATCATAGGAATTATTATACTTGTTTGGGGTTATCAACAAAAATGAGGTCATAACTAGGATATAGTGTAGCCCTGGTGTGAAGTAGAAACTAAATTAAAAAGGGCACTGGATTTTAAGCCCATGTACAAGAGTAGTATGAGAATGAATTTAGCTTACAAACGTTGGAGGCTAATAGATGTGGGATTTATCCTTGCAAATAAGCAAGAAGATTTCCAAGTGGTGTCCTACAGAAGCAATCAGAAACATCATTTAATCTCACTTCATTTTCTTTCCTACCTCTTTCTTGCTCTTCCCTCGTTTTCGTCTCACTTCCTCTGCTAAGCCCAAAATGTTACAGAACTGATTCCTAAGTTTTGATTACTGTCAAATGGATTATTACTGAGAAAACTAAAGATTTGATGGTACAACAGATGGACAACGAAAATCAGTACAGACTATCCTTGTCGAAAGCCCTATCCACCATGACAGAAGCCTTATCCGACATAAAAGAAGCTGTGTCTATCATGGAGAAGACCCGGATTGAAGGCGGACAAGGACAAGTCAGAATACTAGAACAACAAGCAAGAATATTGGAACAGCCCATTACAAAAGCGTCACCAGAAGAACTAGTAGCAATGTCAAGTGCGATTGCATTCAAGTTTACAACTTTCCTAAAGACTCGACCACCGGAATTCTCTTCGACAACGGAACCTTTGAGTCGCGATAATCGGTTACTGAGCATCGAGAGGAGACTAGAAACCATCGGATGTGCGACAAAGAAAAGGTTCTTTTCGCCACCTACCAATTATCGGGATCACTAGCGATTGGTGGAATGCTATCCAATGGACATATCGAACAAAAATGATATTACATGGACAGAGTTTGTGACCCGATTTACGCAAGACTTATGTCCTTCCTAAAGTCATCACAAAAATATCAGGACTTTCTTAATCTCAGACAAGAAGACAAGACCGTTATGGAGTATTTGCAACAATTCCATCATTTGTCGCAATATGCCCAAGAGGATATCAATGACGAAGTAAGAAGGGTGGCATATTTTATACAAGGTTTACAACCAAAGATAAAGTGCTACATTATGACTATGGAATTTCCGGATTTACGGACTCTAGTCGATCAAGCTCTCGGATAGAGGAAAGAATATCAGGATATGTGAAGGTTATCAAGCAAAGTGACCTTGTGACTATGACACTCAAGACTTGTTTTCACTGCAACCAGAAAGGACATATTCGCTCCCAATGCCCATGGGAATCCCTACCTAAGGAAGTGGCGTGGATACGAGCTAAGGAACAAACATCAACATCTTATCAACTGCCAATGGAGGAAGAAGGACGCCACCCCAAAAAGGCCCGAGTGGAAAAGGAGACAAATGCACCCTAAAGAAGTGACTAAGAGAAAGCGACAAAAAAAAGAGGTAGTCAGAAAGTTAAGCAACACCGTTGGTTAAAGCGAGACATAAAATGAGTGTTATCTTATACTTTTGTATAAGCAAGTGCGTTTATGTAAGCATGTAGTCTCTTAAGGTATCGAATGTACCCGTGAGCTATCCATGAGTTATCTGTACAATGGTATAAGGAATAAAAAAAGTTTGTATCGCAATTCACTGTGAACCTACCTTCCAACTTTGTGTAAGAAAAGTATGGCAATATTTAAAAGACTACGTAAAGGATGGAAGAACTAACTTTCAGTTGGATAAGAAATCAGAATGAGGATAAGAAATCGAATGATACAATGGGAGTATGGACATTAGAACAAATAAATCGAACTGTCTCAAGAGATACCAAGGAAATTATAAGGAATGTTGATATGTAAAATACCTATAAAGGTTATGATAAATAAACCAAGAAAGTTTATGTGTAGATACAAGACATGAATGGTTTGGTATATACAAGGATGATATACAGGTACCAAAAAAAAGAGAAACAGAAAAGGGAATATGTATGAGCTCGAGTGTTAACAAGAAAAGTTCTTAGAAGATAAAGATTATAGCATCAGTCCTATTAAAGGCTAGATTGATTATAGCTCCAGCTCTAATATCCCTTAATAGAGATTTTAGCCCTACGGTCACACCTCAGAAACAGGGATTAAGATGTGTGTTAATACAAGACAGAAGGATTATAACTTTTACGTTGAGATGACGACACCTGAAGAGAAGTACACTACTTGTGGCCTAGAATTAATAGTCATAGCACGTGCACTGGTCAGCTGGGATTAAATTCCCAACAATGAAGATGGTTATAAATAATTAGAGACTATGAGTTGAATAGTCAATGAAAGCAAATGCCCTGGTATGGTTATTAAGTGTTGTCCCTACTATGACAAGTAAATTCAACAGAATCCATGAGGGAACCTTGGGATCTCACGGTCACTCCTAATGTTGAATGAAGAGGAAATTCAGAGATTCAATCATAAAAGAAACTCACTCTTCATAGCTCTCTATACGCTATGACAGGATAAATATGAATCCAAGTTTGAAGAAGGAATCTCGATGAGGCAATATGAAGAGAGAAATCTCAGGGTATGTTACTTATAACATTTGCTAGAAAATAAAAGACAGATTACCACAGTCATAACTAGTCTGTGAATGGAGAAAAGGAACCAAAGGATATTAATATGGATCTGTGTTACAGACCCCCGAAGACATAACAAGTATATGAGATTATGAGTAATCGGGGGCAATTGACTAATGTAGAATAAACACTACCAGGCAAACAAACCTATCGAAGAGATAAATTCAACAGAACTCTACTTGACCATGGTCATGTTATTGCATAAGTTTCCAGACGAGATTATCTGATACCCAGAAGCGCAATTCATATATATCTTCATGAAATTTTAAGAGCGCAGATAATCGGAAAGGGACAAAGCACCGACTGAAGCTCAATTAACAATCACCACTGGAAACTTACCCTGAGTAAAACAAGACCTATGGAAAGGGATTAGAACTGTAACAAGTTTTGTTCTCACCCATGTTTTTTTAGCCTGGGTGAATCTCGGGGTCGAGATTCTTTTTAAGGAGGGAAGGTTGAAACAAACTGAAAATTTGCAAAAAATCAAATTTGGATTTGAATTGCTCCTGATTTGAGTTCCTTTACCCTCTCCAATCTATCCCGTACTAATCTTGATGCAAACCCCTCACTAATCCACGTCATCACGCCATGAGCGGGGATTTTTCGCGACATCGTTCACCGGCCGAAAATACCGCCACCGCCGATCTTACGCGGCGCGCCTCCTCGCGCCTTCTCACGTCGCCCACCTCGCCAGCTCTGCTCTCTCGCCGACCACCGTACCTTGCCCGAAGCCTGCGAGCCGATGTCGGTCTATGCCCGCTTGCCGCCACCATTCCATCGCCGCCACCGTGCCTTGTATCCTGCCCTTCGCGACTCCTCCCACACCGACCGCGTCTTTGACCGCCACTGCTGCACCGCCCAGTGCCACCGCGCCACCGAAAGCCCCGAGCCAATCCACCCCCCAAGAAACCACCACCGCCATGGTTCCCCACCGCCTCTCCGCACCAAACCGCCTTTCCCTCGTCTATTTAAGCAACCCTTCCCCTCCACACGAACCTCACGTCCTCTTGAAGCAAACCGAGCACCCCCAAAGTCCCCACCGCCACCCCATCGCCGGTAATCCCGAAAACCCCCAAATCCATGCCCTAGCTCAATTTCCCACCTCCGGCCATCCATGCTTCAATTACTTTCTTCAGTAGCATCCCCTGGCTCCCTGAAACCATCCCTGACCCTTGCCCTAGCTCCTCGACCCCTCTCCTCTTCCGGCACCGTGAGCCACCCCACCTCCAAAAATGGCCACCGTGGCCGGCCCAACCTAGGCCTCCCAAGCTTCGGCCAACTCCTCTCCGATCTTCTCCACACCCCAGAGAAACTCAAGGACCCACCCAATCGCTTTAGGAACCGCTCGGTGGCCTGAACTTTCAAAAGTGGCCGTGGGAGAAACGACCTCGCCGCCGGCGAATGCCGCCTCCGTCGACCTCCCAACCACCCAAATGGAACCGCCATCCTCCTACGAATCCATCCATACCACCATTGGCGTCGCACTTCACACGAGCTGCGCCGCCGCCGCCTCACTCCTCTGCTCATCATGCGCTCGGGGAGGAGGAAGAAGCATGCATGTGCACTGCACCCCGACCCGCCACCCGACTTGGTTGGGCCAAGTCCACCGCCCGCGCGCCGCGCGCGTCGACCGCGCCACCTCGCCTCGACCGCGCCTCCCGCACCCGACCGCACCGCCCGCGCCGACGCGCCGCACCCGTCCGACCCAGCCAACCGCGTCGCCGCACCTGCTCGGCCGAGTCCGAACCGCCTGACCGCGCCCGAGGCGACGCAGCTCGACCGAGCCAACTCGCCCCCGCGCCCGTTGCGGCCGACCCGAGCCCGAGGAACAGTGCACCGAGCCCAATGAACAGTACTTGATCCGAACCCAAAAATGCATATTTATACTCCCCGGATTCGTTTCGAGCCCGCCAACCCAAATCCAAGGCCCATTTCCCCATATAGCCCTCCTATAACCCAATATTCTCATTTTAATGGAGTTTTTCGGATTTTCTTTATTCTTTTATTTTCTTTATTCCTTGCTCATCCCTTCGGGCATGGAATTAATTTCTTTTACTTGTTTTGCGTTAGTTTCCGGAGTCGAGGTTTCGCAAGAGCAGGAGGGAAAAGCTCAAGTCCAGACCCGGCCCGCTGAAAAATACGAAATAATCGAAATCAAAAATCCGCAAGGCAAGTCACACATACCTTGACCATGTTGAACCTACATTTCTGCTATTTATTTATCAGTACTTTCATTACGTTATTTGCGCACTGTTATTTTATGTATAATCAATGCTTAGAATGACATGATATTAGTTATGTCCTACCACCCGAAAAGCCCAGTTTAACTTGATGGCCACATTCACCTTGACAAGACCTGGTAACATAAAATATAAGATTATAAATAACATGGTAGTTTAGGACCACATTGAATCTTTCTACTGTTAAGGTTTGGTATTGGTCTAGAGTTTTGGAAAGTTGGAAATAGGATAAATGAGGATCGCAGAGGTGGATCCGAAGACCTTATCCTAGGGTGGAGGCTGGTTGTGGAATGGTGGCAGTACAGGGTGTACTGAATTTGGGTTTGTGTGTGGATGATGCCTCAGTTAAAAATGTAAGGACTAGACCCTTATGCTGAGTAACGGACATAGTATCCGCCCAACCACAAGCGTTGACTTTGTCAACTTTGACTTAGTCAAACTTGCTTAGTAGGCGCTCAATTTCAATTGAACCTCTGCAAATGGAAAGGGGGAGACAGAGGGTGAGTCCGTATGGGAGGTGGTTAACCATACAACTGTAGGGCCTGCAATGAGTCGGACGAGATCCGTGGGGTCATCCGAGCTTGTTGAGATTAAACACCTACTGGGCGGAGTCTACACAAAGAATTGAGCAGTGAACATCCTTGTTGTCTTAGCTCTCTGGCCGGAGTTAAGGGATCTTGTGGGTAAAGCAGGGCAGCTTTGCAAAGTCATGACAAATGGTATTCGAATATGCCGTGCTTCCGGTTAACGGAGCTGTGTTTAGTGGGTGAATCCAATCAAGGCATAAGTAGTTTTGACATGGTTTGGTAATGTTGAGTAATGATAATCAAGCTTGAAACCCCTTTTACTTTAATGGAGTACATTTTAAAGATTTTCAAATGTTTCCAACCAAAGCGCATCCACATAAAATAATAGACTTGATCCCCCTTTACTTGATATACCATGCATGAAATTATTATTAAGCTCCGTGTGACTTGTTGAGTACAAGTGGTAGTACTCATGCTTGCTAAAAACATAAACAGAACCAACAAATTTTGAGGATGCGAGAAGACGAAGAGATGATTCTGTACGAGGTTGATGAAGCGTGGAATTAGGGTCGTTCTCCGCTCAGGCATGCCTGTGGCAGCTTTTGTTGTATTGTAACTAAGGGCAGTTGACCCTGCTGTAATGCTTGGCTTTTAGCCCATATATTGTAATAAAGTTAGCTTTTGCTCCTAAGCTTGTGTTGGCAATGTTAAACACTCGATGGATGTACTCGCAGTTGAACAGTCCTGGGCAGCTGCGAGGGTTTCATAATACTCCCGGAAACGGGGGTGTTACAGAGTGGTATCAGAGCCCGCTTGCTTGACCGTAGCATGACCCTAAGTGTAGGTTTGGTTACGATAAGATCACGGTTTCGCAAAACCATATTTTCACTAAAAAAATTTTTTTTTTGAAAACCATAAGTATTGTTGTTGTCTCACCTTTCCTATTTCTGTCTTACCCTTCTTAGACAAAAAAAAGTAAAAGCTTTCCTTTTGGGTTTTGTCAAAAGCTTAAAATGCGAGTAGATGTTTAGACTAGCTTCATGCTGACCAAATGAAACAAATGCTAACCCTAGCTTAAGAAACATTAAAAACAATGTTAAAAAGGAGTAGTGTAAATACTCTGACCAAAAGCTTTTCCTTCTGAAAAGTTATAAGATTGCCGCTTGAGTAGTTAGCAAATATTACCCATTTGATATCTTTGATGTCATGGGTAAACCATTCAAGTTAGACGAAGATTTCTGTTTGTATTAATAGCCGAATTGCACTATTAGCTTTGTAGGTCGCTATATAAGCAATTTGTGCAAAACTAAATTTCTGATTTTAAGTAAAGAGTATGTTAAAAACTCTACTCCTATCCCATTTCGTCTTTAATCCTTACCTACTCTGCTCCAATCTCTCCTCACCTATCAGGCAAATCTCAGAAGAAATTAAATGCAAATTTCTGATTGCAACAAATAGGTTGAATTATAGCCATGGAGTTTAGAGAAAGGAGTAGATAACCCATAAGGGATTAAAATGTGAGACGATGATGATCGAAGATATTAACGGAATTATGTTAACATTGGAAGGATATGAAGGAATAAAGTGATAAAATTTGTTGGATTAAAAAAATGTGATAATGATAATTATTGGATTTTATGCCTAATCAATGATAATATTCTTGGTGGATATGGATGATAATGATTATTGGATTATAAATTTGATTAATGATATTGTCCTTGGTGGATTTTTCAAATAATGAATTAAATGAGAAGGAGATAGCAAGAAGCTTAGTTAATTATTGAATTGAGTCGACTAAGATTATGAGTTGATAATGAAAATAATTGGATTTTTAGAAAATAGGGATACAAATGATATCGATAGGTTTAAAATAAGGATATTGGATTATACCGGTGTGATATTGGATTTATAGTCATGGTTGAAGTTGGAATTTTTGTAGAATTTAGATAAACATGATATGATTAACAAAGTTAGGAGAATGCAATAGGAATTACATCTTCGGTGGATCATAGGAATTATTATACTTGTTTGGGGTTATCAACAAAAATGAGGTCATAACTAGGATATAGTGTAGCCACGGTGTGAAGTAGAAACTAAATTAAAAAGGGCACGGATTTTAAGCCCATGTACAAGAGTAGTATGAGAATGAATTTAGCTTACAAACGTTGGAGGCTAATAGATGTGGGATTTATCCTTGCAAATAAGCAAGAAGATTTCCAAGTGGTGTCCTCTGAAGCAATCGAAACATCATTTAATCTCACTTCATTTTCTTTCCTACCTCTTTCTTGCTCTTCCTCGTTTTCTCACTTCCTCTGCTAAGCCCAAAATGTTACAGAACTGATTCCTAAGTTTTGATTCTTGTCAAATGGATTATTACGAGAAACGAAGATTTGATGGTACAACAGATGGACAACGAAATCGAATGACTATCCATCTTGTCGAAAGCCCTATCCACCATGACGAAGCCTTATCCGACATAAAAGAAGCTGTGTCTATCATGGAGAAGACCGGATTGAAGGCGGACAAGGACAAGTCGAATACTAGAACAACAAGCAAGAATATTGGAACAGCCCATTACAAAAGCGTCACGGAAGAACTAGTAGCAATGTCAAGTGCGATTGCATTCAAGTTTACAACTTTCCTAAAGACTCGACCACCGAATTCTCTTCGACAACGGAACCTTTGAGTGCGATAATCGGTTACAGAGCATCGAGAGGAGACTAGAAACCATCGGATGTGCGGACAAAGAAAAGGTTCTTTTCGCCACCTACCAATTATCGGGATCAGCTAGCGATTGGTGGAATGCTATCCAATGGACATATCGAACAAAAATGATATTACATGGACAGAGTTTGTGACCGATTTCGCAAGACTTATGTCCTTCCTAAAGTCATCACAAAAAAATATCGGGACTTTCTTAATCTCCGACAAGAAGACAAGACCGTTATGGAGTATTTGCAACAATTCCATCATTTGTCAATATGCCCAAGAGGATATCAATGACGAAGTAAGAAGGGTGGCATATTTTATACAAGGTTTACAACCAAAGATAAAGTGCTACATTATGACTATGGAATTTCCGGATTTACGGACTCTAGTCGATCAAGCTCTCCAGATAGAGGAAAGAATATCAGGATATGTGAAGGTTATCAAGCAAAGTGACCTTGTGACTATGACACTCAAGACTTGTTTTCACTGCAACCAGAAAGGACATATTCGCTCCCAATGCCCATGGGAATCCCTACCTAAGGAAGTGGCGTGGATACGAGCTAAGGAACAAACATCAACATCTTATCAACTGCCAATGGAGGAAGAAGGACGCCACCCCAAAAAGGCCCGAGTGGAAAAGGAGACAAATGCACCCTAAAGAAGTGACTAAGAGAAAGCGACAAAAAAAAGAGGTAGTCAGAAAGTTAAGCAACACCGTTGGTTAAAAGCGAGACATAAAATGAGTGTTATCTTATACTTTTGTATAAGCAAGTGCGTTTATGTAAGCATGTAGTCTCTTAAGGTATCGAATGTACCCGTGAGCTATCCATGAGTTATCTGTACAATGGTATAAGGAATAAAAAAAGTTTGTATCGCAATTCACTGTGAACCTACCTTCCAACTTTGTGTAAGAAAAGTATGGCAATATTTAAAAGACTACGTAAAGGATGGAAGAACTAACTCAGATTGGATAAGAAATCAGAATGAGGATAAGAAATCAGAATGATACAATGGGAGTATGGACATTAGAACAAATAAATCAGAACCGTCTCAAGAGATACCAAGGGGAAATTATAAGGAATGTTGATATGTAAAATACCTATAAAGGTTATGATAAATAAACCAAGAAAGTTTATGTGTAGATACAAGACATGAATGGTTTGGTATATACAAGGATGATATACAGGTACCAAAAAAAAGAGAAACAGAAAAGGGAATATGTATGAGCTCGAGTGTTAACAAGAAAAGTTCTTAGAAGATAAAGATTATAGCATCAGTCCTATTAAAGGCTAGATTGATTATAGCTCCAGCTCTAATATCCCTTAATAGAGATTTTAGCCCTACGGTCACACCTCAGAAACAGGGATTAAGATGTGTGTTAATACAAGACAGAAGGATTATAACTTTTACGTTGAGATGACGACACCTGAAGAGAAGTACACTACTTGTGGCCTAGAATTAATAGTCATAGCACGTGCCTTTGGTCACCGGGATTAAATTCCCAACAATGAAGATGGTTATAAATAATTAGAGACTATGAGTTGAATAGTCAATGAAAGCAAATGCCCTGGTATGGTTATTAAGTGTTGTCCCTACTATGACAAGTAAATTCAACAGAATCCATGAGGGAACCTTGGGATCTCACGGTCACTCCTAATGTTGAATGAAGAGGAAATTCAGAGATTCAATCATAAAAGAAACTCACTCTTCATAGCTCTCTATACGCTATGACAGGATAAATATGAATCCAAGTTTGAAGAAGGAATCTCGATGAGGCAATATGAAGAGAGAAATCTCGGGTATGTTACTTATAACATTTGCTAGAAAATAAAAGATGATTACCACAGTCATAACTAGTCCGTGAATGGAGAAAAGGAACCAAAGGATATTAATATGGATCATGTTACTGGACCCAAAGACATAACAAGTATATGAGATTATGAGTAATCGGGGCAATTGACTAATGTAGAATAAACACTACCGAGCAAACAAACCTATCGAAGAGATAAATTCAACGAGAACTCTACTTGACCATGGTCATGTTATTGCATAAGTTTCAGACGAGATTATCGATACCGAGCGCAATTCATATATATCTTCATGAAATTTTAAGAGCGCAGATAATCGGAAAGGGACAAAGCACCGACTGAAGCTCAATTAACAATCACCACTGGAAACTTACCCTGAGTAAAACAAGACCTATGGAAAGGGATTAGAACTGTAACAAGTTTTGTTCTCACCCATGTTTTTTTAGCCTGGGTGAATCTCGGGGTCGAGATTCTTTTTAAGGAGGGAAGGTTGAAACAAACTGAAAATTTGCAAAAAATCAAATTTGGATTTGAATTGCTCCTGATTTGAGTTCCTTTACCCTCTCCAATCTATCCCGTACTAATCTTGATGCAAACCCCTCACTAATCCACGTCATCACGCCATGAACGGGGGGATTTTTCGCGACACTGTTCACCGGCCGAAAATACCGCCACCGCTGCCGATCTTCTGCCGACGCCGCCTCCTCGCGCCTTCTCACGTCTGCCCACCCTGCCAGCTCCTGCTCTATCTGTCAGCCACCGTACCTTGCCCCAGAAGCCTCTGAGCCGATGTCAGTCTATGCCCGCTTGCCGCCAGCCATTCCACTGCCGCCACCGTGCCTTGTATCCTGCCCTTCTCGCGACTCCCTCCCACAGCCGACCTGACGTCTTTGACCGCCACTCTGCACCGCCCCAGGCCAGCTGCGCCCACTGGAAAGCCCCGAGCCAATCCACCCCCCAAGAAACCACCACCGCCATGGTTCCCCACCGCCTCTCCGCACCAAACCGCCTTTCCCTCGTCTATTTAAGCAACCCCTCCCCTCCACACGAACCTCACGTCCTCTTGAAGCAAACCGAGCACCCCCAAAGTCCCCACCGCCACCCCATCGCCGGTAATCCCGAAAACCCCCAAATCCATGCCCTAGCTCAATTTCCCACCTCCGGCCATCCATGCTTCAATTACTTTCTTCAGTAGCATCCCCTGGCTCCCTGAAACCATCCCTGACCCTTGCCCTAGCTCCTCGACCCCTCTCCTCTTCCGGCACCGTGAGCCACCCCACCTCCAAAAATGGCCACCGTGGCCGGCCCAACCTAGGCCTCCCAAGCTTCGGCCAACTCCTCTCCGATCTTCTCCACACCCCAGAGAAACTCAAGGACCCACCCAATCGCTTTAGGAACCGCTCGGTGGCCTGAACTTTCAAAAGTGGCCGTGGGAGAAACGACCTCGCCGCCGGCGAATGCCGCCTCCGTCGGCCTCCCAACCACCCAAAATGGAACCGCCATCCTCCTACGAATCCATCCATACCAGCCATTGGCGTCGCACTTCACACGAGCGCTGCCGCCACCCGCCTCACTCCTCTGCTCACTGCGCGCGCTCGGGCGGGAGGAGGAAGAAGCACAGTGCATGTGCACTGCACTTCGACCGCCACCCGACTTGGTTGGGCCAAGTCCACCCGCCGCGCCGCGCGCGCGTCCGACCGCGCCACTCGCCTCGACGCGCCTCCCGCACCCGACCGCACCGCCGCGCCGACGCGCCGCGCACTCCGTCCGACCGAGCCAACCGCGTCGCGCACCCGTTCGGCCGAGTCCGAACCGCTGACCGCGCCGAGGCGACGCAGCTCGGCCGAGCCAACTTCGCCCCGCGCGCGTTGCGGCCGACCGAGCCCGAGGAACGATTACCGAGCCCAATGAACGATGCCAGATCCGAACCCAAAATGCATATTTATACTCCCGGATTCGTTTGAGCCCGCCAACCCAAATCCAAGGCCCATTTCCCCATATAGCCCTCCTATAACCCAATATTCTCATTTTAATGGAGTTTTTCGGATTTTCTTTATTCTTTTATTTTCTTTATTCCTTGCTCATCCCTTCGGGCATGGAATTAATTTCTTTTACTTGTTTTGCGTTAGTTTACGGAGTCGAGGTTTCGCAAGAGCAGGAGGGAAAAGCTCAAGTCCGCACTTACCATTGAAAAATACGAAATAATCGAAATCAAAAATCCGCAAGGCAAGTCACACATACCTTGACCATGTTGAACCTACATTTCTGCTATTTATTTATCAGTACTTTCATTACGTTATTTGCGCACTGTTATTTTATGTATAATCAATGCTTAGAATGACATGATATTAGTTATGTCCTACCACCCGAAAAGCCCAGTTTAACTTGATGGCCACATTCACCTTGACAAGACCTGGTAACATAAAATATAAGATTATAAATAACATGGTAGTTTAGGACCACATTGAATCTTTCTCTTTGTTAAGGTTTGGTATTGGTCTAGAGTTTTGGAAAGTTGGAAATAGGATAAATGAGGATCGCAGAGGTGGATCCGAAGACCTTATCCTAGGGTGGAGGCTGGTTGTGGAATGGTGGCAGTACAGGGTGTACTGAATTTGGGTTTGTGTGTGGATGATGCCTCAGTTAAAAATGTAAGGACTAGACCCTTATGCTGAGTAACGGACATAGTATCCGCCCAACCACAAGCGTTGACTTTGTCAACTTTGACTTAGTCAAACCTGGCTTAGTAGCTGCTCAATTTCAATTGAACCTCTGCAACTGGAAAGGGGGAGACAGAGGGTGAGTCCGTATGGGAGGTGGTTAACCATACAACTGTAGGGCTGCAATGAGTCGGACGAGATCCGTGGGGTCATCCGAGCTTGTTGAGATTAAACACCTACTGGGCGGAGTCTACACAAAGAATTGAGCAGTGAACATCCTTGTTGTCTTAGCTCTCTGGCCGGAGTTAAGGGATCTTGTGGGTAAAGCGAGCGACTTTGCAAAGTCATGACAAATGGTATTCGAATATGCCGTGCTTCCTGTTAACGGTTTGTGTTTAGTGGGTGAATCCGAATCAAGGCATAAGTAGTTTTGACATGGTTTGGTAATGTTGAGTAATGATAATCAAGCTTGAAACCCCCTTTTACTTTAATGGAGTACATTTTAAAGATTTTCAAATGTTTCCAACCAAAAGCGCATCCACATAAAATAATAGACTTGATCCCCTTTACTTGATATACCATGCATGAAATTATTATTAAGCTCAGTGTGACTTGTTGAGTACAAGTGGTAGTACTCATGCTTGCTAAAAACATAAACAGAACCAACAAATTTTGAGGATGCGAGAAGACGAAGAGATGATTCATGCGAGGTTGATGAAGCGTGGAATTAGGGTCGTTCTCCGCTCGGGCATGCCTGTGGCAGCTTTTGTTGTATTGTAACTAAGGCGATTGACCTCAGTAATGCTTGGCTTTTAGCCCATATATTGTAATAAAGTTAGCTTTTGCTCCTAAGCTTGTGTTGGCAATGTTAAACACTCGATGGATGTACTCGCAGTTGAACAGTCCTGGGCAGCTGCGAGGGTTTCATAATACTCCCGGAAACGGGAGTGTTACAGAGGTGTTCTTTGCTGCCATTGCCACCAGATTAGAGGAGGTTGCTACTTGCTACAGCCAGCCGTTGCCGCCCTCGTCCGCCCTCTAGCTCTGCTGCGTAGGATGGCCCGCAATGATGCCCTCCTGTCGTCCAATCTGGCGTACGCCACCCTTGCCGACGCACTCGCCAAGGTCAGCCTGGCATAGGAATCCCTCCTACTGCTCCACCACATGCACGTGCGGTATGGCGGTGGCCCAATGTGCGGCACGGGCCTATTTGGTTTGTTCCTTAAATAGGTTATACTGTGCTGATCCATTAGCGGAGACACTGATTCAAGTACGGCATGATAGCCTCACGGGCCGCGCTGGGCCAAGCCAGTATTATTAGCCTATTAAACTACCCTATGCATAGTTAGCCCATTTGGTATAAAATTTTTAAAAAAAATCCTAGAGAAATATATAAATAAATTAGAAAATTAAAATTTAAAAATTTATTCTTATAAAACTAACTATTAACGGGATATATCACACCGGGTAAATTCTTAACCCTTCCTCCTCTTACTATTCAAAAAATAAATAAAATAAAATAGTATAAATATTTAAAAAAAGAGCCTAGTGGGATGCCGGGCTGTGCTAAGCTAGATCGTGCCTGAGCCGTGTTGGGATGGCATGCCAGGCCAGGGTGGCAGCCCAAGAACGGGCTGGCGCATCGTGGCGGCCCAAGCACAGCCCGTCGCATCCGGGGTGCTTTGTTGTGCCTAGGCCGGCCAACAGTAGCTTGCTTTGGGTGTGACGAAAAATTTAAGGCATGCTCTTACCATTTTTCATCACACCAGAATTATATATTTTGTTGCCTTGGAAAACTGTATACTTTGAGTAGATTCTTTTCAACTGTGGCTTTTGTTTTTTTTTACCTTAGCGTGAGCGTTTATGTTAACGAACCGAATATAGATAAGCTCATAAGCCAATATGAAAAGACTATCCCGATAAACCGTTTCAAAACAACGACAAAGAAGTTGTTTCGTTTATTTATTTTAAAAAAATTATAACCTATAAGTTGAAAAGATCTGGTGTTTTCTTGCTTGTTAGCGTAATTTTGTACGCGGTGACTTCACATATTAAAGCAAGGCGCGTGATTAGTTCCCTGCGCAACCCCAGACCAGGCCCACAGGATACAGGTACCGAGTGCTTGGTTGCCCGCTCGTCAACACTCAGGTGAAGGATTCACAAGTCAAAGCGTGTTCAGACTTCAGAATACACCACGTACGTGATAGTGCAGTGCTGTTCTACTTGCAGTTGTACCTGAGATGCACACTAGTACACTACCACGTGACAGCAGACGAGAGAGGCAGAGAGAGGTAATGGAATTAGGGAGGCCGTGCTCCATGAACAGTGAACCCTTTTTTTGCTGGCTGTATGTACAGTAAGAATGCCCATGCCATGGCAACTCATTCGCTCGTGGGATCGAGTGCAGCGACGACTGAATGCACCAATAAAGAATGGAATCACAATGTCATGTCAGTTAGCCCGTCTGCTATCTACGTGAGACGACGCCAAAAACGAGCGTATGCACAAGCAAGACGGCAACTCCGGTTGGTATCAGGCCGCTGTATAATGATGCGCCGCGCCGCAGCGACCCGCCCACATCGAACTGCCCCGTGTTCACGTACTGGTTCTTCCCTGACGGTGTGGTGACGTTAACCGACAGCGAACCTGACAAAAGAAAGACATTGTTAGTTGTGAGGACGATGACGACGAACTAGAGGAATTGATGGTCGAAATGCCATGGTAGAGAGGAATCTGAGCTTACAATCGTAATCTGTCCAGCCCATGCGCATGTTTGCCAAATCATACACAAATATCTTATCCTTTAAAACAAGATCTGCGACAAACGGGGATCAAATAGTTAGCAAGAAAACACCAGGCTTGAGAGAGGGCATTGCATTGCATTACAGGCTTGGACCATTTATGGCAGCAGAAGATAGTTAATTGATTAATTATTAATGTGAAGCTAGTACTTAATGAATTACTGGTCAGTCAATGTTTGAATGAGGGAATTAGTCAGTGTTCATATCTGTACGATATTATGGGTTAAAGGAAGAGGTTTGGAGTCAAAAGGAAGGATCATTCTCCCAAGCCTGAACAGCTTGAGTTGCAGACTTATTATGTTTACCATTGGCGCGAACATTGACATTGTTGTTGAACAGCTTAATTTGTTTTGGAAACCCATGATGAAATAGCAGTCTTATAGCTAATAGCTAGAATGCTAGATGTGCAACCTATACTGGCTAATTCAGTCAAAATGACTAACCTCCGAGTATAGTAATCTCCTGACCCTGGTTCCTTTGCCAGCCAACGCACCACAATACATCGTTGTCCTGTAAACCATGATATGATATTATTACATCTGAGACAAGTCTGCCCAGAAACAGTTAACCAGTATGCAACTGCAAATAAGGTTAACAAGGGCAGCAACAAAAAGGCATCTGGGCGTACAATAGAAGTCTGCTGCAGAAGATAGTTCTCTGGCTTCACTGTCATTGCAACACCACCCATAAAATATAGTGTGACCGTTGGAAATGACAAGTCAACACTGGTAGAAAAGAAAAAAAAAACATTTGTAAGTAATTCGACATTCTGAAGGACATGAGCTGTTAATTTCCTTCTCAGAAAGAACAAGAAAACCTGCTGGAAGTAACAAAACATTGGTTCCCCTTGTTGACAAGAGAGCGTACAAATGGTGAGACTGCAGCAGCTATCTGAAAATACGATTCATTAGGACAAATAATCGCATAATGAAACTAGTTTAATAATGTATACTCATCACATGTTAGTTGTTCCAGAAAAAAGAAAGAAGTGTGTCATATGAAGCTAACCGCACTAATAAATGGATCATAGGCTCCATCTGCAAGGTATGCTAATGTTGTTCCTGAATCCACAACTGTTCCTTGTGTATTTGATGTTGTAAACAAGGAAGAATCAATGGGTAGTTTTTTACCATTGACAGCAATGCTCTCCAGATTCAAGTTGTAATGAGGCCTATATTTCATTAAACACAAAAACAGTGGTTAGTATCAAGAATTCAGGATGCTCCGAAATTTCTGGTCACCAGAAATAGTAGTCCACACTCCACAGAACAAAAACTAGCTATATTGTTGGCATGTCACCACACAGCGTGAACACATGTTTCTTCAGGGAAAAAGGAAAGACAGACGCACACTTAATATTGGCAAAATAAAGATTGCACAAACAAATTCACCTTACAAGTATTTTGGTAAGATTAGAAAGATTAAAAAATGGATAAGACCGTGGATAAGACCGAATCTGTTATTACATTTGCAGCCTCCCATACTTACCAGTTACCACCACACAAATAACAGACGTATGGCTACTGAAACATAAGACAGCGATGCAGAATTCTGAAGTTCTACACTCAAAGTAATTCCAGGAAAAGAAACTTACTGTGATGGAACGAGTGGAGTATAGACTAATCCTGGCTCCACAATTTCACCAAGAACAAGAATGCCACCACCATTGTCTGAACCTTTCAGGCAATGAGAGAATACCTTAGGGGACACCCCAAGAGTATACAGTTGTGAAATGACAGACAATTGATGTTGTCCAAACCCAAAAATCCCATCAACTGCCCTATCTGCCTTTGTCAGGTCTCCTGACTGTGAGTTGCTACATCTGTTTCAAAGGGATTGATACATCCATGAGCCGATGAAGAAATTCTACTGACCATGTGAGGCAGCAAAAATTCACTGCCAAGGTGATGACTAAACAAAATTACAACCAAAATGCACAGTTAAACTTTACACCGATGCACAGCTTAATTGAACTAAGAAAACCAGCACAATGTTGTAGCCTCCTACCACCAAAAAATTTGTACTCAGAGGCTAAGCTTTTGGAGACATAGCATCAAGGACATTAACATGATGCCGCATACATGTCAGAGGATAGCCATTTAATCAGTTGACAGTAAAGGATGTACTGATACTTCTCGTAGCATGCCAACATCTTTTTGCTTCAGAATGAAAAAGAAAGCAATATATAAACATTTGAACATTTGTTCAGGTTGACCATCAAGGAAATTGATACTTTTCTAGGGACAACTTTTTCCCTGGATGATAACTAGAAAAAGAAGTATGCTTGCAAGAATAACAACCTGCTGGTTTCAGGACATAGACAGTTTGCTACCATTAGATCTCTCATTTGTACCAACCCAATCAACAAAAAGATCTAACTTTATCCGCACCTGTGCCACAAATTGTCGACATGTAAATGGTTCACATTATCTAGGAGGAGTGGAGGACCAACATAATATCAACCCTCCTACACTTGCACCACTCTAGCTAGGTTTCTGATGGTATCTTGAGTAAAATATCATCAGTAGTTAATGGTAACTTTCCATTATCTGATGGGGAATTTAAAAAGATATAGGATTCCAAGGAAACTGTACCCGAAAACAATAGAGGCAGAAGAATTGGCAGTCTGCTCATTCCCCATTACAATGTCAAAATACATTGTGTCAGACACATAGAACCCCGATGTGCCACTTCCATCACCATAAGTGAAAGTGTAACCACATGGGCTAGAGTCAGAGGTTTGGCAGGCTGCTTCCCCTGTTCGGAGGGCAGCTGTACACCTATCATCCGAGCATGATATCTTGGATGATGTTGATGAAGAATCGGGGTTGAAGAACCCCAACTGAATCTGAGAAATAAACAAAGCATATTTCTAATCAGAACGAGCTTCTTAGCTAGTAGGTAATTCCATCTCAAAGGGGATAAATTTTGCTGAAAATATATGCATTTCTTAAAGAGAAGGATAAGAGATCAGAGAACAAGATGCCTCACATTGAGCCCGCTTGATGTTGGGCAACCAATGCAAGGGCTGCAAGCTACCCACAAGATGTCACTGCCAGTGTCAATCTGGACAAAGTATTCCTTTGGTGGGTTTCCCAATTTCACACGGGTAAAATAGAGCCTGCAAAATAGTCGGAAAAGCGTATATTACATTATAGAGTGAAAAAATGTATCCTTCTGATCTCAAATAACAACAAGCCAAGTTGCAGAATGAAAAATGACATGAATTGGTGAGATGATAATGCCGAAAAGGAGATTGATCAATCACAGCATAGTGGTAAACTTAAGGAACAAACTGAAATGTGCATCGTAACCAATTCAAGGATTGGCCAAAAGATATAGCATTCTTATAAAACATACTGCTATATTCTGTAACAAGCTAAACACATGATATTCATATTCTACTACCTAAAGGGAGTTCATCAATCACAATAGACATGTAGCCACGGCCTATGTAACATAAATTCTAACTAAAATCTGGAATTCAGGATAAGGGGAGGGGTCTTAGCATATGCACACCACAAGCATTGGTAGTAGCAAAACTGCTTCTCTTAAGGCTGGCAAATGGCAAGTAAAAATTTGTGTCGATAAAACATGGCTTAGTGTTACTGAGATTTCTCTAAATAACCCCGTCTCTACACCTTACCGGAGTACTCTCCACAAACTTGTTTTCCTTGTTTGAACTGAATGCGCAAACAAAAGCTAAAGCATAGCAGAGTGGAGAAACCCAAAGTGCAGCTTAAGATAAATACAATATTTCCCCCTTGAATTGACCTGAAGCAAAGCAATCGAGGAAAATGAAAGAAAGCGAGGATTGCGACGACTGTCATCAACAACCAAACGTCTGCAAACCTACGATCGAAGAGAAGCAAAGCATAAGAAAAAGAATTCCCTTTTCTTTTAAAAAAATTGGAACAAGAAAATGTATCAGAATTGGACTCCCAAATGTGCATCGACATTGAAACGGGTACAGCAATTAAATCCACAAAGAAAGAATAAAGTTGTCAGAATAGTGGCATTAAAAAGACGACTAAAACGAATCTAAGAATCCAAATCAACAAGCCGCCGTCATTTTCAAGCAACAATTCAGCCAAAAAGGGCAAATATTCGTGAATAAAAATCGCCCAAACTTCGAAAAGAGGACGAAAAGGTAGCCCAAAATTTAGCAGAATGCACGTAATATCCACCAGCAAAAATTCATAGAGCAAGGGTACAAACACTCCAATGATCGTGCCGTCAACTGAGAAACAAAAAGAATTGAAGT
The DNA here is from genome assembly GCA_036346575.1 of Dendrocalamus sinicus. Classification (NCBI taxonomy): domain Eukaryota; kingdom Viridiplantae; phylum Streptophyta; class Magnoliopsida; order Poales; family Poaceae; genus Dendrocalamus; species Dendrocalamus sinicus. Next base: position 48,631,851 of record CM070641.1, on the reverse strand, counting down.
AGCCAAGCCCACGAATTGCCACCATTATCCAAAAAGAACTAGCTTTGCCAATTGCCAATACACGAGAACACACAAGAAAACAAACAGATCAATGTACCCAGTAGAAGCAGCAATTTCAGCTCAACGCCCAGACGAAGAAACTAAAAGAAAGTTCGAAATTTCCACGCTTCCACCGCTCACACACGACCAACCCAACCCAACCACCACACAAAAAGGCGAAGCAGCTCACTCACCCGACCATGTACGGGTTGGCGGAGCCCTCCACGGGGAAGTCCACCACGCCGGCGATGGCGGATGCCCCTCCGAGCAGCCCCCTCCTGGCGTGCCGCGCCCTGTCCCGCTCCTTCAGGTGCTCCACGGACACCCCCTTCGGGGGCAGCCCGCGCTCCAGCCTCAGCGCCGCTGGGAACGGCGCCGCAGCCACCGCCCCAGCCAGCAGCGCCGCCACCGCCACGACAGCGGTGGCCACCGCCACCGCCACCTCCGGCGGCCTCATCGAGCAGCCGCTGCGTCAGTCGTCTCCCCTCCTCCCCGACGCGGCGAGGCGAAGTTGGCGCGGCGGCCGCGCGTGTGCGCGTAGCAGTTCGGTCCTTTTGCACTCAAACACCCGAAACAACCACTAATTCTCTCTCCAGAATATATACCCCCTCCTCCTTGTCACAATCTGTAAAAGATGAGAAGTCTAGGGGGGAAATGGGAAGGGAGGGAAGGGATTACGTGTGGGCGCTGCGTGCGCCTCTCTACTATTCTGCCGCTTTATAACTTTCCTCTTTGGCCTTGCCTGTCTCTTCTCCCTCTAGGGTTTTCCTTTCTTTGCTTCTTTGCTGCCATAGACCAAAGAGGGGACGCTAGATGATGATAATGGAATGGATATGAACTCCTTTTCTTTCCTATAGATTCCTTTCTTTCGATGATATGTTGATATATCCAAGGAATTATTACTGCATATACCATAGAGCCTAGATCGGATTCTGATGTACCATGATAGCCTGATTATGCTGATATGTTTGCTAAAAGATGCTACCAAATACTCCACACGGTAATACTTAAAGTATTCTCTTGCATTTTTGCTTTAGCGAGCATTTTCCTGCATCCAATAGTAGTAGCCAAACGTGCCATCTCCCAAAACAATAGTAGATGCTAAGCTCACCCAAGTGTTGGCTAGGCTATTTTACTACCACAAAACAGCCATTGTGGGTTGCCATTCACACGGAATGTCCAATACAAACTACTCTAACATACATTTTCTCCATGAATCTACATAGACAATGTATATTGAATTGTTGTGTCCACGTAGAAAAAATGTGCATTAAATGTCAACGATGAATGCGTTCTGGGAAAAAAAATTCAACAATAAACATATATAAGTGCAGTTTTGCCACGCCTTTGATCGTATCCCATAGAGAAGTACATAAAAGTCACAAAAAATATAGCTCTAACAGCTGGTCGGCTGATCCACGCTATGAAAAGTGAAAGTTCTAGATCTGTTTCGTTCATAGCCTAACTTTGTCACACTATGCCATAATATTTTTACCAAACCGCCTAAGGTTGGGCCATCAAAATCCTTAGCATACTTTGACTAGCAAAATCCTTAGCACACTTTGACTAGCAAAATCCTGCTAACCTACCTAAAAATTTTGATTGGACCAATTATATATATATCTTCTGACTTTCTAGACTGTTTGATAAGTTAAGAGTCTGAATTATTGAACCATGATGCCCTCCTCAGCAACAGAAACACAAGAATAGAAAATGTGCATGAGTGGGAGAGAAACTTCTTGCATGAGCTGGGAATGTTCCTACACAATGATCAGAAAGAAACCTTGATGTCAAGACGATGACTTGAGCATCTTTTCTTCTCTCCTCTGATGGGGCTGAAATCTTCTTCTAGGTTACTAGGTAGGTAGGTTACCTGAGGCATGCCTTTGCTGAGAAGCTGCTGCCCTGCAGACCAAGTGGTTCAGATGACTGAATGAAGGCAAATTCTTGTCACGCGTGATGCATATTGCTGCTTGCAAGGTGTGATTGTCAGCCTTTGCCCTTTGGCAAGTGATTTTGCACACGCTTTCCTATGGTCTTGTCCCAAAATATTGCCTTCATCACCAAATGTGTACTCCCTTAGGGCTGATATGGATGAAGAGCGTTTAGTTATGTGGGTGAGTGTTGGGTTAGGTGCATAGATTTGGCATTTGGTTTACCTCTAATCTCTATAATTCTATAGCAAGACTATTCTATACCCCTATAAAATAACTAATTTATATCTCTCCTCTTCCTATAAAAATAACTAATTTATATGTCTCCTCTTCCTATAAAATAACTAATTTATATCTCCCCTCTTCTCATGGGTCAAAACCAGTGGTGGACCAATAATTCCACGATGGATGTTCAAAGTTACAAACATATTATTCAATAAAAAAAATAAAGGTCCACAATAGAAAAATTAAAGTATAAATTGTTTATACTAGAGAAAACATCTCAAATAATATAGAGGAATTACAAAATAATTAAGAAAATTACAATTTAACTTGACGATGCTTTATGCCTTAGAAGTGAGATATAATGTCATCGTCTTTAACTTGTAGAAAAATTCTCGTTGAAGAAATATAACCAAGCAATCATTCAAGTATTGCTCTCCCATTCTATTTCTTAGCTTATTCTTCATATAATTCATTGAATAGAACATTCTCTCAACAGTAGTAGTTGCTACGGGAAGAATTAGTGCTAATTTAATAAACTTGTAAACAATTGTATATTTAAGATTCTTCTTTGTTTGAACAAGTATAATGGAAAGCTCAGAAAGATTGTTTACTTTTCTAAACCTTTCATCTCTATGGCGATCAGCAATGAAGTGTATAAGTAAAATGTAGTATAGAAAGCCAAAACAAAGAGGTTGATAAAATGCAGTATAGAAAGTCAAAACATGTAGCATCTTCACTTTGCATTAAACCTTTAAATTTATATCAGAGATAGGCCATCAGGGAGATCATCAGATCAAAGATCAGATTGGCAAAGGGACTATCCATGGGGCATAGGAGATCAGATTGGCAAAGAGACTAACCATGGGGCAGAGGAGATCAGATTGGCATGGTCAGTCGGCGGTTGATCTCAGCACCGCCTGCAATGAGGATTTGAGCATATGCCCAAACCAATGCGATACAGATCAACAGATGAACAAGGAGAACCTTTCCAGTATGGGAATATCTCTTATCTATACATTCTTCATATACTGAGAATGAATGAAATGGCACTAATTAGAAATCCTTAACTTCTTAGGCTAAATGTGGCCAATAGAAAAGATTTAAATTATCAGAGTTGCTTGTCAAACCTGAGAAAGAACAACAAAGAGGATTAACATTGGCATGCCAACCTTAACCCATCTCCCATTCCCAACCCATCAACCTGATACAATATCAAGCATCAATGCAATGAACGAACTATCATTTTTCAAAAATATACATACAGGTTTTGCTTGTGTGGGAAAACTGATAAACACCATATAAAGACCGAGATAGAGGGAGCACCAGAAAAGTACCATAGGAATCCTCTTTCAAAAAGGCCAACCCGAGCAAGGGGCAACATAGGAGGGAGGGAGGTTGGTTTGGTTGAGGATAGGACAAAGGAAGGAAGGGGTTATTGAATAGTTATTCTATAAGAGTATGTACATTCCTAGGTGCTAAGCCAATGTTATAGGAAAGAGAAATTTCTTAGCACCGATGCTAAAGGATGTGGGAGTAAGTACTAAGCCCGGATTGTATGGCACTGAAACAAACCTTGACAGCTGGTGCCATGTCAGAAAAAGTTGAACTTTTAGCACATGTAGATGGTTAAAGTAAATGTAGATGGTTAAAGTAAATGTAGCTAACAATTGTCTTATAGAGAGATGTGACGTGTCTACCTTAGCTTCTATTTTAAATGCTAAGGATGTAAATACTCTAAGGGGGTATAGAATAGTCTTGTCCATAATTCTATACACATAATGTTTGCTCAAGATCAATCTTACAGCTGTGTTGGTGTCCATAGCATTCATGCAAAGAGCTTAGGGCCTATTTGGAATTTAACAAAAGAATTTCTGAGAAATTATATAATTCCTTGAAATTCTTAGTAAAATCCTGCGCTCCAAATGAGCAGCCTAGAGCTGTGTTTCCTGTTTTGCACAACCACATGGGATTAGCAAAACCAAGCAGGTAACGGTGGTATTAAGTGTCAAGAGCCTGCAGTGTTCTGAAAAGATGCCAAATGTTCCCACAAAGCTTTCCATTTCTTGTACCTCGTGCCGTAGTAACCGGAGCAAAGAACAACCGCGGCATAAGCTATGGAAGAATGGTCAGATAAGCAGGTCAAGCAATCAGTTGTGCCACACGGAATCTAGCGCGTGTTCCTTTGTTGCCAACGCAAGTTCCCCCTGCATTGGCAATGTGCCATCCTCTTATCTTAACAGTACATGCTAACGTACTGCATTTGGTTCATTAGTGTCAGATTCCCTTCACAGAGATTCCGTTCGGTATTGTACTATTGTTTTATGATGGTGATCAAGTACTGCATCAAACACAAAGAACCAGCATTATAAAATCATGTCATGCCTGTGCAGTTGAACAATGTAGTATTGATGTTGATACTTCTTGGTCTACCAAATGGTTTTGAATTTGACACATTCAGATATTGTTCCCGGTCAGGATCTAGTCACAATGCATTAACTAGTTCAATCAACATTCAGAGAGCATCTTGTTGTTCTTGTTGATGTGGGAAACCTAACTGGCAAAAAATTAGAGGATCTTGTGAGAAGTTCAAGGTAGTGCATGATGAATCATTGTTAAGTTTGTGGAGATTGAATTTGAATTTTGCATTGTTTGCATTTTTCAGAGGTTTTTGTTAGGAAAACCGGTCCGACCACTAGGGCGTTGCCGGTTAAACCGCCGGACGGTATGACTAGGGATGTCAACGGATTGAATATGAATCAAATAGTGGCCTTCCTATATTCGTATTCGTATTTTTTAAATGAATATGAGCACAAATTCGAATATACTCAAATACGAATATGAATCAAATATTATAACGAATACAAATACAAATCGAATACCTACTCAATTCGCAAATTTTTTGAATAATCCATTTTTATTCAAAAATATAAAATTATAAATGCGATTTTACATTTTGCAAAATTAGACTCCTATCGCCGAACAGTTTGGCGACTGGCCCCTGTCGCCCAGCGGCCAAGCGACAAGTAGCCACTCGCCTAACCGTTGGGCAACATTAATACAGTCGCCCAACCATTGGGCAGCATTAATGCAGTTGCCTGACGGTTGGGCGATAGGTTCTGTCGCCCAACCATTTAGCGACAGAACCCTCCAATCGCCGAACGGTTGGGCAACTGGATAGTTTATATAAAGGCTGAACCAATCCCCCCCCCCCCCGGCTGAGCGAAAGGAAGAAAGAAAGAAAGAGAGGAGAGGAAAGAAAGGGAAAAAAGGAGAGGGAGAGGGAGGAGAGGAGGAGGAAAGATTTGTCCATTAGGTAATTTTTTATCTTCTAGTGCATTTCTTTGTAGTAAGTAAATTATTTATTTAGTGTAAATAATAGTATAAGTAGCGCCCGTAGAAAATTTTAGTTAGAGAAAAAAGTAGTAAATCAGAATCTTGTTAATTTATATATAAGTAACACTCATAGAAAATTTTAGTTAGAGAAAGAAGTAGTAAATCAGAATCTTGTTAATTTATAATAATATAAGTAGCACCCTTAGAAAATTTTAATTAGAGAAGAGAGTAGTCCGTGAGGGCGAAGTATTGTTGTTTGTGAGAAGTATTGTAGTAGTAGTAGTGGTATTGTGTCGGTGCATATGTGACCGACTATTATTCAGTGAATAATTAGAAAGTTGGTAAGTTGTAGTGGGTACTCTGGCCGAGTGCATGAGGAGGACGAATAATTTGTATGGACTAATTGACTTAGATAATTGGTAAAGCTCTATAGAAGATTAGAACATCACTTCTAGCATTTCGGATCGTAAGTTAGCGTCAGAGTCAGATAATGCCCGATATGGAATACCTCGAGCTTCAGGTTGAATCAGAATAGTATACTGCACATTCATTGTGGCCTCTGCCTTAGGGAATGAATGACGCCATAACCATGCAGTAGTGTAATTGTTCACGATAGGCGAACATACAATATAAATTATAGTACAATAGTACTTGCATATCGTGTGATGCGATTTGACTAATTGCAATATTGAAAATATTTATAGACAGACATTAGTCATGCTGAGACCCACTACATTGAAAGTGCATTATAGTGTTGGTACCGTTCGTGAAGGTCCATACGGTGTTGACTTGAATAGTTTCCATAAGCCACTTTGATACACCCAGGTGGTGAAAATGCACGAATCGTAGATGTGATGTACTGGCTCACCCGCAGCTTCTCCTTAGACTCTGAGGTGTGCAACATCGTCATACAGGGGCTTTGGAGCCGGTCTCCCACACAGATTAGATGGGACTTGAGAAGACTGATGCGCATGACTATGTGGAGGGGCTTTCGGAAGGCTATCAACATCATGGATACGAGTGTGTGCTGCTTGTGCAAGGATGCTAAAAAAAAGTTGTACTGGGCCCTGCCGACGGCTATCATCTGGGTGATGAGAGTAGCTCGGGTGCCCAGCATGTTGGTAAAGAATATACTCCAAAGGCCGGTGTTATGAAGGGTGAGGAGGGTGTTGCTCATGGCGAGGCCGACACGGAAGATGCAGGAGACAAAGATCAGTCACCGCATAATGAGCCTACAGGATAGGCTGATGAAGGAGAGCATAGCGAGTATACAGTGTGTCAAATGGAGAGTGATGGTCAGATGGCTTGGGTTGAAGAGGAAGTTGTACAGGAGGATGATGAGGATAGTTCGATGATAACAAAACTCCCATCCCATTGGAATGGAACAGATTTGACGCTAAGCATGTAGCTGCTCATGACGAGCACGAATCACCATGGGAGTACCATGTCACAGAGGTTCGGTTGTACTCAATATTTGCTGATAAGGCATCCCTACAAGATATTATTAAGCGGTGGGCCATGTCCATACAGCGGATATTTCGGGTCATCAAATCTAACCAGGAGCAGTACACCGTCAAGTGCAAACATGCCGGTTGTCCTTGGCGAGTGCATGCACATTGACCAAAGTATGAGACTCACTGGGTTGTCTCGAAGGTGGAGACACACTCTTGCGTGCTCAATAGTGTTTTGTCAAAGCATCGTAACCTAACGTCGACCTTCATAGCCAATTTGATGTATGAAGAGATAGTGGAGAAGAAGGATGTGGAGGCCAAGCACATCATGGTATCAAAGTGGTTTGAAAATCAAATCTCATCTATCTGACCATGAATTTTGAATAATGCACCAAAAGTGCTTTGAACTTGGGCTGATTTTTTGTTCTAGAAACAGGGGAGCAGTCAGACCGCTTCTAGGCCCAGTCATACCAGTCGCCGATCAGATCGCTAGCTTGCCACCGGTCATACCACAAAGGTGATGTAGGTCAGACCACAACTCTGTGGCCGATCAGACCGCCTAGGTGCAAAACTAAGCTCTTTGGTTTTTTAGGTTATTGCTTTGTTCTTGGCTTTGAATTATGATCTTCATAGCTCATTTGATCATAGATTTTCAAGATTACACCAAAAGTGGTTTCAACTTGGGCTAGTTTTCTGTTCTAGGAATAGGGGAGTGGTCAGACTGCTAGCTTGCCACCGGTCAGACCACAAGGGTACTGCAGGTCATACCGCAACTCTTTGGCTGGTTAGACCGGCCAGGTGTAGAACTAAGCTCTTTAGTTTTGAGGTTGTTGTTTTGTTCTTAGCTTTCAATTCTGATATTCATAACTCTATAGCTATTGAAGTGAAGAATTTGTAAATACTTAGAGAAAATTTATAAAGAATCATTCACCCATCCCCTCTACTACCATTTCGGTCCTACAAAATCAAATCTAAGTCGACTGAAAACTAGGATCATAATCATTGTTCAGCAACTGTTGACCTCGGGTCAAACCAGTGAGTAGTTGTTGCTAGGAATGTTACTTGTTCAACAATTGTTCATCTCCACTACTATTTTTTCTATAAACAAATTTTCATCACGTATGTTTCAAATTAAAAACTCCTTGACTCTCAATAGTCTAGTATAAACATTTTCTTACATGACCCTGTGAACTAACTAATTTTAGCCCCCCCCCCCCCCCAAAAAAATTGACGCTCTCTCGTGAGAGGCAGTGGTCTATGAGTTGTACGGCACATAAAGTATTCTTTTTGTCTTTTGGCTCCTTCATCTTATTTATTTGCTCTACCTTCAATGGGTTTATCCGCAAGCATTTTGCAAAGAAAATGATAAAGCAACTTGCGAGGAGGCACCGTACTGATGGGAACTCTTAAGGGAACAAAGAAATACTACTCTAATGACTTACAGACTATTTACTCTAGAATCACAGCCATCTAATTGTACACATGGCAGCCTTACATGTGCTATCGTTGGACTAAGGGTTTTTTTAGAGAATCATCCGACCAAACATTTAGCAGATCAACACGCTTCCATTTCGGATACCGTTAGAAATCCCCACAACGGTTCAGGATATTTAGTTGCAGAATACTATTGACGAGTATGTATTATACCAACATAAGTTTACAACATAACAACCAAACTTTATTACAAGACTTATGGCATAACAGCTGGTTTTACACAGCGGGACGTCCAAGCCTAAAGTTATATTACAACACAAAGAAAAACCACACAGACGTGCCTGAGCGAGGACAAAACTTAAAACCAGATATCATCTACAGCAAAGAAATCCTCGAAGTCATCGATGAATTCTTCGTTATCTTCCTATGGTTCTTCTGTTAATAGTTTAGCAAGTATGAGTACAACCATATTCAACAAGTAACAAGGGAATTTTAATTATCTACTTGCTAGTATTTTAAGAGATGGGAGGTGTTGCCTTTATTACTATAATAGTGGATGCATGTTTATTTGTAGATGACTTTCTAAAGCAAAAGTTAACTTCTTAAGGGAAAATAGGGTTTAATCAATTTGATTACCACATTGGAAATATTATCAAAGCTACTTATGTCTTGCTGTTGGATTCACCCATTAAACACAGCTTCATTTATCAAAAGTACGGTGCATCTGAATACTATTAATTTGACTCTATAGAGTTACCCAACTTTACCCATAAGATGTCTCAAATTCTCAAATATCATACAATAGCCACACAACAGATAGCTTGTGACTAAGTTAAGATGACAAGATTTTTCACTGCTCTACTCTTTGCAACTTCTACCCAGTAGGCTCATGGACACCTATTATTAGTAATCCACTAGCCAAAGCGCAAACCGCAAACCGACGCTGAGTGTATCTACCGTTGTGAAATATGGAGGATACTTTTCAAGTCCAACCTCCATACCACCCCGTTGTACACGGGCCGTTCCAACCACGGGAAAAGCTAACCCTCATATAGATATTCAATCGAATCGAGCAGCTATTAAATCAAGTCTAACGAGTCAAAACTTGTGGTTGAGCGATTTCTATGTCCTTTACACAGCACAAGATTCTAGTCCTTACTTTTCACCAATAAGGCAACCGATCACAAACCCCAATACGTTACAGCACTACCACCAAATCATACCAAAACCTCTACCCTAAGGTAAGGTCATAGACTCCAGCCATCTAGTGGCTTTCCACAATTCATCCTTAACCCTAGCATAATTTTATAAATCTATCAGCAAAACACCGTATACAACTTAGTAGTGTAAAATATTTGGATTGTCTAGTCTACTGATGATTACTTATACAATAGTTTATAATTATTAAGCCTGTCAAGGTTAATATGGCGTTCAAGTAAAGAATGGCTTTTTCAGTGGTAGGATATAACTAATTATCATGTCATTCTAAATAGTCATTTTAAATAAATAACAGTGCAGAAATAATAATAATGAAAGTACTGGTAATTAAATAATTAAACAATCTAGGTTCAACATGATAAAAAATATGTGACTTGCCTTGTTGTTCAAAGTCTTCAGCGTCTTAACCTGCTTCTAGGATGGTTGGCTCGGCGTATCCGGAAGCTAGTGCAAAAAGACAAGCAAATAAGTCCATACTTGAAAGAACTCATGCTCAAAAAATAAAATAAAATAAAAAGGAATAAAATTTAAGAAAATTGAATATAGGTGGTCAACGGCGAGGGCACGGCGCAAGGACAGCGACGGGCTTTAATGATGTGGTCGACGAGCTGGTGGAGGGCCATGCAACGCGACATGACGGCAACGCCAAGGTGGCGTGTAGGAGGTGACAGTAGCAGTGAACGGCGCAACGCCAAGTGGCGCTGAGGCATAGGGCTGAAAGCGGGGAAGAGAAAGGCGCCAAAGGAAAAGCAAAAATGGCTAAAAAGGGAAAGTGGAAAGCTTGAGAGATTGTCAAAACGGGAAAGAAATCAAATTCAGCTAAAATTCAAAGAAACTTCAAAAAAATTTGAAATTTTGGGGTATTTCATGGTTCACCCAGATATTTAAGTTATTAGCGAAAAACACAGTCCCGCCTGTGTTCTACCGCTAACCACTGCTAGATAACCCTAAATTAAACAATTAGCTTTGGCGTTAAGCAACCTCAGGGGGGACACCGATTTGGAAAACAAAAGATCGCAGAAAAGGGGCACAAGAAAATAAAACCTGGTCGGAGATGGCGACCTCCCAGTGTATCGCAACCAGAGGCCACCAAAGCGTCCCAGTCACCCAACAAAAGTAAAAATCGCTAGCAGTAGTACTTCTGTACGGCAATTTTCAAAGACGTGCTACGAATTCAAGACCGGCAATGATCATCTGCACATGTTCAATGCTGGATCCTGTAGACGAGGAGACAAAGTAGTGGTATAAATTCTGGATCCAGCATAGTAACTAGGGTAGTGTTTGGTTTAAGGGATATCCTAGGATAGGAGGGGCTAACCCATTTTTTGTAGTGTTTGGTTGTAGGATTTAGTGGGGTGGGTTGGACCCAAAAGAGAATATTCCCTTGAAAAGTGGGTTGGAACGATCCGCTGGAAACGAGCGAACCGCGCCAACCCACCTTCGTTCGCAGCACGCCGAGGAGGCCGTGCAGTTTTCCCGCCGTCCCCGCCGTTCCCATCTCCCCGCCGCCACGCCTTCCCATCTCCCGTTCGTTCCCATCTCCCACGCCGCCTGCCTCCCCCATCTCCCACCGCCGCGCCTGCCTCCCCATCCCCACGCCGCGCCATGCCCTTCCCATCCCCACCCCCGCCCGCCGCGCCCATCCCCATCTCCCGCGCGCCGCCGCTTCTCTCCTCGCGCACGCGCCGCGCCGGCCGGGTGTGTGTGCGCCTCCTCCACTCCTCACGCCGTCGGTGCTCACGGTTGCCGTGCTCGTGCGTCCTCGTCGCCATGCTCAGTCGTCCTCTCGGCCTCTCTCTGCCGCCTGCGTCCTCCCGCCATCGTCTATGCTGCCTCTCCACTAATGACCTCCTCCCGCCGTCGGCCTCCTCTCCACTCGGTCCCATTCTATCCTCCATCCAAACAAAAACAGGACTAACCCATCCTTGCAACCAAACAAAAAGTGGGATTATCCCATCCCACATATCTGGGATGGAGCTATCCCATCCCACCAAGTCCCCAAACCAAACACATGCTAGAAGGGTATCTTGTGTACTGAATGACTAATCAAGTGATCATGTTCATACTGATATACATCGTCTATGTCTCCACTAATGACCTGACACCTCTTGCCATAGCTATTGCCTATTGCATTGCATTTTCTATAACACAATCATCGATAAACCTAAGGACAGTTTTAATATTTCATCTAGATTTTAGTAGCATTTTACTGTGTATAAAACACAATAAAGAGAAGAAAAAAAGGTTATGCGAGTGACATAACCCCTAACACCTTCTCAAAAAACACCCAATAGCCCATAGATTAAGGCTGTGATCATTTGGGCTTCAGCTTCTGCCTTCCAGATTATTTTTCACTATTTATAAATTTCGTCTTTTTCTGAACTTTTGGCTTTTTGTTGAGCTTTTTTGCCAGTTCTTTTTTCCCGTATGTGTTTGTATTATACGTAATGGGCTAACATATATTTTTTATTTTTAATTTTTTTAAAATTTAATTATGCTAAATAAGCCTCTGTCAGTTACAGTGTTTTTTAGCCAGCTACAGTGCTTTTCAGCCATAAGTCACCAAAAAAACCCAAATGATCACCACCTAAGATCCCTAGCAAAGCATAGCATAGTACACTACTTGCACACTTTCACCCTCTTATGGTTCTCCGAAAAAAGAATTCATGCCCTCTTTTTGGATGAACAGCAACAAGCACTCCCTGTAATACCCTGACATAACATGAGCCCAGAATATCACCATCAAATCATTCCTTCTCAAGTTAAATCATCTTTTATAAACTACTAACATCAATACAATAACCAAGCTTTCACAAAATACTAAATTAAGCATAAGTATGATGATATTGAATGGAACAAGTCTTAACATTTAGTTGAAGCAATAATGATAACGAAGGTAATCCAATTATTGAGACTAAGCAAAGATACTTTATTTGACTACAATCAAACCAACATCTCTATGTTCTAAAGGAACTTGTTAGCCAAAAACAAGAGTTTGCATAAACCAAATTACTACTAATGAATGATTATTGTCTAATGTGATAATTAAAGCAATGTTGGTGTATGAACTGATTATGAGCAACATCGGTGCATAAACTGATTATGAGCTATTTCTCCATGCATGTCACTTTCATCGTTCACCAAAACAACATAAGTAAGGATGAGTATATGACTCGGCAAGCAAATAATAAAATAGTGAATGGTATTAAAACATATCACCAAGTATTCATGTCAATTTACAACTATCACATTTTCACCTACCCTTTCATTAATGCAATGCACATATCTCATCATTTTTTTGTTTTCATGAATGCTATGCGCATGTCTTATCATTTCTTTTGCCTATACCGATATAGTGGAGTGTAACACCCATTTGTGTCCACCCATGCCTGTCCTCTTTCATGCAGAAACCTTAAGCACATCCTCTTTTATACGGGGATCTCAAGCCTGTCCTTTGTCACACGAGGAGCTCATCTCCACTCCCGTGAAGTGACTACTAAAGTATGTCTTACTCTACCCACTCTCGTGGGTCGCTCATACAAAGTAGGCTCTAGAGGCTCACATGTCACCTCTTTTCATCATAAATGCTCATTATGCAAATACAATGATTCTCTCAACATTAATTGTTTATCAACATTAATCATTTATCATCATCACCATTTAATCCATCATCATATGAGCATTATAGAAAGCAAATGTAAATGTGTAAATAAGCATGTTAAGTATTTTATTAACATAAAATAGCAAGAGTAAACAACCTATATTATTATTCTACCATACACTTGCCTTTTTAACCATGAGGGACGGATTGATGTGAAGTCGACATTAACCCCAATTTACTTCTCCTACAATAAATATCCCGTCTCAACAACATACCACAACATTATATAAACAATATCGCCCCTACATGTTATCCCATCCAATAATTCCCCCTTTATCGGATAGTCCCCTTGCTGCCTCGGTAAAGAAAAATACCATAACCCTCGACTTCAAAGCCCTAACATGGCAAAACATATATGTTATGCAAACTAAACAAAATTTTACACACTTTATTAGTTAGGCACAAACCCTGATTAATCCATTTAACCCCTCATTTTTGACCCCAAAGATTGTTCTGTTATCTTACTGGACAGCAAGCTTAATAATTTCATATCTATTAATTTACCCATCCGAACATAGCAAACCATATCACTTATGAAACCTACAGAAAATTATCTACCTTTATTTAGTTATTCTCAAAATTTAATTTGGACATCTAATATTCCCAAACTACATATTACCACGACCGTGTCTAGTAGCAACCAAATTTTGGACAGCAGCCAACCTGAGACCATAACTTCTAAACCACTCAATCCCGTGTTCTTAGACTCTATTGAAACCTTAAACAATTTTCTATAATTTTTATATTGTACCAAAGTTATGAATCAGGATGTAGCTATCCCAAAACTCGCCCACAAAACCGAACAGCAAACCCTAACGAGCAACGGTACCCAAAAACACATCTCTAACACCTTCATTCCTTCCTAACCAGAACTAGAATGACCTCAAACCAATCTACCATGGCCTAAAACAGGGGAAACAAGGTCTGAGACATTATACCTATAACCCGAATATTTGTTGGAACAACGGAGACCAATGTTCACATGGAATTCTCCTTCCCTCCTACTCTTTGCTTTCTTCTCCTTCCTTGGCCAGCTCCCTTTTTCTTCTCCCTTCTTTTTCTTTCCTCCCCTTCCCTTGTCCTTCTCCTGGCCTACGTGCAACAGCAGCACAGCAACAGCTAGCGGCGGAAGGCGACACGGCAGGGCTACAACGGCGTGTGGCAAAGCATGGCAAGCCGGGCAACAAGGCTACAACAGCGTGCGGTAGGGTATGGCAAGCCAGGAAGCACGGCACGACAAGGGAATCGCGGCGGCCTGGCGCGACAAGGTAGCCGGGTTAGGGTTTTAGGGTGACTCCCTCTCACCCCTTTTTTCCTCTTAAAAAGGCTCAGCCCAAACCTAACCATGACCGACTTCATCAAGGGATGGAACAAACTTTTCCCTATTTCCTCCCCCAATTCCATTTTTCTTAATTCCTTTTTCAAATTCACAAACGGGTCCTTAGAAGTTGGTTTTGGAATATTACACTCCGTCCACTACTACTCAAAGAGAACAACAGGGTCCAAATAAGGCATGTATAGTATGGCTGTTATACAATCACCACAAGCACACAACTGTGAAATGGATTCTACTATATACTATGTAGTATTGCTACACGGCCTGTATGGCTGCTGTGATGCCGTGTGGGAACGGAGGGGAGAGAGAGAGAGAGAGGAGGTTGAACTGAAGCCACTCCAGGACCAGAACATACATCTCAATGGTGGTACTGTTCAGGCTCCTAACTACCGGACCTTTTGAAGACACCGTATCGCCAAACCTTTCTACACCAATGAGATAGGCACGTTGGATCCCACCGTGGAGAAATGTCGGCGGTTCGCCTCTGAATTTTCAGGACAAGCAAGTGCAGGCGCCTTTTCGTTTGGACGGCCGCTCCGCTTTGGAAATCAAGTGGCCCTTGGAGCCTGCCTGCTGGTAAACATGTGGAGGAGGACGGCCGCGCAAAATTTTCGCCCGCGCGACCCCTCACTCTGTTCCCTATACGTTTTCACTCATTATGTCATTTATACTCCTCTCCAGAGTCCAGAGACTCCATGTGAAACAAACATTTGCAGTCTACACGGACGATTTGGAGTACGTGCATGCTTGGTACACATTTCCTCCTATCCATCCTGTAAGTTACTCCTGAAGTCTTGGTACACATATCCTCCTATCCATCCTGACTCCTGTAAATTACTCCTGAAGTCTTGGTACACATATCCTCCTATCCATCCTGTAAATTACTCCTGAAGTCTTGGTACACATATCCTCCTATCCATCCTGTAAATTACTCCTGAAGTTTTGGTACGCCAATCGATGGATCATGCACGTAATGTTCGTCTAGAGGGCCAAATAGCTCTATCGCAATCCCAGTTCGTGGTACGCCATGCAAGATATAGGACCGTGATTATCTAGTTCGGCCGGAAGAGTGACTCGGGGACATTTTAAAAAAGGGGAGGATGTAATCATCCTTGTTGGCAGAAATATACATGTCAGAAGTTTGGTAGGATGTGATGTCTAATAATCAGTGTGTAAAATGATGAAATTTTCTCGAAGTTATAAAGCCTGGCTGAACTCCTGTTAGAGATTAGCATGTTCTCTTCAAGAAACCGGTAGCCGGAACCAGTGGCCAAAAGTCGCCCGCTGTTTGTTCTTCCGTTGAAGTTTGCGCAAATGAGTATTCATATGTTTTTTTTTTGCTACAACTTGTTAGTTTAATAAATAGTAATTACTAAAAAAAATTAAAAACCAAAAACCGCTAAAAAGCGTTGAGTTCTACTAACTACATTTTAGATACGTTCGTTATGAATTTTCTATGTTTTGATCCTACAACCTCCCAGTTACTGAGCCTTGCGTTAGGAACAACTACAGTAACCAAAAGCTAAGAGTTAAAACTAGCCAGGGACAATGAACACACACGACATGCATCCGTCGATTTCTTCGTCCATCTAGTAAATCAACTACGTACATGCCACTCTTTTGCAAACAGTTGGAACGAGTTGCCCGCGGTTCGCTATCCGTGTGCGCCGTGGTCCATGGATCACCGCACACATCAAGCGAAGGCCGAACCCTTTCCGATTCAAAACTTTGCAATCCGTGACAGCGGCCCATGGCACAGGCGGCCATCACGCGCTAATAACATCTCATCCACCGGCCGGCGCGACGCCATGACGCTAACACATTTCCTCTCTGGTTCTAACACCCGCCTTCTCCGTGGTCCTAGCCTTATTAATGCTCTGCCCTTCAATCAGGCACAAAACACAAAATCAGCGACTTCGTATATGTGCGTTCGAACGACTTGTAGTACAAAGATACAGAGAAACTCTGCCCGCCAGGATAATACATACTTTATTGCTATTCTAAGTGTACACATGTGCAAATTTACCCTCACGCTTAGAAAACCACAACCGTCGCAGTTTCAGCACTGTTCGAATCTCAACATCCTTCCAAACCGCCAAGCCAAAAAGAGAGAAATAATTGACTCCAAAATTCTTTTCACGAATTCATGTGGGCAGTGTCCACAACTTGATTAGGACGTTGCACTTGCTTTCTCCTATATACCTTGTCAAATTGCAAGCGGGGAAAACACTGAAAGCACATCTGGTCTTCTTGTATCACCGCTCCTTCCATCTCAAGAGCGAGCTGATCTTGCGCAAAATCAGATCTTTTTGAGCTCCTCGAATGCCAGCCAATTAAATAAAAATGTGAAGAGGCATGGTAGGATGTGCTGAGCAACACGGGGCCAACTATATGGCATCATTCTGTAAGCAACAGATTTCCAATGGCAGATCTCACCCATCAGCAGTTCTGCCGTTTCTTGGTGGCACGTGCATTTCCATCTAACGTATAGGAAGTATGGACTGAACATTAAGGTTCACGGTACTGTATGGACTGAACATTAAGGTTCACGGTACTGTAACTATGAATCATATCGGACCCCAGATGTGAACGATGAGAAGAACCCAGCTGCTGGTCCAGGAAGAATGTCGCTGAGCTTACCAACCTGGCCATCAGAGAGCATGGACCCCCATCTCGATGTGTTCTCCCCAAATCTGCTCCCAACCTGATAAAAGACATAGCATGGAGAGTTTAGCTAACCAATGCTATTCAATTCGAGAAAAAATTCATATCTCAAAGCTCAGTGTCAATAGACTTCGGTAAAGGAAGATGACAAAACATCTTAATTTGTATTCGATACAAAGAACTAAATAAAGTATCTTTTCAGCTCCACCTGCCCAGGGGACTGTAACGAAAAATCAAACCTACAGATAAAACTTTGTTGACTTGAAACAAATGTTATGCACTAGTGATAAACCAAGCCATGGGTCTGTATTTTGTCCATAATTCTCCTTCCCTGTTTGGCTGTTTAACTGAATTAACTTTCGAGTATTTCCAACATGCCTATGCAAAACGATCTTCAGCCAAGCAGAATGAATATTGGGACTCTAGGAATTCCAATGACATGCATTATCATTATTGGATTGTCTAACTTCAACTTCAAGATGCAAGGTAAAAACAAATAAACATATGGTCGGTTACTCACCTGGGTAACAAATGACTTGAGCAATGGAGCAGCACCTCCAAGACTCACATCATCATCAAATTCTAGTGCAGTAGATCTTTCTCCATTTGAATATGATTTCCAAGGGCTCCTAGATGTCGAATCATCAGACGGCGACTGTAGTGATGATTTGTGTGCTCTTGATGACAGAACTGGGGCACTACAGGTGAAAAAGATGAACAGGGAACCAATTAGAATCCACAAACTAGCATATCTGTTTGCCACAACCACCAAACACTCCTCACAGAGAAAAAACGAGTGTGCGGAAAATCAAAACCATATGTACATGCACCCGCATGCACTATCCCCACTGTCCAACATGCTCCGAGATTCGTGCTCCATTCTCCCTCTCCCCTCCATCTCCGGCGAGCCACGCCGCCGCCATTGGCCGAACCATGCTGTCCTCCACTGGAAGCCCTAATACCTCACCGCCGGAAACCCCAAAACCCCACTGGAAACCTCAAAACCTTGCTGGAAACCTCCAAACCTCAGCCGGCGGAGGAAGGCGTGGCCCGGTCAGCAGCGGCAGCGCAGCTCAACGGAGAGAGAGGGGAGAGAGGAAGGAGAGAGAATGGAGCACGAATCTCAGAGCACGTTGGACAGTGGGGATAGTGCATGCGGGTGCATGCACATGTGGGAAAACCACATTCCGCCAGTGGCCCAAAACAAGGAAAAACATACAGCAACAAGAAACCTTTAAAGCAGTCCTACGGGCAGAAGGGACACATTGAAAACATATCTTTTATAGTTAATCATGAGCATTTTGTCAATTTTCTAGTTTTCCTTGTGTAATGGGCCAGAAGAGAGTATCTGCTCAATTTCATCCAAAAGTAATGACTTGTGACATTGTCATGTGACATCCGAGTGGTATTATACCACACCGATGTATGCTATTAACATTTTAGCAGACCAGTTTTGGCTATCACAAGCAGTGTTTACCAGTTACCACATAATACAGAAACCTCTGCATGACATTCTTCACATCAATCGAACTGTCAGGTACATGCTCAAGAATGCAGGCAAAGACCTTTTGATTTTTTTTAAAAAAAATAATAATTGTTACTACTATCCAATAATATCGCCTCATCAAATGTTTTAGCATGAATTAAAACATCATGGCTGTGTCTAAAGTTAACAAACTTATATGAGATTACCTACAAAAACATGCACCATGCAATGAACAAATGTATGCTTACAGTTTAGACACAACAATTATTTACCTGATTGGTAGGTACTTGAATCTTGGAACCTGAGAACACCTCATAATATTTGAATCTGTATTTGATTTTGTTGGTAATTTTTGTATGGTACCAGTATACATGTGATTTAGTTGAACCAAGAAACCGAAAAGAACAACATAGCGCTTGTAAGATTGCTTCTCATTCTCCCACAAGTAAGGTTCATACCTGTTTCAAGAGAGACATATGTTTCATTTGGAAAGATTACCGAGAAAGGTTTTTTATTCTGGTGATCATATGTATGTATGGAATACAAGTAATGACTTGACAGGTACAACAATGAAAAACAAAGAAAATTGCTTACGTAGCCCAGTCTACAGGATCCAGTCTCTGCGAGAGCTTATTGATCAACTTGTTTATAGGCTCTATGATAGCGGAATCTGCCTGGAATTGTGATTGTTTTCTCCTGAAGGAAGTCTTAGCAATGGTGCTTTGTAAAGAGTCCTGTTTTATCTGCGTTTCAGAAGGGTTGGTGGAAGAATTTTTGCCTCCTGATAGGACATCACCAATGAAGCGCAAGTCTAGCAGTATTTGCAGAACACCTTTTTCTGAAACCTGAGAATTACCGAACTCGATAGATGCCAAAAGGTTCTCATAGATATTGATAACCTACATGAATTTAAGTAGCTGTTAGGTCCAATGATTATGTTGGCTTTAAGTCCAACACTGCACTTTTTATATCCAATCTTCAACAATACAGCTAGAGAAGGAACAGGATAATTGTTAAGACAAATACTTGCATAAACACTAAGGTAGCAAATAGGTCCCCATATCTTATAATTGAAATATTGATGTTAGTCGGAAGATGTACGCAGCCAAGGCACTACAGCAAAATAAGCTCACGATAATATATAACACACAATATTTATTTAGTATCAAGGGTCAGCCCAGGTACACAAGCATAGTTGACACAGCGCTCTGGCCAGTTGCAGCAAGCCGGGGGTGCCAGGATGCCAAGGTGCCTAGGTGCCTGCCTAGGCAATGATTAGACGATGACTTAATTAGCCTAATCAGCACATATAGCACACATATAAAAGAGAAAAATGGAGAATATATTAGAGATGGCCCACTACCCACTCAGCCCAAAAGTCCATCTAAGATATCCATTCCCTCCTCCCATGCCCTAATACCACCAGCCGCCACCACATTCAGCAACGTGAGCAGCAGAGGAGAGAGATGAGCAGAAAAGCAGAGAGCTTCAGAGCCGAGGAGGGTGATGGGCAACGAGCAGCAGAGCAGATCAGGGGAGAGGGAGAGTAGAGAAGAAAGGAGAGGGAAGGAAGAGCACTTGTGAGGCAACAGGCAATGGCGGAAAGCAGAGAGGTGACGATGACGTGCTGCGGACAGCAGCAGCGGATGCTAGCTGGAGATGATTGATGGCCAGCTGCAGCAGCAGTTAGGGTTCCCTCCAAGGGCCTGAGCCCTCTCTCCCTTGTCACCCAAAGGCCAGATCTGAGACCCCCCCCCCCCTAAACTGCTGCCAGCCGAGGTGATCAGCCATGTTGTCTGCTACTGGTTGTCTGCACGACATGTCGTTGACCAGGCGACGCCATGGTGACGCCGTGACAACTATGTACACAAGTGTCTAGAGTGGACACTGCAGTGACCAACTAACTCAAAGCTTGATCACGAGGGAATCGACTGAAACTAGAAACCTTGATTACGTTGTAGAAATTTGACGATTAGTACCTAAAGCTTGATCACAAGGGAATCAACTGAAACTAGAAACCTTGGTTACGCTGTAGAAATTTGACAATTAGTATCTATTCTAGTGTTGTATGAATTGCGGATTAGACTTTGCCGACGACAATTATTGGAGAAAACATAAAAAATGCTTGCTTCTTAAAATCTATTGGTGTTATTATCATTATGGTGTAAAAAAACTTTATGTAAACTCCAAGATACACTATGCCTACACTACTAGGAAAAGAGGTTATAAAACTAAAAAAATCAGTTCTAACAAATAAAGTCAACTATAAGCTATTTGTGATTTGTGCAGATGCGGGATGAAACAGCTTAGCTTAGTTACAAATAACTTAAAGAACTCTTGGGTTTTCACTAGACGTAACATAACAATATTTAGTGATATGCATCTAGATCAGGTGTTATGATAGAACATACCTTCTGCAGTAACTCCCATGCAAAGTTATGCAAAATAATTTTGTCCAGTATGTGCCCTCCAATTTTATGAATCTCCAAACATGCTTGGTAAAGAAAGGATATAATGTACAACGAAGGCATTGATGGAAGAGTTATTTGCATCTCCAAGGGGCCCTCAGTGGATTCCTCTTGTTTGATGACTGTGACTTTCCATCCCTGACAAGGCAACCATACCATGTAACTAAAACAACTAGCAAATCCATAACTATGATAATCAAGATAAGATGTTTCTTTTGGCATTAAAATAGCTTGATGGAACAGTATGCTGATGCTGAAACCTTTAAACAGAATATAATCCTTGAATGTAGACAAGTGTCCAAAGTACAACAACAACAGAAAGAATATTTGTGTTAGCTGCTCACTCAACTCTAGAAAAGGCACACCTTTAAGTATCACTCTATCAAACATCCTATGAGATATTACTTCAAAATTGTTATTCCATCAACAGGCAAAACAGAACTTCTTGATGTACATCTACCAACTCTGTCTGTAAATATTACAATGGCACTTAATCAAAGAAAAAATGTCCTCCGTCTGTTCAGTCATGTCCAAAAGGCGGCATAATTATTACAAGTTATCAATATGTGTTCCTGATATTGCTCTACGTAGATGCCATCATAAGCAACCTAGCTAAAGTTTCTGCAGTTGACCATATGAATAACATGCAAAGACATAACTGGATACTACAGTGTGATATATATACTTAGCATGATCAGGTGATTTAGAACAACAATTGAAAAACTAGTGGGGCTGGGGGTGTACCCTTAAAGGAGTTGATGAGGATAATGAATCATCTTTATTAAGATCATATGAAAGAAGGTGTGATAATCCAGTGGACACCCATGTTACCCACAAGCTATGAGCCGCAATGCAAAGTGCCTGCAAGGTCTTATTGAGTTCATCAAGTCTGGGATTGGAGCTATCATCAGCACCAAACAAGGAAGCAGCAGCAGCAATAGTTTGTCTTCTGGGGCTGTCAGAAAATTGCCTTCCAGGACTCCTAGGGCTGTCAAATGTGTGCCTCCTGGGGGTGAAAGGCATTGATGAATCAAAAGATGCTCTCAAATGTCTTGGTGAGGGCGATGATAACCGAGCAAATGCTGCACCACCAGCCTCCTTTACCCACTGCCTTGGGGAGCCTAGTATCAGGGGTACATGACTTGAATGATATCTCAATGCAAACAAGAGGCGCCCAATGAAGAGAGACCTCTCCACGATAACAGATGCTGCAGGCATGTTGTTATCTCCCCTTTTGGATCCCAATGAAGAAGAGAGCTTTCCAAGCTCAGCTTCTAATTCGTTCAGTATTCTCAAGATGGTACTATAGCATTTCTCCTGGAGAAATGGCACCAATACCTTCAATCTTGGAGCTGAATTGCGTGACTCCACAAAGCTTAACAGATCCTCAAGAATACTCTTGCATTTGCTGTCAATTGCATTCCTGATGCGACTAACTTCCGGCCCAAAATACAAGGTTAGGCAGCTGTGGAAATCATTCTCATCAGCAATCGGTTTCAAGTGTGCCAAAATCCCACCTTTCTTGATCTTAGACTCTGAGAACCAGACGCCACCCCCAGTCGAAACTTTCTGCAGATATACCAGGAAATCACCAGCATCCTTTGGATCAGCATTGGCACCAATAGCCTCAATAGACTCCCTCACATTAACACTAATACCCAAGCTATCAAATTCTGAATGTACAATGTCCTTCATCCGTCGCACAAATGCTTCCTCCATCCAATCCTCAAAAATATCCTTCCTTTCCTTCAAGATCAGCCCACGGATCTGATCCCATGGTGATTCAATCTCCGATCCAAACACACTCTTCAGCCACTGCTCCAAAGTCCCTTCCAGTCCTTCCCTCCCATCTAGTGCCTCATGCATGAGCCTTTGCACCGATCCAAGCCCCTCTCCACTCCCAATGGCATCAACTAGTCTTTGCCCCCCAGCAATCACACCGAAAATCTCATCGCAACATTCCTTAAGCCAATCTGTACAGGTTCGTGCCACAGCATCCGGCTCAAGTAGCACCATGGTGGCCTCAAGTTGATCCCAGTGTTCTTTCCACAACCGTGTCTCCTCATCAGGGTCTGGAATGCCACCGAACAGCTGTGCAGGGGGCGGCGTCTCGAGCACCGTCTTGTGGAACAGCGGTAAGTCATTGAGCGCAAGAATGAATAACTGCCCGACATGGCCCAGCGTGACCCGCACGATCCTCGCGACATCGCACAGCACGGAGGTGTAGGATGACAGATCCGAAGCGAGCGCGGTTAGGGCTTGGGAGATCCAGGAGCGGCGGGAGGACAGGAAGAGGAGGAGCGCCTGGGACGGGGTAAGCGACGGCGCATCGATTGTGGCTGCGGCGGCGAGCGCGTCGGCGTGGGCCGCGACAGGGAGGCGGCGGTCGGCGAGGCGTTCGCGCGCGCGCTGCGCGATCTGGGGCCGAAACGCCTCCACTAGCTGCGCCTGGTGCGCGAGCAACGGGAACCGCGCGGCCGCTGCGACTTCGCGAGAGAGCAGGCGGTGCACGATCTGCGCTCGCGTGTACCGCCCCGCGGCCTCCAGGAGCAGCCCCTCGTCGAGCCGCCCCCAGATGTGCTCGGGCGTGTCGACCAGGTACTTGGCGCGCGCCGCCGCCGCGTACAGCCGCGCGCGCCCGCCGGACGGGGAAGGCGCGGCGGCGTTGGCGGCGGGGGCCTCGGGGGCGGCGAGGCGACGAGAGGGAATCGGAGATGCGGGAGAGGTTGTCGGAGATGGAGTCGGAGGACTGCTTGATGAGGAGGATGGAGTCGGCGGAGTCGAGGAGGTCGCGATAGCTGCGGCCGACGAGCTGCCGAAGCTCCTCCTCCTTGGCGGAGATTTCGCGGCGGGTGGCGCCCTCCGCCGCGCGAATCTCCGGGATGCGCTTGGTGCGGAACAGCTCCTCTGCGTCGGCCGCGCCGCCGCCGGAGGCGGCAGCGGCGGGCATGACGACCGCGCTTGCCTTCGAACGCACGGCGAGATCCAGGAGGGGAGGGGGGGAGACTACTAGGATAGGACAGGCCTGGTTCGAGAGGACTTATGGCTTAAACAATTTTGCTATAGTAACATAATTTTAAACATGTAATTTTTTAAGATGAGGTATATAGGTAAATTATAATATAAATTGTATTAAATTTAGTTATATTGGTCAAACTTGTATGTAACTATTTTTCTTTGTATATTGTCTCTTACGAATAGCTTAGAATTTAAAAAATTCAGTAAAATATAAGTCATAATCTAAAAGAATTCATCTATGCTCTTTTTTTTTGAGTTAGTAGTGGAAAGTGGGGTGGATATTGATGGACACCGGTGGGACGTCGCAGAGTGCGGTCGTAGGGTCAGTGAGGTAAGGAATAGTGGACCTAGTGCTGGGAGCGGTGTGGGTTTGACGAGTTGAGGAATTGGGGGTGGCTTGTCAGTGGGCAAGGAGGGTTTTTATCAATTGGGCGGGCCGTTCGTTTCAGGAGTTGGTTAATTGGCCAAGTGAGTCTAATTTGCAACAGTGGGTTAGAGCTAAGGGTATAAATGGTACAGATAAAACCCAACCGATCTGGTATCGAATACGGGAAAGTAATTTAGTATCCAATATCGAATCCGGTCGGTACCAGATAGTTGTTGCTTGATATGGTAACAAAAACAGGAGAGCTAAAATCCGATATTATCTGACCGAATATCCGACAAGTAAATTAGTACCCCTACCGGTCCAGCCCATCAACTATCATTGACACCAACCGCCTTAGATTTTACCTAAGTCTTAACCTAACTCTAAAATTTAGCCACTCTAGCCAATCACCACCAATTCTTCCCGCTTATGTTGAACTTGCGTATGAATTTACCGGTTTTTGAATTTATGTGTGAATTTATCAGTTTTCGAACTTATGCCTGAGTTTACCACTTATGTTGGACTTGTGTTGTGTCGACTATCGTATTTAAGTAATCTAGATGAATTTATTGCTAGTTAAAAGCTTGCAGTGATGGTAGCATGATTTAGTATATATTCCATTATGTATGCATATACTATCTGCCTATATTATATGTTTTCGATTCGAAACCGTCATATACCCGTCCCAATGGCACCATGTCTAAAACTTTGAATATTCCAAATTCGTATTCGTATCCGGATTTACCGTATCTGACTCCGAATTTAGAAGAAAAAAAATATGGGTTAGGATGCGGTATGAATAATATCTATTCGAATCCGACCCGATTACATCCCTAGTTAGAGTGGCTAATTGAGAATAGTATACAGCAAAAGGCAGGCAGAGGCTAAAAGACTATACAAAAATAAGTTGGTCACGGCTAAGGTCGGCGAAGTTCATACGATATAGTACCAAAGCACAAGATCATAGAGAGGAAAAAATGGAGGCAGTGAGTTTCTCACTCATACTCTGGACAGAGAGAGTGATGCAGGATTCAAAAAAAATAAAGATGGACTTGGTATGCCAAGTGGCGTGACACGTAGGTCACAAATCACGTGATTTTCACGCGAAAATACGAGAATACGTGCGTGTGTGATTAGCCATAGCCATCTTTGTGCTATCTCCATCTGTGTGTCATATGATTCAAGGAGTGGCAAGAGCTTCACCTTATAAATTAGTCTCATCTACCATACCTTAGCAATATGATACTAAATCGTGCATATTTTGAAATTAAAGAAATGAGTCTTGCTCACATGGACTAATTTCTAACAGAGAGAAGCAAAAGAATGATGAATCTTGTTATGTATAGCAAGTAAGATGTTATTATGCTAGCCGATGTGAGACACGGTGCTACTATGTACTCAAAATCTGGAATATAATCTACCCTACTCTATAATCTACCCTACTCTATAATACACCAAAATTTTCTTTACTAAATCCACCCCTCAACCACTCCCACAGTCATGTCTAATCTAAATCCACCCAGATTTGTGTACCAAAATAATCCAACTTCATACGAATGAATGGCCTGGATCTCTCCTCAAATCTTCTTCTCTTACTCATTGAAGATCCTAAGGCCAAAATCATTTGGATCATGCACATTGTTTAACCTAGAAATCGCTCCGTTCTCCCTGTGCCCCGCTCGACTGCGCTACCCCCTCCCCTCCGCCTCCCCGCTCCTCCCCTCCTCCGCCTCCCCGCGCCTCCCCTCCTCCTCGCCCGCCTCCTCCCCCGCCGCCTCCCGCGCCTCCCCCCTCCTCCCCGCGCCTCCCCTCCCCTCCGCCTCCCCCTCCCCATCTCGCGCCCTCCGCGCCCACCGGGCCGGGAGCGGAGGACGACACCAATCCGCGCCTCCCCCTTGCCGTGATTGGGGATCTGAGGCGCGGTCGGCGAGACCGAGCCGCAGCGCTTGCGGCGGGAGGAGCGAGCGCGGAGTCGGGAGAGGCTCGATGTCGTTGGGAGGTCGGCGGGGCGGTCGAGACGAGGGAGATGAAGGGAAGGGCGCGCGGAGGGAGGCGCGTGCTGGCGCGAACGGGCGCGCTGAGGTGACGAGGAGGTAGATGGGCTCGCGGCCGGGTGGGGTGGTGCCGGAAGCCACCGGAGGAGCGCGCGGACCACGGCCTCGTGGCGAGGCGGTGGTGGGGTGGATGAAGTGGTGGAATACATCGGTGGCGGCGGAGGAGGGCGAGGATGCGGCGCCATCGACAAGCCGTGGGGTGGGGTGGGCGGCCGATCGGCGATCGCCGGCGATCGGGAGGTCAGAGCGCGCAGCGGCGGCGCGCCGGGGATCTCTCGGCGGTTTCTCCGGCGATGGCGCCGACGCGCACTCCATCATCCGGGCGCCGTGCTCGCGCAACCTCTCGATAAGTCATGCGAGAAGTGGAAGAACGCCGCGCCGGAGGTGAGGACTTGATTCCTTTGCCGGGGTTTGGTTTCGAGCAATCGCGAGGATTTGAGTGGATGTAATGTCGTGCTTTTCCTGTGGTTGTAGGTATAAGTGGGATAACGGTGAGAAGCACCTCAAGCCGAGACCAGTGCTCCGGATCCGTCTTTGGGCTTGGTGCGTTTGCTAATCTGCGGCCATCGTCATTCTCCTCCAGGTCGGAGCCGGACGCAATGGAGGAGGCGGCCGCGACCTTTTCTGGAGAATAGAGGTTGAAGACCAGGTACTGCGCCTAGGTCATGGGGAGAGGAGCATTAGCGCTACAGGAGGAGGAACACACTGGCGTGGTGGTGTGGTAGAAGAGAGGCGTTCCCCTTCTTCCCTCCCCTTCCTTTGCATGGTTTGGCTCTCTGCGGTGACGTCCATGATGGGAGCAGTAGGCAGTTCGTGCGAGGATGGAGTTCAATTAGGAGTTGGGTTTGCTTCAATGATTTGTTATATGGCAAATTGGTCACATTTGCTTCCTCCCTTTCTCCTGTGGTGAGTCCATGCTTGTTACTTCTAACTAATTTTGTGTTCTACATTTTGTAATACACTTTCTTTTATGATTTGGCAGGCAACTTGTCAAAAATGTGATCAGTTTGGGAGGCTAGAAATTACTATTTATAGGAGCCATTACCTTGCTGTTTACTAGCTGATTGCGTTAATGTCTAGATGAAAACCAGGAAATGATGGGTTGTGTCATACATGACATATTGCACAAGGGTTTAAGGTTTGGGAAGGTGTGACCGCTTGGGCGATGAGGAGGCTGGGATGATGGAGGCGGTGTGAAGTGCCTGCAGGACGGACGCCATGATGGCGGCGGCGTTGGCGTTGGCCTTGGCCTTGGAAGGGTCCCTTCAGTGCTGCCCGCTGGCCGCGTGCACCATGCTCCACATCGCGGCCACCATCGCCTCCCACAGCGCTGCGTGGAAGGCACAGGCCAAGTAGTAGTAGCCCCTTTGCGGTTTGGTGCTTTAGATTGCCTCTGCTTGGGTTCACTTGGCTAATGACGTGAGTCGTTGGTTTTGTTGCGAACTTGTGGTGGTGCAGGGGACTTGTGGTTATGGTGTTCAATCGAAGCTCGAAAGTGTATCTGGATTTCATGCGGCGGTGTGGCCTTGATTCAAATGTTTTAGATCACTGGTATGATCTCAAGCTTAGCAGAACCACCATTTGAGTAGAATTGGCACTTTAAAATCTGAGCTGAATTGCAAAATCAGAGCTTGTTTTCTATTAAAATGTTCTACTGTGTATCTGACATAGCTTCTCCTTAATGCAGACCAAAGTTGGCGTCTATATTAATTAACTCTGGGCAGGGTGCTTGTGCATTTACATTGATTTTGATTGTCTGTTTGTCTTGGTTGGCTGAGACTGAAACTGTTAGTACCTCTAATGTGCCAAATAAGACTTGGTAGGATTTTATTGGTAAGGCAAGGGACTATGGGCCACTCTGATGCTAGGTTATCATCTGAAGCTGCCTTTGATCACCCAGTTTGAGCCAATACAGGTTACACTTCAAACAGACCAGGCAAGTGAATGACACTCTTTTGCACTTCATTTTATCAAGCCAAGTTTTCACTCCAATTGAAGGTTAATTTACCAGCTGTGTTTTTTTATCACTGCTTGTTTGAAACTTTTGGAATACCAATTGAAAGATCGCTGTATTTCTTTATCATACGAGTTTATGATAGAAATATATTTATGCCTCTCATTGTGCTAAACCAGGTCAAAGGTATTCCTTGTGGAACAAAAGGTGGTGTAATGATCAGCTTTGACAAGATAGAGGTATAGTATTATCTGTTCTATTATAACTCTTTTTTTGCAAAGTTCATTTCCTTGTTTCTGAGCTGCTTGATCCACTGCTGGGCTTGTAGGTTGTCAATCGTCTCCATAAAGAGTTTGTTTATGAAACCCTACTCAATTATGGTGTACATTATGACAAGACATGGATATATGACAAAATTCATCATGAGATAAACCAGTTCTGCAGTGCTCACAGTTTGCAGCAAGTTTACATTGACAGGTTTGATCAGGTTGGTGAATCTTTTTAGTTAATCAACTTTTGGTTCTTTCTTGTATGCAACTGTGCAATATAGGGATCTTATACCTGCATTGTTGGCTCACCTGTCCTGCCAAAATTTTAGATTGATGAAACAATGAAAGAAGCTATCCAAAGAGACTGCACACGCTATGCTCCTGGAATTGAAATTATCAGTGTTCGTGTTACAAAGCCGAACATACCTGGTAGTATTAAGAGAAATTTTGAACTTATGGAGGAGGAGCGTACAAAGGTATACACCTCGTGGCGCATATGTTACACACTTGTGTCTCTTGTGAACACTCATGGACAATTTATACTATACTGAGTACTTGGGATGACTTCGTTGTTGTCGCGTACATATCCTACGATATTAGGGCTTGTTCAATAGTAAGCAACGGTGATTGAGAAGGTTAGAGCATTGAATTAATTGATCTAATTGATTTTTTTAAAAATGTGCTAATTGATAGTTGATTTTTCATGTTGCATGTAACTGCACAGTAATTGAAATCTAAAAAAAATGCATATGTTAAATTTACCAACTTCAGAAGCTATTTTCTGCACGCACATATGCGTGGTAGTACTTGTCATCAACATTTAACTTCTGGTCCATATCTCATGCTATCATTATAAAGGCAGTAATGATTTATCAGATCATCAAGATTTTTGCAAGTCATGATATATAGACATATCAGTACAGATAACGCTTGTTTTGTATTTTTCTGAGATATGCATATAATATACTTGCAGGTATGATCAATGTTGCTTTAATACTGCAGAAATTACAATGTTCATTGCTATCTCATTCTTTGTTTAACTTGGAGAATGTGTTCTGTATCTTCTATCCATAGGCATTGATTGCCATCGAGAAGCAAAGGTAGCAGAGAAGGAGGCAGAAACACAGACGAAAATTGCACTATCTGAAGCAGAGAAGAATGCACAGGTGAGCAAGATCCTCATGGAGCAGAAGCTAATGGAGAAGGACAGTTCCAAAGGCAGCAGCAGATTGATAATGAAATGTTCCTTGCACGAGAAAAGCCCTGGCAGATGCGAACTATTACAGGCATGGCAAGCATTACCTTTTTATTTTTTTGTCCTGCACTCCGGCTCATGCATGCTTTCTTACTTATCAACTGACTGCATTTGGTATGGTCTGTCTAGGATCACGAAGGAAGCAGAGGCCAATAGACTCAAACTTACACCTGAGTATCTTGAGCTGAGGTTCATTGAATCAATTGCCAACAACTCAAAGATTTTCTTTGGTGAAAAGGTACTGAACTGTTGTTGGGCACATTTTCTTCTTTTGTACATTTGGTGACCTCCTGGGCTGAACTGACGACTACTCCGCTGCAGATTCCAAACATGATCATGGATCAAAGGTTGCTTCGGAATTACCTTGATGCTGATTCGAGCAAGGGCCATTTAGAAATATAGTAGTGTCTTCTGTGAATTGGAAGGACCATTGGCTGTTTTTGAGATCCCGCATGGAAGATAGGATTCCCGCATTGGCAGTTCGTGTCCAGGAATGAGTATTCATTGCCAGCTGCTCGATCTGATTGTTGTATGCTGATCTGATGCTGTGCATTATGCATTATGATGATGTAACTTGCTGCTACTCTCAGTCAAGTTCTGTGCATTTGTCAGCAAATTTGAGGATAATCTTGTTTGAATTAGTTGTAGATTGAAAGGCCCAACTGCGTTTGCGTGTAGCATTCTTAGGGCGTTGTGTAAGCTTTGCCATTGAGCTTTCGAATTACCAGCTTGTTCTTTTGGGCTTTTGACTTACTGATTTATTAAAATAGATTATCTAAATGGCTTCATAAGTTTAAAATTATGTGCACTATCTATATCGATATCTGAAAAAAACTATTAGCTGTATCTAAAAGCCATTAACCGTAGCCCAAACATGCTAAAGTTTCACGTTTAATGGTTGAGTATACTACTATCTTGTATTTCTGGAGGCTAACATTTGTCCAGTTGCTTTACAATGTGCCATTACCAATGTGACAACGGGAGCCTGCAATGCATTCTTGGAACTAACGGGTTGTGTTAGGCCTGTTTTTTCAGTTGAAGTTTATGATTTTTGGTTGTGACTTGTGGTTTTTAGACTGTTCATGTGAGAGATTATAGAGTAATAGAAATTAATGTGCTGTTTTTACAGATATAAATGAAGACGGTCGGTACAATATATACTACAATTAATGATTAGACCTTATTTTAAAAAAATATTCCATTTAAAAGTTAGTTACTGTAGAAAAGTCGAAAAACAGCTTTTAGAAGCTGAAAAGAACAGGCCCTGAGGCTTATAGCTTTTGGTTGCGCTTATGACTTTTGTGTTGTTCGTATGAGAGATTACAGAGTATGAGAAATTCACGTCTTGTTTTGCGATATAAATGAAGTCGATATAACATATACCACAATATGTGATCAGTCGTTATGTGACATTTATTATGTGACAAAAATATTTGGTTATACAATATATACAATATATAAGACGTGAATCTTAATAAATCTGATTGTTCGTTTTATTTTTTACAAATTTTATTTTGTTTTGTATTTTATCGTAGCGTTAGCACAGGCACATTTACTAGTAGCCAGTAGTAGTCTCATGGGTAAAAGATGAGGAGGTGGAAGTGTTGAGTAGAAAGGTTCAATCTGAGCCTGTAACGTACATTGTTTGGTGGCTTGTTATTTTCTATGAAAATCTGGAACCGGAGCTTAGGCGCTCTGGTTCTTTAAAAAAAATCTTGACGACATCGTAAGTGGGCAAAGCCACCGCGGCCTCAATCGTTGCCTGCCCATCTCGCATCGCCGTGCACCACAGCAGCATCGGCGCGTTGTTGGAACAGGTAAACACGTCCATCCTCGTCTGCACCGCCAGTGGCACCCTTTCGTGCCGCTAGAGCCGGCCCTGCATGCGCCCGTGCAGCTCCTCGAGGAGATCGACGCCCGTGTAATTTAAATTTTTGAATCCTATGTGTTCATGATAAGTAATACGTTGAGAAAAAATAGTTATATATGATTTTAGTCGGTACAACTAAATTTAGTATATTTTTTTTACAATCTTTTTGTTAACCTCACATTGAAAAACACAACGTTTAAAAGCTAATTACTATATCATAAAATATAAACCACAAGATATAAGTAAAAAAGATCTCAGCCAGACCTATTTGGTCACCCTTGGGTAAATGGATTCGATGCAACATCACATTCATCACTACCAGAGATGGATCTACCCTACTCTATAATACACCAAAATTTTCTTTACTAAATCCACCCTGCTCAACCTCTCCCACAGTCATGCCTAATCTAAGTCCACCCAGATTTGTGTACCAAAGTAATCCAACTTCATACGAATGAATGGTCTGGATCTCTCCTCAAACCTTCTTCTCTTATTCATTGAAGATCCTAAGGCCAAAATCATTTGGATCATGCACATCATTTAACCTAGAAACCGCTCCCTTCTCCCCTGTGCTCCCGCTCGACCTGCGCTACCCCCTCCCCCGTGCCTCCTCCGCTCCCTCCGCCTCCCCCGCGCCTCCCCCCTCCTCCCCCGCGCCTCCCCTCCCTCCGCCTCCCCTGCGCCTCCTCCGCTCCCTCCGCCTCCCCCGCGCCTCCCTCCGCCTCCCGCGCCTCCTCCTCCGCCTCCCGCGCCTCCTCCGCTCCCTCCGCCTCCCGCGCCTCCTCCTCCTCCGCCTCCCCATCCTCCCCACGCCTCCCTCCCTTCGCCTCCCCATCCTCCACCGTGCCTCCCCATCCTCCCCATCTCCGCCTCCCCGCGCCTCCGCTCCTCGCCTTCCCGCGTCTCCGCTCCCACCGCACCTCCGCTCCCCATCCTCCCGATCTCCGCTCCCGCGGCTCCCCCACGCCTCCTCTCCCTAGCCTTCCCCACCACCTTCTAAGGGTGAGGCGATACCTCCCAAGCCATTGGTGGTGACCAAGCCCTACATGAGATGTGGCGGTGCCGCGATGCCCTAGGGGTGAGGTGGTAGCGACCGCAGAGCCCTAGGGAGAGGTGGCCGGAGGCGCTCTCCGTCTCATGGGATCCGGCCTCGGCGGCTCATCCAGCAGACTTGCGAGAACGACCCCAACCGCTCTGACCCCGCCCGCCGCCAAGTCCGCCGTCGCGCCGCGCGACGTCACCGTTTCGCGGCATGATGGCCGCCCAGAAGATTGTCAACAAGGTGGCTGCCCAGAATAACTGGATTGGGTTCAACAAGGAGAACAAAGGCGTCATTTTCAGAAGGGTTAGTGAGTACTTCAATTTCTAGCTTTTTTCTAGGTTCATTTTGATCTGTTTCGGTTCGAATGTAGATCGGTTCGACGCTTTTGAGAAGGCACACCGGCTGGACCAGAACTCCATCGGTTGTGGCGTCTGGTAGTTCTAGACGGCTCTACTCCAATGCCTTGAGAATGTGGGACACATCTCACTCTATCCCCCTCCATATTTATTGTTTGCATGATCTAGCTAGGGTACGTTGTGTTTCCATTTGTTACTTTGATACTTCTCAATTCACACATATGTGCTTGCTGTTTTTGACTTGCCAGTGGCTTTATATATGGCCTGCATGGTTCATAATAACTTTGTACCCCTCTCCCAGAAAAAACACTGAAATTAATGTTGTTATGTATGATCTCCAGTGGTGTTACAAATCTTCAATAATTCTTCGATCTCGAATCACGTCGCTCGACGACGTTCTGCCGTTGACGAAGCTTGCGTCGATGTACGCGAGGCGCTACACGCGAGGGACACGACTTGCTTCTTCACGTGATAAAGCTCACATGCATGCAGAAAACATGAGATTGCAGACTTGCTTCTCGTAACGCCTCCGCTCCCTCTTTATTTCTTTCTTCTCTTCTCAACTTCTTTCTCTGCTCTCACGTTTCTTCTCAACCACTGCTTACATTGCATTGCCATCCATGGCTTTTAAAGGGCTACACAAGCCGACACAAATTCTAAAACGGACTCCTACTCTCTCACGGAAACGGACGACGCAGCGTATCCCACTCGAATACGTATACGCGGCAAGAAAACTTGAATACGTAAAAAACAAGATTACTCTCTAACAATCACCTCCTTAATCTTGATTTTCTCTATCTTGATCATGTCGATCTTCTCTCTTGCTTCCGCTTCTTCCTCGCATGCCTGCTTGGACTGGAGCATCTGCTCCTGCTTCCTCCATGAGCACCTCCTCTCACTGTCGTGTGCCATTGTTTTCGACCATTGTCCTCCACGCTGTGCTTCCTCCCGCCGCCTCGGGACCCATCTCCGACTTCCTTCCGCTGCCCACGTGAGAGCTCCTCCTGAGCCTCTGCTCGCTACGACCATACCTGCTGCATGTGGTCGGTGCCGACCACTCGAACCGTCGCTCCGCTTCTCTCCACCTGCATGCATTCGTTTGGAGTTGGCTGCATGCCTGTGCGCACCCCCCGAGCCGCTTGCTTCGATCACTGCGCCTTCTGCCTCGTCTTGCTTCTTTGCCGACTCGGTCTCCTTCCTTGTTACGTCTTCTTGTGCGCTAGGCTTGTCTCCTGCTGTATCTGCACCTCGACCATCTGTGCCTCTCTCCACCCAAACCTGTTTACAAGTGTTCAAAGGAACCTTGTACAACCGATTTAGAGATCTCTTCGCCTTCATCAACAAATTTCTGTTCTTGTCATACACTCACAAGAACTCATCCTCCATCACCACCTTGCATCCTCTCTCCGTCATCTGCCCGAGACTTAGTATGTTGTTGCATAGACTTGGTATATAATAGATTCCTGTCAACAACTTCTTATCTCCGTTCCTGCATTGCAGCATCATCGTCCCTTTACCCTTTATCTCCACCGTGGAGCCGTCGCCGAACTTGACCTTGCCCCAAACCTTCTCGTCGAGCTTGTGGAACATGGAACGGTCTCCGGTCATGTGGTTGCTTGCTCCATTATCCAAGTACCATTGATCCGTGTGATCATGACTTCCTTCCTTCGTGCGTAGTTTTGGAACTACGTTCTCCTCATTTAGTTCCACCATGACCGACTCCTTTTCAACATATGAGGAGAGAAGTACTAGCTCTCCGTCATCTTCTTCTTCATCTTTGGTAAGGTTCACTTCCCCGTCCTTCTTCTTGTTCTTGCAATCCAAAGCAAAGTGCCCAAACTCGTTACAGTTGAAGCACTTTTTATTGTTGCGGCATCTTATCGCGTAGTGCCCGTATTCGCCACATTCATAGCACTTGACATGTGACAAATCATAGGGTCTCTCACCACCTCCTTGCCCAGCATTGTCTCCACGACCACCCTTGCCGCCTCGACCACTCTGGCCACCACGACCGCGCCACCTCCCGCGGTTGTATGAAGAGCCACGACCGTCTTTCTGATCTCCCCTTACTAGCAACGCCTGCTCATTGTGGGATCCTTGCTCCTTGCGTGATTGAAACCCCTTCAGTAGCTCCTCATGCGCCTTGAGAGATCCGGTGATCTCCTCTATCTTCTTCTTGTCGGATAGGGAGTACATAAGTGTTGTAACAACGGTATGTACTTCTCGGAAGCACGCATAAGTACTTCTTCACCGCCACGATTCCTCCATCTTGTCGCCAAGAGAGTTAATCGATTAAACAACGAACTCATCTTACCGGCGAACTCGTCCCACCGATGGTTTTCTTCCATCTTTAGATTCTCGAACTCGCTCGCAAATTCGGAGCCGCACCTCCTTGACACGATCAACTCCTTCGTGCATCGTCGAAGCGCCTCCACGCTTCCGTGCGTCTCCTTGCCGATGAGTTGATGCATCATCGCATCTGACATCGCCTGGTAGATGAGGGCCAAAGCCGCTTGATCTACCTTGTCGTCCACCTCCTGGTCCTTCCCCTTTGGATCAACTGCGCACCAGACTCCCTGGGCGCGCATGTTCGCCTTCATCTTCATCGCCCACACCGGGTAGTTGTCGATCGTCGGGAGAGTATGCGGAGGAGATTAACCCACCCTGAGCCTTCCCCTTGTCACCCATGCTCTGATACCACTTGTTACAAATCTTCAATAATTCTTCGATCTCGAATCACGTCGCTCGACGACGTTCTGCCGTTGACGAAGCTTGCGTCGATGTACGCGAGGCGCTACACGCGAGGGACACGACTTGCTTCTTCACGTGATAAAGCTCACATGCATGCAGGAAACATGAGATTGCAGACTTGCTTCTCGTAACGCCTCCGCTCCCTCTTTATTTCTTTCTTCTCTTCTCAACTTCTTTCTCTGCTCTCACGTTTCTTCTCAACCACTGCTTACATTGCATTGCCATCCATGGCTTTTAAAGGGCTACACAAGCCGACACAAATTCTAAAACGGACTCCTACTCTCTCACGGAAACGGACGACGCAGCGTATCCCACTCGAATACGTATACGCGGCAAGAAAACTCGAATACGTAAAAAACAAGATTACTCTCTAACAAGTGGCAATTTACCTCTATCACTGCATGCAAACTGGGCTCGGAGGGCTCCTGGTCTAATTATCTCAGGTGTAATGGGGATCCAAACTAAACCAGATCCTGTATTGCTAACCAGGTCCTCCTCTATGCTGTGAATCCTTCAATTGCATTGCAACTAGCATAGATAACCTTTATACTGAGAAGAATTTCAGATAAAGTGATGATGTCTTCAAGGATGTTAGTTTTATTTATGCCAATTGTGATGAGAATTACCTGGTTCACTAAATCGAAGGTTTGTTTGTGCCAACAACACTGAGAAAATATTTCAAAGATAACTGGTTCATTAAATTGAAACGAAAATGCTATGATGACATCCTTGTTGTCAAGTTTTTACATCGAGATTTCCCAAATTTTATTACTGGGTATACTTATTGCCTATCTCCTTGATTTGCTTATGGAGCATATGTTTTTCATTTCCTTTTTATTTTGATATGCCTATACTGTCTACTGATGCTTATTATGGCATGTTCTAAACTTTTCTTCTTCTTTGAAATGTATAATATTGTTGCCCTTAATATTCACATGGATGTAGCACTTATTGTTACCCGCTAATATTCCAATGCTATTTTAAACAATTTTGAGCTGATTGTGATAGGTCGAAGGATCTTGCTGCACTTTGAAGCTGTTGACTCAGCGTTTCTTGCTTGGGTCAACGGGGTACCGATTGGGTACAGGTACGACACAAATAAATGCATCGTATTTTTTATTTATTTATTGCTTGTATATTCTGAATCTCTGAAAATGTATACAATGATTTGTAACGTGAATATCATTGACAGTAATTCCCTGTTCTTGTGTGTACTGCCAATGGATCCTTTGAAGTATGTTATCTGTTATCTATTTTGTAACTACAAGCAATTACATTTACATACTGTTGTGTGTGATTTAGTTTTTATGCCGTGGGTGGATGTGCAGTACAAACAGGAGCTTCAGTGGGGAGATTCAAGCCCACACCTGCTCCACATAATAGAAATGGACTTATAATCAACCCTTAGCATGTCCCTCTTAGTGATATTACTAATTGGTTCAGCTAGCGCTCTTGATAAACACACCTTTTTCATTCAGCAAAGAGTAATTGTCTTACTTTATTTTTATGTTAGGAACAGATGGCGCTTTCTCTTTTCTAACACATGTATCTACAAAATTGAAAGGGAAAGGGGTTTATAACCATACTATTTTATACTTCTGTTTTAAATGTAAAATGTTGTTTGTTCGTTTTAAACAGTTGCTTCAGTACAAGAACGAGCCCCCCTTGGAGATATTACTAATTTGTATGCACGTCCCCCTCTCACTGGACTGATGCCGCTGTGTCAGGGTGGGGCAAGGGTTCGGGGATTTTCTCGATCTGTGAGAGGATCCTTCTTCTTAAGCTAATGCCGGGGGGGGCGTCTAGTACCCCTGCAGGTCGAGTTTTTTTTGTATGCACGTCCCCCTCGTCCAAAGGGAAATCAGGTTTGTCAATCTGCCCTGCATAAAATGGGATATATAATTGAACTTGGTTCGTCCAAAGGGCAAGCATGTCCATATATTTATGTCTCCCAACTTTTTTTTACATATGCATCATTTGGATATTCAAACATGCACAACAACTGATTGGGTATATGATTGTATGAAGAAGGCACTTTTTTCGTGCAATTTACACAAAACGGATAGGTCTGAAGTGATCAATTTTGGTAAGCTACCTAAATCACCGGCGGCGTCTCTATAAAATGGCAGTTGTTAAATTGTGTAACCAAATTATGTTGGGAAAAATGGAAAGGGAGATTCTGCCATGTGGCTGTGGACTGCCGGTTCACTCTTACAAAGAAAATGGGGTTAAGGTGCTGTAGTTGTTGTCTTGTTGATTAGAAGGATTACTTGCTTTGACATAAGTTATACCGGAAAAGATTGATTTGCGCAGCCCATAGAAACCCTTTTTTCCTTAGACATTACTTCAACCTGGCATTAGCTATGTGCTGATTAGCCGTAAACCTGCCACAAGTTGATGCAGGGGCAGAACAAGGTGCTCACTCATCTTTGCTTGTTTTGTCCCTTTCGATCCATGTCAGCTGTAAAAAAGGAAGACTTTTCACCGCTTCAGTTGACGTACATGCAAATTTGGCCTTGAAAGATTAGTACTCCATATGCGATTGTTAGGTTGTCAACTTGTCATAGGAGGTTCTTTGATTTATTAGGTGCATCAGTGCTGGTGCAATTTGCATGCTCCCGCATGCATAATTCGAGGTTAAATACATTTGCAGCGTGTGTACTACATTACTTCTGTCTGTTCATGCTTTCTTCTATTCTCAGAGTGCCCATACAAATTTATTTTTAAATCGGTCCATGTTGGTGCCTGCTAAAACTAAGGCTAATAGTTTTGTGTACCTACGCAAGCTTTCTTCTCAAAGTTAATGTTGATAAGATTAACACAGAATCTCCGATCATCCATGCCATGAACATCAAGTATTGCTACATAACATATTTGCTGTGTACTGATTAGCTCTAAACCTGCCACAAGTTACTTGACATTATTCTCTATAGGCTTTTCCAGGGAATCTACTGCAATAGTTCAACATGTGTATCGGTCCAAATTGAGAAAGAAAATTAGATAGGCGTTCTCTTGTGTTCTTTTCAAAAGCTTTTAATGTTCCATCTCTCATTCCCTCTGTGAAAGATTTGTTGACTGAAAATAAAGTAAGTGGAATTACACTTTCTTGCTTCATTATGATTTTTGTGGTTCGCTTAATTGTATGCTATTTTCATTATGATTTTTGTGGTTCGCTTAATTGCATTGCTCTCTTGACTAAGCCTCTTAGAATGATCCAGGATCCCATGGCCCATGGTTCACATGGAATGTTTACACAAGCGAGATACAATGATCCATCACAAGATGAGTCGTCTCGGATGCATTATGGAATGGTTGCTCTGGCTCTCTTCAATCACGGTGGTTTATCTATTTGCATGTGTTCGGTGTTTCCTTTCTCTGATTGAAAAATCGTTGCAACCATAACTAACATAATGTTTTGCGAGCATGATGAACCCTCTGTACTCTCAATCATATGCTCACTATAACACCCACCCGTGCCCTTCAATCTCCTCCTCGGTGATCGGAAAGCTTGTGATATAATGGCCAAAGCCGCATTAAATTTTGAAGTTTGATGGATTGCATCCTTTGCCCACAATTTGCTTGGTTGTGCCTCTCGCATTACTATGCGAATGATGGTCTTGTGAGCATCGATTGCAAGCAATCAACACAGCATATTTTGGCACACTATATACCGGATATTTCTTGGGACAGGCTTGTACAAGATGGCTATGGCTATTGACCAACGACCAGTCTTTGAGGAGCACAAGGATTGCGACATGTCTCTTGTCGTCGTAGTTCACTGATGGGGCTTGACAACAAGAGGTGGCAACTTGTGCTTTGAGAGGAGGATTGACGACGCTACCCACATACCCTTCACCTGTATAGAAGGCAACGAGGCTTGTAGTGGTATGATGTGAATACTCCGGGATGTCTGCCATCCAAGTGAAAGGTGCAGCAGCTATCGCCTGCCTGCATGGTGTCACAAAGACGACTGCAGATTGGCTTTGTATAGAGGTGCTATCGGTGGGGTGGCTGACTCTGAGATCTCTCGCACATGGCAAAGATACTTGCCTGAACGTTGTGTATGCTTTCGATGTAGTTTTGATATTTATATCACACATGATGTAGGTGATGTTTGCTTGAAAGAACGAACGCAAGAGCTTGGGGTGATTGATGGAAATTCGGAGTTAATTGGATCTGTTAGTCATTTTGTGTAATACTGCTATGAATATGCTTTTTCCAAGGCGGATCTGTGTGGAGGTTGATCTATGTAACTTGGGAAAGCAAATATTCTGACTTCTGAGGCATGTTTTAGTATCCGAGGCTGGGCCTGTCTTGTGGTTCACTTTACTCTTCATTTGTCTTGTACCACGACGAAATTGGAAGACGATGAGATCGAGAAGCGATACAACCACATCCGAGAGAAGTCGAAGGAAATCTGAAGGCGCACGACTGCGACAAAGTTTGAACGTGGTCGTAAAGAGGCTACGACCACGTTGAAACGCTACGACCACGGTGAAGGTGGTCGTAAGGAGTTGCAACTACGCCGAGAAGACCAGTGCATGGTTGGAAGCGACTTCGACCACATTGAGGGAAGTGAATGTGGTCGAAAGGGTGTTCGACCACGGTGAACAGTGACATTCAGTCGTTATGTGACATTCATTATGTGACAAAAATATTTGGTTATACAATATGTGAGATGTGAATCTTAATGAATCTGATTGTTCGTTTTATTTTTACAAATTTTATCTTATTTTGTATTTTATCGTAGCGTTAGCACAGGCACACTACTAATCTAGTAAAAACCTCGTGAGGACATGAACTTCTATTTA
Source organism: Dendrocalamus sinicus (assembly GCA_036346575.1). Classification (NCBI taxonomy): domain Eukaryota; kingdom Viridiplantae; phylum Streptophyta; class Magnoliopsida; order Poales; family Poaceae; genus Dendrocalamus; species Dendrocalamus sinicus. The sequence goes on along the minus strand of CM070641.1, from coordinate 48,590,855 downwards.
ATTTTAGTCCATATCTACATATTTATACCGAATAAAATCTCACTATTATGACCCTGTTTACGTAAGAAAAGTACTATCACTGGGTCTGTAGAAAAAGCAGAAACTCAGGCCAACAGGCATTTGTCTCCCATCGGTTTTCATTCCAGATCTGACCCAGTCGTCTTCTAGGGCATCGACGTGGCCATGTCTGACGCGGTGGTCTCGTCAGTGTTCTCACCCTCTAGCTGCGCGACGTGTGGGTCGACTTCGCGGACGTGGCCGTCCTGCACTCGGGCATCACGCCCGGCTGGACGCGCGTGGAACCGCGGGACTACGCGGGGAAGCGCTGGGAGAGAAGGACGTGGAGGTGGCGGCCCGGGGGCCAGGGGCGGCGCTGTCGGGTGCCTCGGCGGCCGCTTCGGCAGGAGCTCGACGCCGACGCGAAGCACGACGAGAAACGCGGTCGGGGTGACGCAGTGACACTGGCACTGGCAACGGTGAGGATGGGTGGGCAATAGCAAAGGGCCAGCATCCGGTCCGTGGTCGGAAACGAAACCTCATAGAGCTGACATATACTAAGACCCTGTTTGGATTCTCAGGTCTAAAGTTTAGTTGGTTAAAGTTCAGGACTAAACTTTAGACAACTAACATTTAGCCACTAAACTTTAGACTACAGAATTGTTTGGATCATAGACTAAAGTTTAGTTCTGATTCAATAAACAGACTTTTGTACCCCTGGGATATTTGAGTCGTTGCATCGTCGACGGGATCCATGAGAGGAAGGCGGGGAAGGGCACGGCGTAGCTGCTTCTTCAATCCTCGGCGCGGCGGCGCTGCTTCTTCAATCGTTGGTGGTGGTGGTGGGATGTGCGGCGGGGGCGGCGGTGGGATGGTCGGCGGTGGTGGAATGCGCGGCGGGGGTGGTGGTGGGATGGCTAGGTCGTGGCGGGGGCGTCGGGAGTCTGGGCGGGGAAGATGCCGCCCGATGGATTTCGCGAAGTTTTTTCGTGCGGGAGCCGGGAGGAACAGATATCTCACGGGGGCAAAAACGTCTTTTGCGTGCGGGAGCCGGGAGAAACCAAAACTTTAGACCACTTTAGCTCAATTTTGTGGTCTAATGGTCTAAAGTGTTTTTTAGGGGTTAGCTAAAGTTTAGATCTAACTTTAGACCATCTGTTTGGAGACTTTAGATCTAAATTTTACTAACTAAACTTTAGATGAAGGGATCCAAACAGGCCCTAATTGATATGAAATGGGATGGCAAATGCTCGGGAGATCGAGTTCGTTCATGCTTTACTTGTGTATAAACAAAAAGTTGCGAGTTATGATGCTGCGGATATTATTGATGAGTATTTTTTGCACCCAAATTTCTCCTTTCAATTATTAATAGGAGCAGAGAAATTTGTTTCGTGAAAACGGTTTTAAATTGAAAAAATATAGTAAATCATAAAATAAATAAAATAAAATAACGGAGTACGGTGAATCCTACGTAAAACATGGAAGATAGGAAGCAAGACGTTACCTTTCTGATCTAAAATTGCTACTTTCCCACTAGGTGTGACTCCAATCACATCATCTTATCTCAGCCTTAAGGTTAATTTAGCTCTATTTTTACTTGCACAATTGAATCTGACATCCACATAAGTTACAAAAAAATAATATTGTTTCTAATAGAATAACACGCAAATCTCTCTCTATATATATTCATAAAAAAACAAATTTACAGTTCAAACTTCAACATAATTCAACAACACTAAGCCCCACCTCCTCCCGTGCACGTTTTTTTGCAGAAAAAAAATATACTACTGCCGGTAAAACTTGAACTACCACCTATTTTCCTTTCGGATTAAATCAAGCCAGCGCCGATACCTTGACCATTCTTTCTGGATTTAAGAAAACAGCTTGACGGATCATTCATCACCAGCCCGGCGCGGATTCTCTGACTTACAGGAGGTAAGTCATGGGTAACTTTTTTTCCTGCCCGATGCCATCCATTCAGCATCCAACGGCTGACCAACGGCTGATAAAAGAGCACCTTCCCCACGAGAAAAGAACACGGAAAGCGCGGAATGCTTTTTGGCGGGACTGGGCACCGCCGCGGCCGAGCGTCCGCACCGCCGCCGCCCGCCTCCGCCGTGTCGCGCGCGTCTGCTGCCCGGCCGCGCGCGTCCACGCCGCCGGCTGCCAGCTCTGCCGCGCGCGCGCGCGCTGCTGCCAGCTCGCTCGCGTCGCGCGCCGCCGCCCGCTCGGCGCGTCGTCGGCCGCCGCCTACCAGCTCGCCGCGTCGCGCGCCGCCGCTTCCGGCTTGGCCCGCCGTTCTGTCGCCGTGGCTCCTCTCTCGTCGCTGGAGGCTGGTGCTGGTGTTGTAGTCAAAATCTAGTTAAGATTCAATGGCACAAGCACAACCCAACAAGTAAGTTATGTTCACATTCCAAACTTTATTCTTTGCTTTGTTTGTACCCAGATGCGAGCAATGAGAATGCATTTTTTTTCATGTACAGAGAGAATGTGAATCCTAGTTGGGTACCTCAAGTTGGTCAGAAATTTAGAAACTTGGATGATGCTTGGTCATTTTGGGTAAACTATGGAGGTCATGCAGGTTTTGAGGTTAGGAAAAGGTACACAAATGAAAGTAAATTTGATGGAAAGGTAACTTCATGTAGATATGTGTGTGCCAAGGAGGGTTTTCGAGCACGAGACAAGAGGGATCACGTCACAAAGAATCCTCGAGCAGAAACAAAAACAGGTTGTCCGGTTCGTATGACTCTTACATTAGATCGAGTTGCAGAGAGTTTTGAAGTGCTTGATCTAGTTCTTGTGCACAATCATGTTCTTCACTTGCCACAAACCTTCCATTTGATGCTATCACAAAGAAAGATTTCTGAAGTGCAAGCTTTTGAAATTGAGGCTGCCGATGATTCAGGAATTAGGCCAAAAGCTGCACATGAGTTGGCTAGCTAGTCGCCAAGTTGGAGGACCAATGAATCTCAGCTACACTTACCGTGATAAAAAAAAATTACTTGCAGGGCAGGTACCAAAGGGAGTTGGAATTTGATCAGGCAGGAAGCATGTTGAAGTATTTTCAAGACAAGATCTCTGAGAACCCTTCTTTCCACTATGCTCTACAATTGGATGTGGAAGAACATATAACTAATATATTCTGGGCTGATGATAAGATGATAATTGATTATGCTCACTTTGGGGATGTGGACCTTTGACACTACTTTTGGCACAAACAAAGAATACATGCCTTTTGGTGTTTTTGTTGGATTCAATCAATTCAGAGAGACTGTTATTTTTGGAGCTGCTCTTCTATTTGATGAAACATGTGCATCTTTTACATGGCTATTTGAGGCTTTTCTAGCTGCACACAATGGGAAACAACCTAGAGCTATATTTACTGATCAAGAGACTGCAATGGGAAATCTTTGTTGGAGGTATTCATAGAAGCTTGGCATGGACTGTGCACTCATCACATAATGCAAAATGCTGTCAAGCACTTATGTAATAGAAAAAATGATGAAGATGAAGAATCTCATATTCTCTCAGATTTTAGTGCTTGCATGTATAGCATTGAGGACAAGGCAGCCTTTGAAGAAGCATTTAACATCATGAGGAATAAGGTTGACAATAAGAGGGAATCATGGCTCGATAGCATCTACAAGTTTAAGGAAAATGGGATGAATGTTACATGAGGATGTTTTCACATTGGGAATGAGAAGCACACAATTAAGTGAGAGTTTCAATAGTGACTTAAAAACCATCCAAATCAGATTTTGACATCATTCGGTTCTTAAAGCATTTTGAAAGAGCAGTGCAAGGAAAAAGAAACAAAGAACTAGATGAAGAATTGGAAGCTAGGAAAAAGCTACCTAGAATAAGAATGAAGACACCTATGCTAGTGCAAGCAGGAAAACTTTACACCCCCCAAATATTTGAAGCATTCCAAGCTGAATATGAGAGATCCATGGCAGCATGCACTAGAGCATTGGATGAAAATAACACGTATGCTGTTTCGATTGTGAGGTCTAATGGTGATTTAAGTTCTGAACAAGAGCGCATAGTTGTTGGTGATCCTCTGGAGCAAACAACTTCATGCAACTGTGAGCAGTTTACAAGGACCGGTGTTTTGTGTGGCCATGCTTTGAAAGTTCTTGACTTGATGAATATCAAGTTATTGCCCAACCATTACATTCTGAAGCGTTGGACAAGGGAAGCAAGGTATGGAACTGTACAAGACAACAAGGGAAGGAGCATCATTGAAAATCCAAAACTAGATGCTATGCTCCGCTACAAGTTTATGTCTCATTAATTTTCTGAACTTGGCATATCAAGCCGCAAGCTCAACAGAGTGTTGCCTATTGGTAGATAATGCACTTGATTGTCTTAGTAATCAACTGAAGGACAAAATCAGTGCATCTACAAGTATTTTGTCTGATTCATACAATGTCCAGCCTGATGTTCAACAAGATGAAGACATGCTTAGTGTTGCATGCTTAAAGGAAAAAGAGGTTCAACCAAAAAGTTCAAAGCGACATAGAAGTTGGCTCGACAAGACTCGAAAGTTCAAAAAGAAAGTGCCAAATAAATCTAATGTATGTAGCTGAAAACCCTTGCAATATATTGTACATATTTATTACGACTTGCTAACAAACAAGATTGGATGCTTTATGCAGCATGAAGAGAATGGTGGTGGTGTAGAAACTCAAGAATCCATGGATAATGCTCATAAGGACCATAATACCTTCGCCTTCACTAGCTTCACAGATTTGATAATGGTAGTTTCAATAATACTCTTTTTCAATTGTGTAGAATTAATAATTAATTTTTTCCCTGTTTTAACTTTTTTCCTTTGTCTTTGCAGGGTCCTAGTGAAATTGATGATATGTATGTTCAAGATCTTCTATAGGTTGCTATCACATGGAAGGATATTTTGTTCTTTGGGCAAATTCGTCGAGCACATGTGCGTTGGGTGCTAATAGATGGCTTTTGGCGGACATTATTTTGTTTTTAGATGTAACAATTCTATGGCTAATTTTACGTACACACACACATATGATGTAGTGGTGGCTTTTGTTGGAGTTTATTTTGGTTATTTGGAGCATGTAACTATTGAAAATACTTAGTAAAATGCTTGTTTAATTCTGCTTGATGGCACCACGAAAGCGAGAAGCAAATCAAACATAATCACCACCACCGTTCATCACACATGGTGAAGAATCATGCTTACAGCTTTCAAGCTCAAACAGAGCAGAGGAAAGAAATCAGAAAAAAAAACCATGTTTTGAAACTCTGAAGAAAGCAAAGGAAGAAGCACTGGTGAAAAGGTCTAGCATTAGACTACTTGCCATCTTAATTATATCCAACATTAACAAGGCGGGGGAAGTACACAACATTCTACATCATTCTATTTTTGCTTTTTCTAACACATTTGGATGGACCTGGACAGGAGAAGCTACAGGGCAAAGCACTATACACAGACGCAGAAGCTAAACTCATCTTCAGAGGTTATATGCTACACGGTGGCAGCAGCAGAAGCTAAATTTGTGGATCGTGAGTCTGCACGATTCTTTAGTTTGTTACTCATTTAATCAGCATGTTTAGCACTTTTTGCGGTGAACAGAATACAGAGAAAATTGCCCCAAATTCCTCTCACGAGAGAACTCTGAACTCTCTATTGTTCTTCTCTGAATTTTACTGTTCATTATCCGAAACTATCCATTCTGTTCGAGATCTCTGAACCTGGGCTGAAACCAACAGCGCAGACGCGGCTGGAGAACATTCAGCCCATTTTAAGGCTTTTAATCACATTTCTCGCAACATTCAGCTGAACCTGGGTTTGAAGGCGGAGAACTCCTCATGGGCCAGTCTTGGTGGTGGTGCCGGCGCGCGCGAGCTGGGTAGGCGGCGGCTCGACGCGGCCGGGGCTGGGCGCGCGCGCGACGCGAGCGAGCTGGCGACGCGCGCGGCGCGCGGCAGAGCTGGCAACCGGCGGCGTGGGCGCGCGCGGCTGGCGTGACAGCGCGGACACGGGCGGACTGGGGCGGCGGCGCGCGCGACGAGGCAAGCAGCGCGGACACGGGCGGGCTGGGCAGCGACAGCGCGGACACGAGTGGAGCTGGGGCAGCGGTGGCGCGGACGCTCAGCCGCGGCGGTGCCCAGTCCCGCCAAAAAGCATTCCGCGCGTCCCGCGTTCTTTTCTCGTGGGGAAGGTATTCTTTTATCAGCCATTGGTCGGCCGTTGGATGCTAAATGGATAACATCGGACAGAGAAAAAGTTACTCATGACTTACCTCCTATAAATCAAAGAATCCGCGCCGTCACCAGCCGCCCAAGCCAACTCGAACTCCTCGGCTCCCGAGCTCCCAACACTAACCGGGCCCCACACGTCATGGACCCAACAGCGCGTCAACCCACCCCGCCCCGCCCCCTTCCCAGAACCACACGCGCCGCGTCGGCTCGGGCCGACCAACCCAACCCAACCGCCACGCTCCTTGATAAAACGACCCCTTCCGCGCTTTCGCTTCGTCTCCCTACACGCGAGCCAACGCGCAAACGGAAACGGGACGGCGACGACTCACCTTATCCTATCCGGACCGGAGCCCCCGCTTCCTCCCCGATGGCGTCCCTCACCGCCACTACCTCCTCGCCCGCGCCCTCCCCGCCGCCTCCACCGCCGCCCCAGCCTCGTCCGTCTCCCCCGCAGCCACCAAGCGGCCGCACCTCGCCGGCGACGACGCGCCCTGGCGCGCCGCGGCCACCGGCTCCGCCGGAATCCGCCCCGTCCCGCGCATCCACCACGCCCCCGTCCTCCGCGTCGCGCAGGACGACTCATCCGCGTACTCCCTCGCCATCATGAAGGTACGTCCCTGCCCTGCTTGGTTCAATTTCGGTTTGGTTACGTGGGGGAGGGCTAATTTTGAGCTTGCTCTGCAGCATCCGGATCCGATAGGGGAGGGGTTGGCCATGGAGGCGGTGGCGGAGGCGGCCGGGCCGGAGTGCATCGTGCCCGGGCAGCAGGCGCCGCTCCGGCTGCTAGGGCTCAATGTACAAATCCATATCTTGCTCGCTGTGTTTTTGTAATCCGATCGTTATGCATTTGTGATTGATGTACCTAGTAGTTATTGAATGGTGTGAAGGTTGTTTCGTGAGGGGACGCGTGGCTGGTTTCGCTCAATTCTGCGACATGATTGGATAGTTTTGTTTTGCTCAATTCTGTGACATGATTGGATAGTTTCGTTCAATTCCTCGTTATGGTTGGATAGTTCGATGCTTGTGGTTGATCGTTGATTTGGTCATTAATTTTTGTTTGTGCTATGCTTGCTATTGGCCAGGTTGTGTTGATCGGTTTTTGTTGGCTTCATAGTCATACAAATTAAAAGAAAAGCATACTTTAGTTATCACAAAGTATTCATGGAATTGGGGATCAGTTGCTTCTGTTGTTGAAACTAGTCTGTAACTACTGGTGATGGTTGGTATTATATGGTTCATATTGTACTGTATTATTTGTCGGATAATAGAAACCACTTGGGATGGTCTGATATCATGTTGTATAGGTTTATGGTAAGTTGATCGTCAGTCTGATACTATAGCTTATTTCGTGCTCTTGTTTGTTGTATTCACTGTGAAAGGTTGCTCACTATTTCTGTACGGTGCCAATAGTTTGGATAACTAAAATGCCAGCATAGTTTGTCACCTATTGTGAAAAGAAAATGTCAACCAATTAATGTGACCAGTATGGAATATTGTAGATTATATGCAATTGAAGCCATTTTGTTGATTCTGAGATTTACTATTTTGTTATTTCTATGTAGGTTTGGCCCCTTGATCTAGAGTTGAAGTTCTTGGAACCATTTGGACGGGAATTACATTCCATGAAGAAGGTACTACTTCTGCTTGAGACCTTCCTTCTATTGTTTTGTTACAGCTGAGCTATTTGTTCGAGTTGTGAAAATATCTGTAATCAAAATCCAAAACTCTGTTAATGTAGCTTAATTGGCAACATGACCACCTAGCAACCTTACAGAAGAGATTTGGTTGCTTTTTTTTTTGTCTGCGTTAGTAAGACTCATCACAAATCTGTAGTCATCTTCAAACTTGTTTGCAGTGCTCTCCTGAGAAAGATAAGTAGGGTATGTAGTGGTCACTTGGTAGCAGACGAGCTGTAAACGTTGTTCAAGTCATCAAAGCATGTTGCATAATTGCACTTTAAACATTGATAGGCATTGTATCATGCACTTGCTTATCATCACTGGTGTTTTCTTGGGACCATGTAGTTCAAACAGATATGTCAGCTGTTGAGAATGGTTAAAAAACACCATGTATGTATTCCAGCGGATGTGTCTCTTTGTTGTTGTTTTACAAAGGTTAATGTGACATTATGACTGTTCGGTTGTTTCATTTAGGTTTCTTCATATGTTCACCACCTTATGCTGAATTAGTTTTGTAACTTCATATACATGCCTGACAGTCTGGGTGATGTTTTGGTGAACTTCTCTCTAAAGCATTGAAAGAAAGAAGTCAGCACGATATTTTAGATATTTTAGACTTGCTTTCAAGATTTCTCAGTGGGCTCTAGATGCTGGATCGGTGGATCCAGCATTAATATCTGAGCTGTATATATTCAAAAGAAAGGTGCTGGTGTTTTGACCATTGTAGACATTCTGACCAGAACCTTTCAGGCAGGGCAGGTTCAGTCAACCATAATCTTGCGCCATGCTGAGACTAGTCTTTGAGGCAATGGGCATATTCATGTTTTTGAGCATGATGATTTTGATAAAACAAATTGTCAAATTGCCAGTTTATTCACTTCTAGTGCCTCTTGGGTCTATGGTTTAGGAATTAGGACTCTTCCAACTATTAGAGGTTGCTGTGTATCACTCTTGGTTTCTTGGAGCTGATCAGCTGAACATGAGGCATCTCAGAAGTTAGAGCTGAAGCATATGCAGCACCCACTTAGGCGATGCATGAGCAGTTTCATTAATAACTCTCCAGTTGGAATGCTTAGAAAATGTATGGTTTTATGTTCTGATCTAGTATTCTAGTTCGAACTTTACGAGATTGTTGCAGTCTTAGAATATTGTTGGTAGTGATTTCCCTCCAATGGGTTGTAAGTTCGCTTCTGCTGTGCCAATAGAATGATAGCTTCTCTTGGTAGTTTATTAAAGACCTCATCTTTATTTTGATCTCCATATTATAGCTTAGCATCAGAATAACCAAACATTTATGACCTATTTTTTTGTTTGTACATTCTTCTTAACCAAATACTAATCTCCTTCATTCCTGTATTCACTTTGCAGTTCATGGACAAGTCATGCAGTGTTATGGACTCATCTATGGCAAATAAGTAGGTGCATGGCACATTAGTTCCCTCCAGTACATAAACTGATGTTGTATCCGCAGTGCTTGGTGAATTTACAAGACCCGAAAGATACAAAATTAGAAGAGCCCATGGAGAGAAACCACATTCTTGCATATCTTGAGCCGCATCACTTGATGGAACGAGATATGGCACCGGGAACACAGCAGTGATTAGTCAGTATTTCCGTTAGTAATTCTGTATGGACCCTGGGCTCAGTTTCCACCCAAGATAAATTCTTGTCTACATGTTATACATTTGTTATATTCATGTACCGATGGCCTGTTTAGAATATAGTGCTGATTTGCCAAGGGCAAGGGAACAAAAAAAAAAGAGATAATATAAATTACCATTTGTTCTATCACTACATCGAATTATTCCTAGCCGCAGGCCACATGTGACGGTGAATTCTTATCAAAATTCTTTGTGCTCATGTTGCTCGCTTTCCGATTCAGTGGACGTGCGATTGTGTGGGACCGTGGAATATTTGTCAACCGTACAATGTCTGTGTAACATGTAAGGTGGTGATCGGATCGGCTGAAAAGCTCATGGTTTATAGCTGAAAACACTGGAGCTGACTGAAAAAAGTATTGTAGTTGACAGAGGCTTATTTAGCATAATTAAATTTAAAAAAATTAAAAATATAAAAAATATGTTAGCCCATTACGTATAATATAAACAAATACAGGTAAAAAAAAGAACCGGTAAAAAAACTCAACAAAAAGCTAAAAGTTCAAAAAAAGACGAAACTTATGAATAGTGAAAAATAAGCCAGAAGCCGAAGCCGAGTTGATCAGAGCCCAAGGTGTTCCCTTATAAGGTGAAAGCGTGTAGCTGGGTTTGCCGATTCGTCCCAAAGCTATTGGCCGTTCTTTGTGCAGTAAACTATTAGTTTAATAAATATTAATTATTGAACGAAGTTGGAACTAGAAGCAGATTGAAAAACTAAATAGAACGAGACATACTATCTACTGATTTGGATTGGCCAACACAGGCAGCCAATTTGGGTGATGTTGTCTTGTCACCCCGGTGAGCTTAAGATTCTCTTACCGACCACACAGTCCTCCGAAGGCTCCGATTGGAGCTCCATTTGGGATTTCGGATTGCAACATGTACAAGCATGGGATCGATTGCGTAACGAAACCGTGCAAACAAGGTTGGTAGTGTCCATCACGGCAGGCGTGCAGGCCTGACCAGTCAACTGGGCAATGAGAAACTCCTCGTCCGCGAAAAGGCGCAATGTACGGTGGTGCTCATTTGGGCTTTTTTGGATAGCTTTAGGCTGAAAAGCACTGAAACTGGCTGAAAAAATATTGTGATTGACAGAGATTTATTTAGCATAATTAAATTAAAAAAATTAAAAAAATATAAAAATATGTTAGCCCATTATGTATATACAAACAAATATGAGAAAAAAGAACCGGAAAAAAAGCTCAACAAAAAGCCAAAAGTTCAGAAAAGACGAAATTTATAAATAGTGAAAATAAGCCGGAAGCCAGAAGCTGAAGCCATTTTGAGCACAGCCGTAGTAAAACTTGAGTTTTACTTACACGTTACTCATGCACGTTTTTCAAAGTACATAAGCTCAAATCCGTTAAGTTCTTAGCCTTTGATCCAATTTGATCTTCTCAACTTCTCCTTGATCTAAACTACTTTCTCAATCGCCATGATTTTTATTCAAGGTAATTTCCGGTATTTTGGTCAACTTACCACAATACTATTTCTTAACCCGGTTTTCATCTTTCTTTGCAAGCAATTACTATGCTTGCCACGTATAATTACACCATTGGTTTGTCACGCGTCAGCAAGTCTCTCCAGTTCTAGTTCCACCGAACTACGCCTTAGTTGGACTGACCAAGCCACATGGTATAAGCCATCGTTTGAATTTCCCTTCAATATTTTTCGCTTTTTTTCATGCTATGCTTGAGCTTAGCCATTTCATCCGGTATTTTTGATCGTTCTGGACCTCAGCTCCTCTATGAGAGTAACCCTAATCCTCACGTTGACCATGGTTTACTTCAAGCCTTTTTGAACATCTAAAGACAAAGAAATCATTTTCAGACATAATTTCTTTACAACTTGATCCACGTTAACTAAAGCATATATCATGTAACACATATGTACTGATATAGGTTAAATCAAATGAACCCATGACCAAAAACACAAAAAAAATCCATAAATCAGTTGAATTGAACCAAACCGGCTGATCACACCGATGGCCAGTCTGACTATCTCCTCTGGCCGGTCTAATCACCTCCTCTAGCCGGTTTGACCACCATGTTCGCAAGAATTTCAGAAAAACTATAAATTTATAAAATCCAATTTTTTGTTATTTCAAAATAGCAATGGTTTACTATAACAAAACGCTAGACATCTCACATGGTCTTCACTTGATCGTCACGACAGATTTCTTTTCCGGGTCAAACGACTGTAGAGCTAGAGAAAAACGAAAAAAAAAGAGGGTAGGCATCACCATCGAAGGAAAAATAGAGTGCTTATTTGTAATGCATCAAGTCATCTAAAATTGTCTAGTCTTCAACTACAATAGGGTTGGATCTAAGATTTATCCTTCATGTCTGTTTGGTTTGGTGCCATACCTTGCATATACTTGAGTTATTAGATTCACGACTAAAATCGTGGCGCTACACACCTTCTTAATTAGGTGGTGCTTATTTGGACTTTTTTTTTGGTTTATAGCTGAAAAGCACTGTAGCTGGTTGAAAAAACACTGTAGCTGACAAGGCTTATTTAGCATAATTAAATTTAAAAAAATTAAAAAAAATATGTTAGCCCATCACATATAATACAAACAAATACGGGAAAAAGAACCGGAAAAAAGCTTAACAAAAAGCCAAAAGTTCAGAAAAAGATGAAATTTATAAATAGTGAAAAACGATCACAGTCTTAATTCCATGACCGACTCAATTGTTTCCCTCGTAAAACATTATCATTAGAGAAAGGTGGCCATAAAAATCCATTAAGGTGGCCATAAAAAATCCATTAGAGGCATAAAACTTGCAGCATGATTCCATGAACTAAACAGCCCTGTGGTGACGCACCAAGGGGAAAAACACTGTCTGATGTTTTCAAGTCAAAACTCAAATTAGGAATTAAAAAACACTAACAAATGGCAAATCCATTCGAAGGCCCCCCTGTCCCCCTCCCAAATCCGCCCCAATTGGCCACCTCCACCTCCGATCCCTACAAGAACTAGCCTTCGGTCAGTTGGCTACCAGCACCATTGTTGCACCTAGATGCCGCTCATTTCGGTTTAAAATTTTAATTTATTTTTATTATTTTTAAATTTTATTTTTTTTCTAGTTTTTTTTTTTTTAGTTTTTCTACTGGTTCTTTTTCTGTATTCATTTGTATTGTCTGTGATAGGCTAATATATTTTTTATTTTTTTAAATTTAGTTACGCTAAATAAACTACTATCGGCTACAATGTAATTTCAATCCGTTACAATGTAATTTCAATCGGTTACAATGTAATTTTAACCAGCCACAGTGTAATTTCAGTTAGAAACCAGCTTACTTCAGTCCAATCGAGCAGCCTAATCTACCCACCTTTGAGCTTTGAGTTCAGCGTCGGAGCTCACCTTTAGATAGGATACACACAACTGCACGTGCAGTATAAAAACGTATATCCGTGTTTTATAAGTTCCGATGGTTTTGTAAAAAATTCTAAGTGTATATTAGAATATGTGCATATACATATATGTTTGGTGGTGTGTTTTATACGTGCGTCTGCCTTTACACCCTTCAAAAAAAAATTCCAGTCCCTACGAGGCTACGACTACCTCCCTACATCAAAATTTTTTGTACGGATAATCCATTTTTTATTCGAAATTACAGAAATATACCCGCGGGAAAATTTTTTACAAAAATAGGCTCAAGTCGCCCAATGGTATGGCGACTGGAGCCTATCGCCCAACCAGAAGCCGACTCTATCCCTGTCGCTCTACCATCGGGCGACTGCATCCAGTCGCCCTCCCATTGGGCGATTTTCATGTAGTCGCCCAATGGTAGAGCGACAGGGATCAAACCTTCACCAAAAATAGTGAAAATTGGTGGAGCTATTCTTCATACATCCAAAAGTCTTCAGAAAAAATTTAAGCAATTTCGGATACGGGATCAAAAGTTATAGCAGTTTCAATTGAGTCTATGTACCGATAGTTCTACGGTCCAGCAGATTTTTTAGTGCAGTCGCCCAACCATTGGGCGACTGCATGAAAGTCGCCTAATGGGAGGGCGACTGGATGCAGTCATCCAATGGTAGAGCGATAGGGACAGAGTCGGCTTTTGGTTGGGCGATAGGCTCCAGTCGCTTTCACATTGGGCGACTTGAGCCTATTTTTATAAAAAAATTTCTCACAGGTATATTTCTGTAATTTTGAATAAAAAATAGATTATTTGTACCAAAAAAACTCCCTACATCATAAAAAATAGATTATTTGTACCAAAAAAACTCCCTACATCACTGCTACGAGCCTACGACCTTCCCCCTGCCTGCATGCGTGTTCAAACCGTGGATTTCTTGGCACCTCGGATCAGTATATTCCATTCCCCCTCCTCCGTCTTCCCCGGCCGCTTGCTTTGACCCATCAATCGATCACGGAAAACGAAACGAAATCAAACAAGCGATCCCATTCCGTTCCCATCCTCCGAGTACAGCCTTCAAGAAGCCACGACAAGAAACCAAACCAAGAAGCAGAGCAGGGAACGGAGGAGGAGGCCCTGTCCCTGCGAATATGGGGCAGGTGAATCGGATCGGTGCCGCGGTGGCCACCTGCGCCGTCCTGCTGCTGGGCATCGCGTGCTGGGGCGGCCACGCCGGCCAGACCAGCGAGTACCGGCGGCAGCTCGGCTCCGCCGTCGACATGCCGCTCGACGCCGACGTCTTCCGCGCCCCGGCCGGCCACAATGCGCCGCAGCAGGTAACTGTAGACAGACTAAATCAATCTACTGAATCTAGTATGTTTCCTCTTGTTGATTTCTTGTGGTTCAGACTTTAGCGTCTTATACAGCACTGTGTTCATGTTTCTTGGAGACACCGCTTGCGTGTGGCAGTGTACTGGCGTGTGGCAAATACTAGTTGACCAGTGGTTATTGCAACGGGCTATGCTTCGAAGGAATCTGTAATTTCTTTGTCGTTCTGTACTCGTGCTAGTCCTGCAGCATGGTTTTTTTACATGCTTGGCATATAAAAGTTGTCTGAGATGATGCAAGAGAAATCTTGTTGGATAGTTGTAACAGTTTATTACCTTTTACTTTCTTTAAAAATTTTCTCGTCTTAGTCAAGCTATGCTCTTGAATTTAAACCTTCCATGTCTGGTTAGTCGGACTTGTACACCTGGTTCGGCGCTACATGTTTCATTAGTCTACTCATGATCCTTTTATGGCTAATTAATAATGGATAGCCATCACTCATTTGGGCCATTGATTTAATAACTTTTACCACTCTTTTCATAGGTTATATTTTCCTTTGATAATATCTGGTATACTTCTTGTGGTTTCCGTTATGCTAGACTGCTGACACTTGAATGAACAAGTTCAGTTTTTCAGTTCTTGTTCTCCTTATGAATTTTACAAGCGCTATCTTCTATACTTCTGTTTTCTTCATTCTTGTTCTACTTTTTTTTTATCATTTGTCAGCAGGAAATGATTAGATTGAATGACAGTTTATACAGTGATTCTATTATATGGTGGAGTATTACAGATTTTGGTGTACCCCATGGATGTGTAGGATAGGTTGCGAATATTTTCTTTTTTAGTGGCTCTCAATTTTATTTGTGCTTTTTAAGCTACCTTTCGCCCTTACTTAATCCTTGTCCACAAATCAAGCATTACAAACTAGTGTTCTTTAATTAGTAATACGGCTTTCCGTACTACCATTTTGCTTTGCTTTACTAATTTTAAAAGTTATCAGCAGCTTTTAGGTTAGTCTCCCATCATATGTTTGAGTTTGATCATTAATTGGTTGTAGGGCCCCTTTACGAACCTTTTTGTTCTTACCTTTTCCCCCTACTTTTCTTATAGGACATTTTTTGTTCTTACTTAATCTTACTCCATATAATTAAATATTATGATGCCTTTTTTTCATGAGATTGATGTCCATTCCTTTTTTACTATGATGTCGGAATTAATTAATAGTATGAAAGATGTGCTCACGTACAGTCAGTGGTCTATTCTCCACTGTGACGCTGATTGATATTGTGCTCTGAAAGGTTCATATCACACAAGGCAACCATGATGGCACAGCCATGATAATCTCATGGGTGACAACATATGAGCCTGGCTCAAGTACTGTGCTTTACGGGACTTCAGAGGATAACCTCAACTGTTCTGCAAAGGGCAAGCATTCTCAGTATACGTTCTACAACTATACCTCAGGATATATTCATCATTGCACGATCAAAAAGTTGGAGGTCATCATCTCATAAAAAAGTGTGTATGTTTTCGTAAATTTTGGTGTCTTGATTCAGGACTTAACTATGTCTTTATTGCAGTTTGACACAAAGTATTACTATGCTGTTGGGATTGGACAAACAGAGAGGAAGTTTTGGTTCAGGACCCCTCCGAAAAGTGGCCCAGATGTTCCATACACATTTGGTCTCATAGGTATTGTCAAATGTGCTCAGGATATAGCTTAGATGCACATGTCTGAACTTTGGGAGCACTGCACATGCGTATATGGTAGTTTGTTATCAGAATATACATTTGCCAAATCTGTCTGGTAATATTGCCCAAAATTTTACAATTGTGTTCAGGTGATCTCGGTCAGAGTTTCGACTCAAATGTTACTCTCGCTCATTATGAGTCCAATTCAAAAGCGCAGACAGTGCTTTTTGTTGGGGACCTGTCGTATGCAGATAACTACCCATATCATGATAATGTGAGGTGGGATACATGGGCAAGATTTGTAGAGAGGAATGTTGCATACCAGCCTTGGATCTGGACAGCTGGAAACCATGAGATAGATTTTGCTCCTGAACTTGTAAGTATATTACTCTCTAATACTTCATTCACACATGTGATCTGTTCAATGAGTGCTTTTACAGCTCAAATACTAGACAATTCAGCGGAGCTCTGTCATAGGCATAAAAGTTCATTCAATTGCACACACCTTTGCAGGGTGAAACAAAGCCATTCAAGCCATACAGCCACAGGTATCCCACACCTTATAAGTCTTCTGGTAGCACGGCACCTTACTGGTATTCCATCAAAAGAGCCTCTGCTTATATTATTGTCTTGGCATCATACTCATCATATGGTACGTGTGTGTTTCACTGACGCTTTGTTATTAATTCTTTATGAAAAGCACTAAATGACAAACTTCATAAGTAAAAGCTACACAATTGAGTTTCTGATCCAAAATTAATTCAGTCTTATATGCTTTTACGCAAAGAAGGCATTATTCCATTATGCACATATCTGTTGATTGCTACTAGAAGGAATCAGGGTAATTTATCAGTTCTCTTGTTTCTTTCCCAGGAAAATACACTCCTCAGTACAAATGGCTTGAAGCTGAGTTTCCCAAGGTTAACAGGAGTGAAACACCATGGTTGATCGTTCTAATGCATGCTCCATGGTACAACAGCTATAACTATCACTACATGGAAGGTGAAACAATGAGAGTGATGTACGAGCCGTGGTTCGTGAAGTACAAAGTTGATGTTGTGTTTGCAGGACATGTGCATGCCTATGAACGGACAGTAAGCAGCTACTCTCAAATTCTTTTCTTGCGAATAGTTAGCTACTGCACATTGGGAAGAAATTGGAAATTTCTTGCAAATAAATACCATATGTATCTTCCATTCTCTCTTAGTGTGCATTTCTAGTTGTTAAAGAAACTGCCTACGGTACTAATCAGATTGTTTTGTTCACTTTGCTGTTAACTTCTAGTCCTATTTGTGCATTTCTTTCTTTCCTTTTCATGTACTTATTCGCATCTAGCTAGTAAAAGCTGCTACGTTTCAATGTGATCAGCTTCACTACTCTGCTTAGAATTATATCTTAATCCCGAGGTTCTGACATGGAATTTTGTTCTTCAATTGCAGCATAGAATATCAAATATTGCGTACAACGTTGTGAATGGTCTGTGCACTCCAATTCCTGACCACTCCGCTCCAGTCTACATAACTATTGGTGATGGAGGGAATCAAGAAGGACTGGCCACCAAGTAAGATTCATTTCATGCTCCAGCAAATAGCAAGCTTAACTGTTCCCAATTCCTGAATGTTTTGACTGACGATATCTTCGCTTTGTTCTTAAAAATGCAGCATGTCAAAGCCACAGCCTAGCTACTCGGCCTTCAGGGAGGCGAGCTTTGGGCACGCCATATTGGACATCAAGAACAGGACACACGCTTACTACACATGGCACCGAAACCAGGACGGGAACGCGGTCGCGGCTGATTCCATGTGGTTCACGAACAGATACTGGCAACCGACAGATGATTCTTTGGACGACTCCCAGTGACAAGGTTACGGTTGCGTCCTTGTGTTGTGGTCTTCATGAATAAGCACTGCCTCGAACACACGAAGTCTCCGGTTCAACTTCTGGTCCCTTGAAAATAGTTCAAGTTTACAGCGCGATCATAGTGGTTCTACATTCTACAAAACTGTGTATAGAAGCAAAGTTCCCCTGCCGTACGTCTCAATCGCAGTGTGGAAAAAGACACTGAAAGTATGAATCGCCAAAGTTGTGTACTCGTCTAGATGCTCAATAATACTCTGGCTTCGAGGCATTGCAGATTGCAATGTTAATCCGAGGGAACTCTGGCCGCGTCTTTCACCTAAGAGGCATGCAGGCAAAAGTAGCGTCGCGAGTTTTGTAGCATTGAGCCTTTCGTTTTGTTCCGTTGGGTGAGTTCCCCTTCCAGTTACTAGCAGACGGCGGCGCGCCGCTTGGTGTGCACGTCCGCCGCGGCGCTGATGCTAAAAATGCTTCAGGCTTCCAAGTTCTTCAGCTCCTGAGTCCTGACACCGCGCGGCGCCTCACTGCCTATTGGGCCTGTTTGGAAGTCACAAGCCGGTCGGCTTTTGGTTTTTGCTACAGTATCTAACTTTCAAACAGAGTATTTTCTCAAGATGGGGTCTACAAGTTAAACGTAGTACCCATTAAAAGCCCACATCTGTACCAGCCAAAATCGTAAGTGAGTATCAGTCTCTTCGTAATCTGTACCGTAAACAGCCAAAATTCAAAAATTTCAGCCAAAAGTCATAAGCCGCAGCTAAAACAAACAGGCCCATTGCCGCTTGAGGGGCCGCTCGGTTAAGCTGAAATAAACTGATTTATAGGCAAAATTATACTATAGATAGCTGAAATTTTACTGTTGCTAATAGTAACATATTTGGTATAACTAAATTTAAAAATTTTAAAAATAGAAAAAAATATGTTAACCCACCATGGACAAATATAAACAAATAAAAAAACCAACTAAAAAGTTTAAAAAACCTAAAAAACTAGAAAAAGGCAAAATTTACAAATAGTAAAAATAAGTCGGAAGCCAGAAAATCTGGCTGACACGAGCGGGCTTGAGGCTGCCCGACCGCGGTCGGAAGTGTTGAGGCGCGCGTGCCGCAGCCGGAGTTGTACGATGGTTTCTCAGTTTCTCCAGTGGCGCGCAGCCGAGCCGCTTCCTAGCCCGCGGCCGCGAGCGGGCGCATGGCCCATCCCCCTTTCACGCTGTGCCAACATCGCCGGGCGTGCGCGGCTATCACGCCTCGCGCACGCACGCGATTGGCGCCTTGCCCCCGCCCGTGCCGCCGATGCCTCGCGATCATCGTCTTCGGTGCAGCGCGCGCGGCGCACGTGCTTTTCCGCGGTTTCGCGCGGAAGGTGCAAAGGTTGGCTTGTTTAGTTGTTTATATGCGCACACTGGAAACGGGTTCACTTCCACTAGCAAAAACGCGAATTTAGAGTGCCGCCCTTTCTCCGGGAGAAAAAAAAGCAATTGCAAAGTTGCATTAACGAGCTCTTGAATTGTATGGTCCGTACTTTTCAACTTTCTTGAATAAGTAAACGGGACGTCTTTTTGTATCGTTTCGAAATAGTTTATTGTGATAGACTTTTAAAGTAATTTACTGACATTTGATTCGTTCACACAAATATTTTATGCTAGAGAAAAGACTATCAACTATAAACCGTAACCAAAAGATTACACTCATATACCCACTTTCTAATGTCTTGCAAAAACATGAATATACCCACTTTCTTCCGCCTTTCAAAAACGCGAATATACCCACTTCTCTGATGTAGGAGCACAACATATCTAAACTAATAAACCACCAGTTCAAATTATCCTACATCCACCCAACAATTACCTGCTCCACAGTCATAACCTTAACTACGTTTACACCACAATATGCACCCATAATTACACCATCCTAAAAACGTCCGCACCAGATTAACTCTCCTCTATTCTCTCTCCTTACTCAACCATATCCGACGGTCATCCTTCAATGGATCTGCAGTACCCCTTCCGCGTCCCTGAGGCTCCCCCGAATCGGCCGCCTCCCCCTAAACCTAAACCCGAATCGGCGCGCCTCCTAACCCTAAACCCGAATCGGCCGCCGCCTCCCGCCTACCCGATCGGCCGCCTCCTCCCGCCTCCCAGGGCCCCGCCTCCCCGCCCCCAATCGACTCCGGCCGCCCACCCGCCCTCCCAATCGACTCCCGCGCCGCCGCCGGCTCCTCCTCCTCCCGCTCCTCCTCCCCCGACGGTGCCACTGCGAAGCCCGGATCTGTCGAGAGCGCGCCGCCAGAGGCTGCGCCGGCCAAAGACCGGGAGCTGAAGCCGGTGAGTTTCATCTAACACGTACCTTGCCTCTCTAGGGTTGAGTTCCCCTTTTGATTCGGTTTCATTTGCTCGCTCTTGCTCCCCATGGATTAGATGCTCCCATGGTCCAAGCTCATGTGCGATCCAGAGAGAATGATCTTATAAAAGAGCAGAGGAGAGGAGAGTCGTAGCGCAAACAGACAGCACAGAGCTCGGAGCCCCGGGAGAATTGGGGGACACGAGCAATCAGTCGGGGGATGAGGATTCTGGAAGGTGACGACGAGGAGGCGTCGGTGTCGGCGCCGCCGCAGCACCTCGTCTTCGCCTACTACATCACCCACCCGCGCCCTCGAGGTCCCTCTCGCCTCCGATCGGTTCCTCTCCCCCCTCTCCTCTCTTCGTGGTCTCTGGGCACAAATTGATGTTCTAGCCAATTTGATCGGCTGCTTTTGCAGGTGGTGAGGCACCTGATCGCCGCTGGGCACGACGTGCACGTGGCCACCGGTGCGCCGGAGTTCATCTTCACCACCGAGATCAAGTCCCCCAATCTCCACAGCCGCAAGGTCCTACTCGATCGCGGTGCCGTCCGTGCCGATGCCCTCATCGTCGACCGCCTCGCCTCCTCGAGAAGGTTGGTCTCGAACCGCAAGCCAATTCTATTCTACCGTAGATTTTCGTATATCGTCGTCGTGTCATCTTTGTGTTGTGTCTGCTTATGCTTGATCGTACCATGCGAAATGCGGTACCATCGACGGCCGTGGTGCCCCGCGAGTGGATTCCGAGGACCGAAGTGGAGTGGCTCAACTCGATCAAGGCCGACTTAGTGGTACAACCGAGGATGCCATTGATGCCTCTGTTATATTTGGTCTCCACTGAATCCCTCGACATCTGAAGCAAATGTGGTGCTGATCTTGGGCGAGTTTCGGATATCGTCCCCGTGGCGTGTAGGGTGGCTGCAGATGCTGGCATTCGCTCCGTGTGCGTCACGAATTTTAGGTTAGTCGTTCCTTGCTTCATTCTAGGTGTCACAAAGATCAGGAGGCTCTACAAAGAACTTTAGAATCAGTTAGCTTAAAATATTATGCAAAGTATTTTTACATTTTATTAGATAAGGTTACAGCATGTAGTCACTAAAGTCATTAACTTGTGCCTATTTTGTACATCTAACAACGTAATGTACATTCCTCTCCAAAAGAATGTAATATACATGATATAGATTGCCTGGTCCCGTTCAAAAAGATATAGATTGACTGCACCTACCTCCTGGTTAGTGCTAGATATGGAGATGGATGAGTGGAGGTAAGATGGATGATGGTGATGATGAAGGTGAGGGCAATGTTATGCCCTTAACATGTTCGATGAAATGCCTTTTTGGCAGCCGTAGCTTAAAAGTAGCGTTTAGTTTCTAAACATCTGTGGAGCTATGTAATTTGCCACTTTTATCTCTGGTTAATACCTTCCACGGTTAGTTAAATTTACGGAGAAGTGCCTTCCATTGGATGTGTGCAAGTCAAGAGATCGCAATTTGGATTTGGGAAGTAGGTGCATATGCTGTTATACTGACGTGCATTCTAAGGGCACTATGTACTTTCAAAATAGTGCATTATGGGTGATGAGAGGTAAATATCCTGTTGACGTCTGGTTTGCTTGAAGATTACGTTTCCTTTGGTGTGCAAAAAAGCACTAGCATCCACAAATCTCCTCACTACAAGAATCGCAGCGGGTTGCTTCATACTTGCATTAATTGTCGTTCTTTTTGTTGCTAAAAATGTAAGTTCACTAATTTATTGTTGCATTTTTTTTATTTCCTTGATTTGTCTCTTCCCGCGTGTTTCACTCAGTAATCATGGTCATTTACTCAAGTATTATCATCTCTTGCTTCAATTATGCAGTGGTTTCTTTGTTGGCTTTGCATAGGTATGCACTAAGATGACTTCATCTTCATTTAGAACCTTACTCTGCAGCATGCTACTGACAATATAACTTTCCAGGATTCATCATATTCATTGCTGTTGTTTGGGTTATACAAGAATTTACAACTTTCCATATTCTGAAGTATGTGATTCTGTTCATAGGTGAGAATGAAGACCCTTCCGAATATGTTCTTTTCGTTTATTTTGCACTTCGGGAACTCAAATTGTATGGTTGGAAATGTAGTTCTTATGTTTGTTTGTGTGTGAGTGTGATGAATAGCTTATTTTCAGTTTACTGTAAGAAAAAATGCCTTTCCTTGTAGTTTTATGTTAGAATAAGCAGTGAGTTACCTATTGTACTTCTAAGTTAAATGTTGTTGAATTATCTAGATATCTATGATGATTTGATATCCCAAGAGTTCATTCAAGTGATCTTGAGAAATTTCTTTGAATCTGCCCTTGTCCTTGCAATGGTGTTGGATGGGGTGTTATATGGTCACTCTGCAATTTTAGTCATTTCCTTGTTTTCATGATATCGTATGAAGATAATCTTGACACTAAAAGCTTTTGTTTTCACTAACAATCAACTGTTCTTTGTTTGAGGGCTTCATCTCATTTATCTTTCTCTGCGCATCAATATATCTTGGATGGTTATATTGTCTTGAGGTGATTCTTACGTTTTCATATTGCAATCACCGTGTTCTTCTTGTGTTGACATGCTCATTATGTGAGTAATAGCACCGCAATGCAGGATTACAGAGGCATTTGCTCTATTATTAGGAAAAACACAAATATAGCATTGCAAGATTTACAAGATTTGTAGACATGTAGTCCACTGTGTGAATCATAGCATTGCAAAATAGTACTTTTCCTTGAGGATAAAAGGGAAAAGATTTTCTAAAGAAAATAGGGGAAAAGAGTTTAATTCCCATTCATGTTCCATTCAGAGAATTTCTCAAGTTTCATGAAGCAACTTTTTTGCCCAAAAGTTTAAGCTATTGGGAATTAATATATACAGTTCAGTCTTGCAAACCCCTATTTCTTGGTTTTCAATATAAAGACTGATATGTGTCAAGTCTTTTTAAGTTTTCAAACAACATGTTGTTGGCCCTGTAGATGGCATTTTGCTTTACCATTTGTGTTTATAGCTTATAGAGTTCGCTCTAGGTACTATCCTTTGAATTATTATTCATTGACCAATACAAACATATTCAAGAGTGCAGTCCTATAGGCTGTCCGTGTCATTTTATCTCACAGTTTTGTCGAAATGATTGATGGGCCGGTCACTACCAGGAGTCCGTGCATCTGTCTAACTAGCCTCATAGGCGCGGCGGCACGCCGCGCCAGCCACCGTGTGTACCGAAGTAAAAGAGGCGAAAATTCGTAGCTAAAGGAAAGCGTAGGGTTTTTTTTTAAAAAAGAGCGAGGGGCTTTTCGCAATAAAAGGAAACCATAGGGGTTTTTTCGTAAAAATCAGAGGTTGTTTTCAAAGAACCGAGAGCCTGTACGTAATTTTGGAAATTGCGGATCGTTATCAACGAAAAACAAATATATGTAGGGTCTTTTTTGAAAAATCCAGGGATCTTTTTGCGATAACAGAGGACCTTGACGTAGTTTCAGGAAAATGTAGGGGTTTTTTCGCAAAAAAGGCACCCGACCGTACGGGAATTCCCCCGCCACGCGCCGCCGGGCGCGAGCGGCGGTGACGTGGCGCCCCCTCTGCGGGAATCCTCCGCTTTGTATAGGTTATGATTCTAAGGACTATGTACTTTTAAAAATAGTGCATATAAGAGGACCATGGGTGCGGACTATGTACTTTTAAAAATAGTGCATCTAAGAGAAACATGGTGGAGGGAGCAAGGTATGCTGAAATGTCTTACGCACGAGGAAAATGCTTGTTGTAATTAGCAATTGCATATAACATTGGAGTTCTTTTATAACATTGGAGTTCTTTTTATCTTTTTATAACGAGGGAAATGCTGATTGTTCGTTTTATTTTTTACAAATTTTATCTTGTTTTATATTTTACCGTAGCGTTAGCACGGGAACACTACTTCTGGTAACAACCACAGTAACTTCATTCCTATAATTTGCACATTTTGCTCCAACGATCGGGATGTCATTGGTTCATTCTGATATACAAATACTCTCTAAGTTGGTCAAGAACTAAGGGAAGATGACAAAGGACTCCGTCTTCGATCTGCTGCACTTCAAGCTCTTGCTTCTATGGTAAGACAGTTTTCTTAGTTAATTTCTCTGATGAAAAGGATAAGACAGTCTTATGTGGTGCCAGCCATTTAAGGGCTTGTTTCACAATTTTGTTAGACCAGGAATAATAATGCAGAACAAATGAACCAACTACTATTTCCATCTATTATACCATTTCATGTGCTTCCTAAATATAGACATTTTTATGTTGACTATATTGATACATCTTTTAAGGTTTCTAATATATAATCGGATATTACTATATTGATGCTCTATGTTCATTTTTCACCTGCAATCGATGCATTTGTCTTGGATTGTGCTGATATGATGTCATGCTATTTTGTGCCATAATATTGGTCTTTTTTTGAGCAAAATTACAAAAAGAAAGGAAGCTTCATGATTGCTTTGCATTACTGATTCTTCCTAGCAAGTAATATCATTGGAGCAGTATAGTGATTAAGTTGGAAAAAATAATCTTTTACGCTAATCTGACCCTTTCAACACTTCTAATCAGGTCCAATACATGGGTGATCACTCACATATTTCAATGGAGCTTGATGAAGTAAGTCCTTATTGCTTTTGTATTGTGTGAGAAAGAAGGTTCAGAATTAAACTCAATATATTCTTCAAGCACTTGAACCAAGGTTAGCCCTCCATATCAGCAGCACTTGGTGATTGCACTGGGAAAATTTTATAGCTGTGAATTGAATTACTTTTGCCATTATTTTTTGGTTACATTGTTTAGTCTGCATTTTGTTATTATTCGTGGTTATTGTTTTCAAACTATTTAATTTGATGTGCTTGTTCATAAAAGTTCTTATTGAGCTTTCTCCTCATAGGAAGGCACTTGAAGTCCTAAACCCGTTTCTCTTTCCACAGGATTATATTTAGTGCTCATGCCGATAGCTTCTTAGATTACACTCATGCCGATAGGACACGGAAGTGATGCCGTGCAGCTATGACATGGAAGACAATTGGAGTGCTGGTTTTGTCATCGCTACATTTGGACGGAAAGGGGTGTGGATCGTGAGTCTTGCTATTAGCTCAGAATGGTACGCAATGACATGATATTCAGCGTTTTTGTTCTGACACTCTTGCGTAAGATGGTCACATTGGATCTGAAATGAAAGGCTAAAACTTATTTAAAGGTATGATTGGTGTTTTATCTCACCTTTAATGTGTTTGACATAATTTCATTTCTTGCATGATGTTTGCGTTGTCCGTGTTAAGTCTTCTCATTGCTGCAGAATAGTTTTGGGCCAATCCCAAGATAGCACAATTTGGAGTTTGAACACATATAATGAAGCTAATCTCAAGGTCATCCTTCACAAATTATAATGGATGGGACCTGTCTCTATCACTTTAGAACTTCTTCATTAGCCTTGCGGTCTTACCTCAAGCTCCACATGATCTTTTGGATGTGCCTTGATACACCGACTCGAGCTAGAAGCTTATTGATTTGTTTATCGGACTTCATTCTTCTTTGCATCCAGTTAGTATAAAAAGAGCAAGACTGGTGCTTGTTGTCCATGGGGTCATAATTTTGCTATCTCGACACCAATAGGTAGCTCGAGGTTTTGCCACATGCTTAAGAGCCGACCTCTTCCATGTTATGGCTTGGAGTGCCTATCTTTGCCTTTTAATACTATGTGTGTTGTTCATGTGGGGTGGCTTCCTACTCCTTGAAATGAAGTTGCAAGAATACTTCTTGTATGTACTTCTTGTATGCAGTAGCTAATACCATTAACAATCTTTTTAAAAGTCCTGCCTTTGATAAAAATAAAATCGCTACGTGCAGCCAGATAACCTATGCCCTATGGTGTAGCCATCATGCATTAGCACGTCTTTCTTGTTAACAAAAATTATTAACGTGTGGATGAGTTTGTTGTGAGATCTCCATAGTATCATACCTTAATTTCTCCACACACACGCTATAGCATTTCACTGTCTCAACCTAGATCTATTTGAGTGCTTGGTGCTATTGTATCACTCAAGATTGATTTAAGCGCTGTATGGATTTGTAGGATAGTTCTTGGATGATGGAAATTTTATCGGGTTTGGTACTTGTTCGACGAGAATTGTTGACAAGGAGTATACAATCTCGCCGAGTTTGCCCTTTGAGGACTTAATGGCGGGCTGCCCATTCGATATGGGAAATAAGCCCATAGATCACGCCCTTTGCTATGCAACGGTGCTCTTGTGTGTTGGTCTAGAGAGCGCAAGCACCACAAGCGGTGGCTTATTGTTGCATCTGTAATGCTAGAATGAGGCTCTGCTGCGATTCTGGAAGCACCAAGTTCTCCGTGTCTCCACTCTCCACCTCTTATGCCCCCTGATCTTCGACACCATTGATGTTGTGCGAGCGTATGATGCCATTTAAATAATGTTGGAACGCTGTTTTTTGTATATCATTATGTTACCAAACATATTAAAAAGATGTACTGAGTTCACTATTAATTGTCCCAGTTCACAGAACGCGGTCATGTATTTGTGCGGGTCTGTTTGGCTGAGAACTCAAATGTGGAAGCTAATCAAGCCCTAAATGGAACCTTGAATGGGAAAGATGGTAAAGTTGAGTCTGCATCTAATGGTGCCTTCAATACTTTGAGTGGGTTTCAAGCTGCAGACGAACGAAATAGTTGGGAATATTTCAAGCTGCTGCTCTCTGATAAAGACTCCACATTGCTTCGATGCATGTTTTATGGATGTTCAGATGCCAAAGATGGATGGGTATGATTCTATGAATTCAATGAACAGTGCTACATTTGGCATTTCCAAATTTTTTCCCAATGAAATCCAATCTTTTGCTCTGTCGCGTTTAAAATATCTCACTTTCAAAGGAAATTGCAATTATATTTCCCAGGATTAATGTGTTGACTTTTTTTGCTTATTATAATATCAATCTTACTGATATCTGATTGTCAATGATATATTCTTTAGGTTTGAGGCAACTAGACAACTAAGGCAAATGGTCATCTATATTTCAGCGTTCATTGACTTATAACTGAACTTTTGCCATTTGGATGTCTTCAATTATTTGTAGTGACTGACCAAAATAATCTGATGTATATGTCTGACTTTCATTCATGGATGGACTTTATTGCCAACAGTAACCCAATTATGCAAACAAAACATGTATGGCCATTCAAAAATTGGATTTGACAGCAGGGAACAAAACATGTATGGCCATTCAAAAATTCGTTTGGTTGATTTTGTGTGCATCCCTAAAATACCGCCGTGGTGTTAGCACGGGCACTATACTAGTGTAGGTATAGCTTGAATTGTGTCATATATCGAGACATGGCAATGGTATTTTGTGAATAGTACGATATGGGTACCGTTTTCTCGTTTAGTTGTCGGACCAACGGCTGTGAACAATAGAAATATGTTATTGGTCGAGGTCGCAACGTAGCCATACTTCCTCGGCTTCACCAGAGAGCACGAACCAAACAATCCCAACTACGGCGTGCGCACGGAATGCTCGAGATCCAATATCCCGTCCCATCTCTGATCTCTGCCCTGGCGCGCGCGCGACCGGCACGCACGCCGCTGGGAAAATGGAGGCGATGGCCGACGACTTCACCGCCACCGCCTCCGCCTCGGCGTGCCCCGCCCCTCCCGAACCACGGACCCCGACTTCCTCAGCTGCGTGCTCCAGCCCCCGACCTCCTCCTCCTCCTCCCGCCCCGACCCCGACTACGCCGCCCTCCGCCTCCTCCTTATCCGCCGCAAGCCCCCCTCCGCGCTCCGCCACCGCATGGTACCCGTTCTCTACTCGCCGCACATCTCCCCGCTCTTAGATCCCTCGTTAGAGACCTCCTGCCAATGGTATTATGTTTTTGCTTTGGGGAAATGAATGTATGGATTGGTGGGGGATTGCTGCAGGAGTGGAGGTGCAACGGCAAGGGCTACGTCGCCTACCGCAACTTCCTCCTCCTTGGCATCGACGGTGGCGCCGCATCTAGCGGCGGCCATAGCACTCCGAGCAACAGGTAACGCCGATTTTTGTGCCCCATCTCCTGCCCTGCCCGTATCTAACGAAATGAGAACAAGTTGTTGCTACGCTTTTGTGCTGTGCTCTAATTGCCTTGTGAGCTTTTGCTTATGCTTGTTCACTAGTTTCCTCTCAAGCTTAATCCTTTGAGCATGTGGTATGTTGTATGAAAGGTGAAATCTAACATTGCATAATTGCAATTGACCAGTGGAAGGTGGGCTCCCTCTCCTGGCCCTGCTACATTGTCTGAGGCAGACAGCTGGAGTTCTAGCCGGGTTCGTTCAGTTAGTTTTTCTATGGTGCATGATGAAGTTTGTGTGTGCTTGGAGAAGGGTTTACACATGTTGCTGTAAAGCGTGATGTAACTTGTTCGCTGCAGGACTGGAGAAGTAACAGTGGTCTGTTAGGCCGCAACATAAGTCTCAGATCAAAGCAGAGTGATGCTGAGCGCCATGTCAGATTCGCCGAGCCTGCGTACTCATTTGTTGGAATGCATTGCATCTTTGACAACTGCAAAGCATCAGGTTATTTGCTTACAGTCATGCTATACAATTTCTACTCTGTCAATGATGAAGTATTTTCATCTGAGTGATTTGGATAGTATGCTCATGGATGACTGATTTTACTCTTGGCAGTTACAATATTGAAATTTGGTCATGCAAGTTCAGATCTACTTGCTTATGGTGCATCTGATGGCAGTTTGATGGTCTGCCAGGTTTCTGACCCACCATCTGTTCTTCAAAAGTTAATGGGACATTCAAAAGATATCACAGGTTAGACTCCATTTAATTGTGCTTGTAAAGATATTTTTGTGTATCTACCTTCATTTGTCACAAGGTATTTGGCTTCTAGTACTAGAGAAATTCAAATCTGCACCTATTAGCATAAAATTTACATTGAACCATATCCTTGATATTATATATTGCATCGCTAGGGTGACGATTTCCTGGTGTTTCTAGAGTCTGATTTGGTACTTGTCTTAATAATTAAAAACTAATTTTGCTCGAGCAAGGTAACAAAATATATTTGTAATTTATCTCACAAAAATAGAAAACTTAGTAGTTCCCATACAACTGTACAAGTCAATAAAGGCTTGCTGCATATGCCCAAGCTTTTGCCTCCTATTGCTGCCATCCCTACTTAGCAGCTAGCATTCCAGAAAATCCATACTGGTAATTCAGTTAATTGTGATTTCCCGGTATCAATAATATCTGCCATGCTATCTCATGGTGACAACCCAAGTGCTGAGTGCCTGAGCATATACAATTGTTATACAGAGAAATAATATGAATAACTAATTGAATTTGGGTTTACACGAAAAGCTTATGATTTTTCATGGATTTTGTGAATGTAAATGAAGCACGGTCAATTTAAGGTGTACTTTCCTGTCTATTCCGTCATTTTTTATCAAATATCATGTGAGTTTTCAATTCTAACTGCATTACAGATTTTGATTTTTCATCTAATAACCAGTACATAGCTTCATGCTCCATGGATAAAACTATGAGAGTATGGGAGATCTCTAAAGGCACTTGTATCAGGGTTGTATATGGAGTTTCTTCTCAGCTATGTATTTGTTTTCATCCTGTAAGTCCAAACTTAGCAGAATGCATGATTGTCTATCGTTTTTGCTTCTTTTCACCACTGCTCTTTGCCTGTATCTGCATTGCTACTAACTATATGATAACTAGCATGAATTATCTACTGTATCATATGTTTACTGGGTTTTCTTTTGAACACTTTGTTGCAGGTGAATAATAATTTGCTTTTAGTTGGCAACGCAAACAGGGAAATCAATGTAAAATTCCTGGCCTGTTGCTCCCAACAATTTATACACGATAGTTTGTTTTCCCATATGATGTTTGTTGCTTGGTCCTCCGATCAGTGTTCAGTTGTGCAATAATAATGGAAAAGTGGATGTTTTGTTGTTCTGGTATTCCTTTTAATAAGGATGATGTACCTTCCTGCCCATTAAATAAGTAATAATGTAAACTTATGTAATTATAAGCATTCCCCTCTCTTTCCTTTTGTTTTACCCACCATGTGATCCATTTCTCTTTCTAATCTAGGCAATTAATTTTAGCACTGGGAGAGTAATCAGCAAACTTAACTTTGATGATGTGGTTACAGCTTTGGATATTGATCACACTGGTCAGCTTATTTTTGCTGGTGATGCACAGGTATCCAATAATTTAATTCGTCAACTACTGAAATGAATTTGTAATGTTCATAATTTTCAATTGGTGCTTGAAATGTGCAGGGTTACATATATACTGTTAGCGTGAACTCTCACACAGGGTCATTATCTAGAACTCACAAGAACAAGAGTTGTAAGAGCAAATCTCCTATTACAACCATCCAGTACCGCACCTTCTCTCTGGTAGCACGTTGTCCAGTACTTCTATCTTGTGCTCAAGACGGAAACCTGTATTTCTTCAGGTGTGCTGCCTTTATTACTGCCTATCCAGTGGTGGCCTCCACTTTTATCTAACTATCTGTATTATTGCCATTTCAGCATTGCAACAGACGCCCAGGGATACTTGACTCTCATATGCTCTCTAAAATTGGCCTCACGAGTGCAGATAATCCGTGCTTCTTTCTGTCCACTTCTTTCCCTTGAAAAAGGAGAATTCATTGGTGAGTTGGAATCAAAACTTGTTCAAATGTTTTGTAGCTGGTTCCTGTGGGTTAGCTGAAACCTAAGATGCTTCATCCAGATTTCAGAGTCTTATTTTCTGATATTGTTCCCGTCAGTTAGCACTCAAGTGCTGCTGTACTTCTGTTTGTATTGCCTGCCCTTATTTATTGTTTCACTGTCAATCTTTGTGAACGGTGAACCTCTATTTTAGTTCAATGAAGTACCGAGACGATCACAGTTGACACTTAATTCTAAGCAGTCCTGAGCAAATTTTGTTAATCAATTTCTTTAGAATGTTGAACTGAACTTATGAAACAGTGTATGATGGATGGCGTTGGCAAATAAGTGTGTCTGCTCTTGCAAAATAAATCCACCATGTGCTGTTCTTTACCCTTCTTTTCTATTTTCTGTAATGCATTACTGAACTGTTGCAAAAGAAGGTTGCTAACTTGTATTTTCTTCTGAACATGAAGTTACTGGCAGTGAGGATTCAAATGTTTACTTCTATGATTTGGCACGGCCAAAGAACTCGTGTGTAAATAAGCTGCAGGTATGTTTAGTGCTTTGTCTATTTGTGGCATCGCGAACTTTGATTCCACAGTTGAGGTACCAATGAAACCATTTACATTCCTGAAGGGGCACAGCTCTCCAGTAATTGGAGTGGCCTGGAGTCATGGGGAAAATTTGCTGGCCTCATCAGATTCAGATGGTACAGTTATTGTATGGAAGCGAGCAAAAGCTAATTAGAGTGATTCCACATCGCGTAGGATGCCTATATACAGCAATCGTAGAGGCTGATACATGGTTCCAATGAAGGCATTGTCTACGCACATTGTACCTCCCATCATATTGTAGCCACGTAGGCGTGGCGCCACGCCACGCCAGCCACCGTGTTGACTGAAACAGAAGAGACGATAATTCGTGAGAAGCTTTTTTTTAAAAAAATCGAGGATACATGCGTATTTTCGGAAAAGCCAAAGGATTTTTTCGTAAAAATTTGAGGACCTGTACGTAACTAAACGAGGATCTGTACGTAATTTAGAAAACCGCGGGGCGCTATCCTATGAAGGATACATAATTTTGGTGAAGTGAAGGGGTGTTTTAAAAAAAAACAAAACTAGCAGGGATCTTTTCGCGAGAACCAAGGACCTCTATGTAATTTCTGAAAAATAAAGGGGCTTTTTTGCAAAAAAAGGTCTCCCGATTGTACCGGAATCCGCGCGCCACGCGCCGGCCGACCGAGCGCAGGGGGGTGATGTGGAGCGGCTCAGCGGGCAGGGAGTCCCCGGCTTTGTTTAGGGTATGATACCACAGCGCTAGGGCAAAGAAGATTAACCGCTCTTCAATTGTCTCCCAGTAGAGTGTAAAGCATTTCTTCCAGTATATCTTGTACCATTTCATGATTTTGCCCCCAATTACATTGATTTTGTTGTTCAATATTAAAAAGTACAGTGGATACAGTATTGGGTCTTCGAAATCAGTATTAGGTGACACCATGACATCATGATGTAGCTCTTCAAGCCAAAAAGTTTATGAGTTGAAATGGAATAGTTGCATTACTCCACAAGTTTAGCATTATTCAGATTTTGTAGGGTGAAGGTTCGTGATTTACTAAAATCCTCTATTTTGTCTCAAGATAGATGCTTCTAGCAGATCACAAGCATTAATATGTATGATTCACATTATGGCATGTTCCTTAGCAAGTGACAGGGGGGTGTAAGGCTGAGTTCCCCATCTACCTTCCTTGGCTGAAGCTATGTGAATATCGCATCATTTTCAGAAACGGGTATTGACAGCTGGTCATTCGCAGAACCCGGGCGGAATTAGAATCAAAAGACCAGACTTTACTATTTTATCATACGTATAACAATATATATAATTTTTAAGTAATATTATGCTACATAGTAATATGTCCAGTAATTTTTAGTATCAATACTTTAACATAATTTATAGTAGTGTATAATGATAAATAATTAATAATCGAAATACTTACCAAAATAAAGAAGTCCGATAATAATTTTGTAAGTTGCAGCAAACTGAAGGAAGGCGAAATCGTAGACAAAAGTTGGTTAGCATTTGTAAATACATCATACAGCCTCAATGGCCTATAAAAAGATAAGAAAATTAGTTAAAGTTTTCAAGTAAAAAAATAGTAGAATGATCAAATGTAAGTAAATGCATTACCTTTTAATATTTACGTTCTTTCAAGTTCATAAAGCGACGAGCCACAACATCATTGGTAATTTTCTTCAATTTTTGTTACTGTAGGATCGTATGGCGCAATCAGAGGGGTGGATGAATGATTGCCTCCGCTTTTTGATACCTCAAAAAAAATCAAATCAAAAGAAAAAGTAATCTAAATTATCGGATGTAGATTTCAACCGTAAGTCGTTTGTCTGTTCGCTTGACCTCCTTTACACGCACTCGATGAACGGTTCAATCGTTTGACCGCTCGCTACGACCACCTTTGCACGTGGTCGAAATCTCCCTCCGCTAGAAAGCTTCAGCCGCTCGAACACTTCAACCGCTCGAACGAGAAAACGACGAAGACAACACCGTACTCTGCTCGGTTGGATTGAACCGACGACCGTAGGCACCGAGCTCGTGACACACAAGATCGTGATGTGTTAGTATGCCTCCGAAGACACAAGAAAACAAAGCTTATGTTTTTGGAATCCCTGGTCGAAGACTTCTCGACTAGTTTGCCCTAAATGGATAAATTTTCTGCCTACAAACTCGAGCACTGGCTCAAAACCATACTTTTTATTTTTTTCTTTAGCATACAGAGCTTCATAAACCTCCTTCAAAGTAAGAATATCTCGAGTGTAGAGAATTATATCTTTAAACACAGAGAACAAAACAGGTAACGAATAGAATAGAATAATACCCAAATCTTCATTATCGTATTTGACCTCCATGGCTTCAAGGTTGGTGACCACATCTTTAAATGCGGTCAGATGATCTTGCACTGGTCCGCTTTCTACCAATTTGAGTGATAAAACTTCTGCTTCATGTGCATCTTGCTGTCAGATTCTTGGTCATACAGATCTGTTCCAATTTTAGCCACAACACAGCAGCGGTGACTCCTTCATAACTTCCTGAAGGATATTATTACAAAGATAAAGATGAATTTGAGAAGATCCTTACGATCTCTTCTTTAATTCTCCTCAACGGACCATTTAGTGGACATGTTGTCAGTTCCCAATAACACATCATCTAAATCAAGCTGTGATAGATATCTCATATGTTGACTTGCCAGAGACAAAATCCTATGTCATAGTCCAACGATGGAAGATCATACTTCGTTGATGGCATGTCGAGTATGCTCTAGATTGATCGGGCGAAGAACCAACCCCTGAAACCACTTGTTATGAAATCTACTAGACAAGATATGAAACAACGAAGTATAATTAGGAGTATGAGATAAATATTTAATTTGAAAAACCTTGTAAGAAAAATCATAAACACACAATCAATAAAATCACTATATGGAGGAAAAGTTACAAAACGCATTGTCACATTACAAGTGTACATAACTTGTGATGCATTGCGCTGCTCATGAGGCTTAAAGGGGATAAATAGTATTAGAAACAAGAGTCTTAGACGAGAAAGAAACAAAGTACTAATCGGTAATAGAAATAGAAACTTACTCAAAAACTGGAATAGTGACCTATTCGGAGATAGGAACAATACCCCGCTTATAGATGGAACAAAGCCTCAGAAGATGATAGCGAAGAGTTGTAATCGGAAGCACATCGAGTAGTCATGTCTAACTCAAGTTGTCGTAAACACCTTTAGACACTATATCCGGTGAGTTTGTGTAGGTTTCAACACAAGCACGAATATGACCCCAACGATAATCTTCGATCAGTTTGCATTATCGATTTGTTTACTGATCGGAATATATTCTTTTGAGCAAAAACTAATAGAAATTTTCAAGTGGTCGATAAGATTCGGACGATAGAATAACCGCAATGTATTCCAAGCAAAGACCTTTTTGGCCCCTATCGCGCGAGATTCTCGGATATGCCGCCTTGCATGGCGTTTTCCCTCTTCTGCCCCCTGGCACGGTCGCCGTGCGCGCGAGCCCCCCTGGCGCGGACACCGAGCACGCCACAACTCCTAGCACGCTGCCCCACCACGCCAGGAAGCTGGCGCTTTGCCCGACCGCCGCCCGCGAGAGCGGGTTCCAGCCACATCTTGTGGCATAGAAATCAAGACTCCAATGGAAGGCAGGAAAACTGTGACATATTTATTGCGTTTCTCTAGTAAAGTTGGTGGTGCACTAGAGAGTGTAATCTTTAAGGAATTTGGGCTGCAGAGACACATTTGATTTTCAGTTTTTCAAAAGATTCTACATCCTAGGGTGGTTGGGAAAACTGCTGGTTGCCAACTGTTTACTATATGAGCAATGCAGTCACATTATCAGTATGTGACATTATTTGGTCAACTGATGATAGATTCAGAGCCTAAGGTTAAGAGCTTGATGTGGCAAATTTTGTCAATGACTTTTGGAGAAACGATTTTGTCAAGTTAGTGACGATTGAAGGTGATCAAGACAGAATCTTGCGATATTCTTGCACATAAACATGTTCTACAAAACCAAGCAAATATTGTTGAACTAGAAACCAGCCAAATATTTCTTGGTCATTTCGTAGCCGTTAACCAAACAGTATTGCCATGCAGTATGCAAAGTTGAAAACAACAGAACTTCTGAATAAATTAGGATTATCATAGGATACACTATTATATACCTAGTTTTATACTAGTATAAGTTAACACCAAGGTGAAGTTGGCGACAAAAGGAGTTGTATCGAACATGACATATGGACTAATCAGTAATCATTTACCAGATCTGCATGACCATGAGTTCTTCAATAGGTAATAGGATATTACTCAATTAGAAGGTACCCATATTTCCTCACGTCACAACTGAACTAGCTTGTATTGCTTATCTTTAATGTGCATATACGTAGTGATGCTTAGAGCATCTCCAATAGTGACTTATAAGCTAGCTCTAAGCATATTATTTTATATTTTAATAGAAGAGAGAGAAAAGTTATCTCTTGATCAAGAGCTAGTCTCATACACACATTCCAAGATTATGTGAGAGTGTTATGTGAGGCTATTTATGTTATGAGATATGTGCTAAAAAGTTAGTACTATTGGAGAAGTTGTTTTAGAGCTAGTAACTAGTGTTGGAAATCTAGTCAATTTTCGACATATTTTAATCCAGAAATTTAGCATATAAAACATGACATAGAAAGGTATGAGCGATCTAACAATGATGTATTCATATTCGCTAATGAACAAACTAACAGCAACATCTATTAACAAATTCATAGCGCACAGAAAATACATCAAAGAAGTTTGCAGTTTATACCCTCGGGCGGGGCCAGTGCCGGAGGCACCAGAGGCGCCGTTACCATCAGTCGACATGATGGCCTATTCGGTGTAGGCGATCGAGGCGTGATGCAGGACGAGGCTTGATGCAGGAAGATGTTCGCAGTGTAGTCCCGCGAACAGTTCACCACTAGGAAGTAGACGTCGCAGATTGAGTAGTCGCGCCGATGCGCTCCCCAAAAACTTGATCGCCCGCCTACCCGTGCAGGTACACAAACGGACGAAGTTCCGGAGGTCTACTCGCCCAGAAACTTGTGCGCGCAAGGTTCTGGACCGGAGATTGCAGAGAGCAGCAACAAAAACAGAAGGAGAGAAAAACTGTTCTTTCGTATGGAGAGGAGAGCCTTCTTATGCTCTGTTCTCTTGTAACAGCAAAAATGAAGAGACCAGTAACTGCCGCCATTAGTCACCAGTAACTGCACCCATTACTCGAAAGTAACCGCAGCCATAATCCACTAGTAATCGCACTGTTCTCGCCGGTAGTCGATCGCGTTTGATTTTCGAATAGATAAAGAAAAACGCGCCCGCACCCGACACGCCTACGCGCGTACGTACGCACGCACACGCACACGCACATAAACACGCACCGCACGGCGCGGCGCGGCGCGGCGAGGCGAGCGAGCGAGCAAGCGCGCGCGTGTATTGGCTCTCTCCAATTCCATAAGGGGGTTACCACGTTCCACCTTTTAAAGTGGTGTAACTCCCATTCAATTCTTCATATGGGACTAAACAATTTTCTACCTAGCATTAGTTGTGGGCCTAGGAATTTCATTTGATTAATTGCTAAATTAAAATGGGCCAATCCCAATTAATCCAACAATCCCCACCAAATTTCAAGGCACACGAGAAATGCTCTCGATTCTTTTGTTGTTTGATATACCGGTGTTTCGATGGAGACTGTTAAGTTGAACATCCACCTAGGAAAGGAGTTACACTCATCCACAACTGAACAATGGACTATGCCTTGAATTGACAGTTTTGTGCGAACAAGCTTTACCCAATTCCTTTACTAGTACTAGGCTGCCTAAAGCATCCCCTCTGGTTGGAGCGTATAAGTCATACTCCATGCCTATTCATGAGTATCTAGAGATCACCCAAATCTCATAGACTGTGACCAGCAGTCGAACTCATATAGGTATGTTCTTTCTAAGATGTCATGTAGGTCGACATCTCTGCTTTAAAAAAGCCACTTGGATCACATTAAGGTAAAAACCAACCTGCCATACAGAATAGGAGAGAAGCGCATCACTGAAGAAATGAGCCTGTAAAGGTCTCTCCTCCCGATCAACCAACGACTTGTTTCACCATCCTACTTCACGGGATCTCCGATCACATAGAACAGTTACCACCGTGGTATGACTCATGTGGGTCTCGAGCCCATCTCACTCGATGCACTATCTATCACATTACGTGACAAACCCTTTGTAAATTGGTGCGCGATTCTTAGTATGTCGGACATAGTCGATGCTATAACTCCGAGTTTTTCAGCTTTACGACAGATTTCAACCGCCTCTTAACATGCCTAGATGACTTCATGTTGTCCTTAGAACTGTTCACCTTGATAATTACAATCGATTATCACAGGTTCATCGAGATAGCCGGTATCGGTTTTTCAACCACGGCGGATCCATAAGGAGTTCACGAAGCCACTCGGCCTCAACGATGGCGGTATCTAACGCCGTGAGTTCTCGCTTCCATTGTTGACCTCGTTAAGATGGTGCGCTTGCAAGACTTCGAGAAACAGCACCACCTCCAAGTGTGAACACATATCCACTCGTGGCTTTTATCTCATCAAGCATCGAGATCGGTTTGAATCACTATATCCCTCCGGTACCTTTGGGTACCCAAAGATAGTGAATGCCATAGCTCACGATTGCCTTTAGATAGCGCATCACTCTCTCAAGAGCACGCCAATGATCATCTCCGGATTTGAAACAAACCGCTTAGCTTGCTCACGACAAAACGAGATGTCGGGCCTCGTAGCACTAGCTAAATACATCAATGAACCAATGATGCGGGAGTATCTCAATTGATCCCTTGTTATTCTTGGTTTTCCTCAATAACACACTAGGATCATAAGGAGTAGAAGTAGGCTTGCAGTCACTATAACTAAAGCGACTCAAGACCTTATCCACATAGTGGGATTGCACGAGTGTAACCCCACTATCACCTTCTCTCAGTAGCTTAATGTTAAGAATCACATCAGCCACTCCCAAATCTTTCATCTCAAAATTCTTGGACAGAAAGTCCTTGACCTCCTCAATCACATTGAGGTTGGTCCCAAAAATCAGTATGTCATCAACATACAAGCACAAGATCACTCCTTCTCCCCCACCATAGCAATAGTACACACATTTGTCAGCTTCATTCACAACAAAGCCAGCAGATGTCAAAGTTTTGTCGAACTTCTCATGCACTACAAGAAATGTGCCAATCTGTGACGTATTTTGCATGACAAAGGCTGAAAATGTCACTAAACCATCTGGTTTATGACGTATTTAAAGTGACATCTGGGTTTAGTGACACAAAAAAACATATGTCATTAAAAATGTCATAAAGCTAGCTTGGAATGAGGTAATGACGATATTTGGTATGTCATTATGTCCAATGTCGAAATGTCATAGATCTATGACATGGATTTTTGCGTCACAAAATTTTAACTGAATTTTTTTCAAGGATAATTAGCCACGTTGGCAGGACCCACTGCCACGTGTACACGTGGGACCATGACATGCGTCATATTTGCATATATTTAGCTCAATTTGGATCATTTTACATTTTTGTGCTTTTTCTGCAGGCCGGCGCGATCGAGGTGCATATACGACAATTCTGGACTTTCGGGCGCGCCGTGCGGATATGCGCGTCGTCACGGATCAAACCGCGCTGAAAACGGAGCTCCGGAGGGCTAATTCAGAAGAAATCAAATTGGGAAAGGACCTATTTGCAAATTCCAGAACATCGTGGCCTAATTCGTAAAATTTCCAAATCCCCCCATTCGGCCTAAGTAGCAATTTTTTCCTTGAGCCGGCCATTTCCTTCTCGGGAAAATTGTATATATGCCCCATAGTTATCAATGACTTGTAAATTTGCCCCCAACTTAGATGACTTTGCTCTTTTGCCCCATACTTGGAGTGCACCCTTATTATTTTGCCCCACTACCCACTTGGCTGCTATTTTAATTTTGTTTTTCATTTCTTAGCATGTGAAATGACAGATCTACCCCTGGCTCATTTTCCTCATTTCCTCATCTTCCAGACCGACCCCTCATTCTCCTCCCCGTCCCCCATTTCACTCGGCTCTCTTCCCCCGTCTCCTTTCACACCGACGCCGCGCCGCCGCTCCTCCGCCTCCGGTTCCGGCGCTCCCCTCGGCTCGGCTCTCCCTCACGCGCCTCCTCCACTCGCGCGGCCCTGCCGTCGCGCCTTACCCACTCGCCGCCGATTCCAGCGGTGCCGCACCGTCGTCTCCTCGGTTCGGCTCCCGATGCGCCGTCCCCAGCGCCGCCGCGCCAACCGCCCCGCTGGCCGCTCTGTGCCTCCCGGCCGCCGCTCCTCCGCCTCGGTTCGGCGCTCCTCGGCTCGGCTCTCCCTCACGCGCCTCCTCCACTCGCGCCGCCTGCCGTCGCGCCTTACCCACTCGCCGCCGATTCCAGTGCACGTTCGTCTCCTCGGTTCGGCTCCCCGACGCGCCGTCCCCAAGCGCCGCCGGCGGCCCAACCGCCCCCGCCTTGCCGCTCTGTGCCTCCCGGCGGACCACGGCCAGATCCGGTGCTCCTCCTCCCCCGCGCCAACGGAGCCAGCCAGATCCGGTCGTCCTCCTCCCCCGCACCAACGGAGCAGCCAGATCCGGTCCTCCTCCCGCACACAAGAGGTAAAGGATTGCCACTGCTCATTGGGATCCCCTGCTCATTTTGTTGATTAGATTTGTTTGTGTTTTGAGTGGATGCTGTGATTAGGTGTGCGGGATGAATTAGGGTTGTAGATTAACTCGTCGATGAGCGTGTGATGGTGGAAGGAGGTGCTGACAATGTAAATCAGTGTTTCCTGGAAGCCTCACGCTTTGGAAGCACTGAGCTTGTACGCATTCTGCTGAAGGAAATCGCCATTGTTGATCTTAACACGGGAATTAATTGTTGTGTTTCATATTATGCAGAATAAGAGTGTGAATGGCATTTTATTTTGCTGTTCTGGAAGCATTTGTTCTTGCAAGTTGTTTTTATGCAAATTAGACCAGAATAATGATGATCCATATAGAAAGCATACTTAATCAGTGATGGCATTTTTAGACTTTAGACTCTTATCATATAGAAATTGCACTATTTGTATTGTATATATGTTAATGTTGGTTTCTGGCACCACATTGCATGTGAAAGTTCATGCTTCACCTTGGTTGGATGAGATTAATACTAAGGCCATGCTGCTTTCCTGTGCGGTCTGGAAGATGAGGGTGAAATGGGGGACGGGGAGGAGAATGAGCGGTCGGTCTGGAAGATGAGGAAATGAGGA
Source organism: Dendrocalamus sinicus (assembly GCA_036346575.1). Taxonomy (NCBI): domain Eukaryota; kingdom Viridiplantae; phylum Streptophyta; class Magnoliopsida; order Poales; family Poaceae; genus Dendrocalamus; species Dendrocalamus sinicus. The sequence continues at coordinate 48,550,074 of CM070641.1, read as the reverse complement.
AAATGAGCCAGGGGTAGATCTGTCATTTCACATGCTAAAAAATGAAAAACAAAATTAAAATAGCAGCCAAGTGGGTAGTGGGGCAAAATAATAAGGGTGCACTCCAAGTATGGGGCAAAAGAGCAAAGTCATCTAAGTTGAGGGCAAATTTACAAGTCATTGATAACTATGGGGCATATATACAATTTTCCCTTTCCTTCTCCTACCTCTCCTTGCTTTCTCTCACCTCCCCCTGTCTTCTCACCATCGGCGCCGGCGAGGGTCGGCCAGACTCGCCGGCGGTCAATCGCAGTGCCCCTCCTCCTTCTCCACCGGTGCGCCGCCACACCCTGCCGCTCCTCCTCTACCACCGCTTCTCTTCCCTCACCTCGCCGGTCGCCTCCCTTCTCCACTGCTTCCCCCTTCCCTCGCTTCTCACCGCCGCCGCTTCTCCTCCACCGCATCTCTCCGCTGCTTCCTTCCTCTTCTCCACAGCGCCGCCGCCTACTTACTTCCCCGCCTTCCTTCTACCTGCGCCTCCCCTTCTGCGCCGCCATCTACTTCCTCCCGGCCGCCCCTCCTTCTCCGGCGCGCACCTCCTTCCCGCTCCCCGGTCCGCCCGCCGCTCTCCCATCTTTCCCACCTCCGGCTCCCGCCTCCATCTGCTCCTCAACCAGATCCGCCGCCGTTTCTCCTCTTCCTCCCACTACTCCGGCCGGTACCCCTTCTATACTTCCTTCTTCCCCACTCGCCGCCTTCTCCTCGTGCGTGTGGTCGTCGTAGTTATGTGTTGTCGCGTGCGTCCGTCATCTAGTTAGCCGTCGACCGTTTTCTCCCTCGTTCTCTCTTAACTCCCTCTTTGCTTCTAGACTCCCCCAGTGCTTCTCGACTTCCTTCTTCAGTCTCGCGGCTGGCAAAGCTTGCCACCGTGGCGAGCAGGCCGACGTTTTAGCTTCAAGCGAGGCTGATCTACCAAAGACTGTGCGGGGTGTTGATTCGTTCCTCTTGAGGTGCTTCCTGCAAGAAAGGTATGGGTTTGCTTTGGTGTGCCATTTTTTTATGAAGCATATTGTTACAACTAAGTGCTTAGGAGTTACTTACGGTGTGTACAGATTGCATTTAAGTGATTACGTGTCACATGTTTCATAAATTTGGTCAAGTATATTATGTAAGATTTGTTGAGCAAGTGTTTTCCATGAATTGATGCAGATGGACAGATCTTGGATCAATAGTAGGCTCTTTAGCAAGGAACATGTGGAAGGGTGAATGAGTTCATGAGCTTTGTTTCTCGGAGATTTAATGATAATGAAGAGATGCTATGTCCATGTCGTCGGTGTTTGAATCGGGCTCGCAAACCTAAAGGACAGGTGGAAGATCACTTATATATTCATGGGATGGCTAGCACTTATACGACATGGATACATCATGGAGAACCGTTGGAGATTGTATTGCAGCAGAATGAAGCCAATGTTGATGAAAATACTAGTCTCAATGAAGATCTTGGTATGAATGTGGATGAAGAAGATGACCGTGATGAAGGAATTCGTGTTATGGTAGAGGAATTGTACGCAGCTGAAGATGAAGGTACAGGGAAACGGTCTATGTTTGCGATTCTTTTGGAAGAGATGAAGCAAGAAGCGTATCTGGTGCACATTATACAAGATTTTCTTTTGTGGTCAAGTTGCTTCATATCAAGTCATTTTACCGAATATCTAATGTTGCATTCACAGCACTTCTGAAGTTGTTATCATCGGCATTCCTAGATTGCTCTATTCCTGCATCATACCAAGAAGCAAAGAGACTTATTCGTGCATTGGGGTTCGGATACAATTCAATCCATGTGTGCCCGAATAATTGTGTTTTGTTTCGGAAGAATTTAGAAGGAAATGATGTTTGTCCAGTTTGTGGTGCATCAAGATGGAAAGATAACGATGCAAGAAAGAAAATTCCTCAGAAGGTATTGCGGCATTTTCCGTTGATTCCTAGGCTAAAGAGAATGTTTTCTTCAAAAAAGATGGCGGAGGATGTGCAATGGCACAAGTTGAAGAGGAGAGCAGAGGAGAATGAGCTCAGCCATCCAGCTGATGGCGAGGCTTGGAAAGACTTTGACACAAAGTATGGGTGGTTTGCAGAAGATGCAAGGAACATCAGACTTGGCCTTACTACGGATGGTTTCAATCCATTTGGCAAAATGAGCTCATCGCACAGCATGTGGCCAGTGTTTCTCATCCCCTACAATTTTGCTCCGTGGGAATGCATGGAGCAATCCAATTTCATCATGGGCCTACTTATTCCTGGTCGAGAGTGCCCAGGAAAAGATATCGATGTATTCTTGGAACCACTTGTTGAGGAGTTGCTAGAGCTATGGAAAGGAGTCCCTACTGTGGATGCAATCAGTGGAGAGAAGTTTGATCTACATGCTGCAGTCATATGGTGCATTCATGACTATCCAGCTTTGAGCACTTTGTCGGGTAGAGTCACGAGAGGATATTATGCTTGTGTGCATTGTGACAAAAATCCTTGCTCCAAAAAGATAAGGAATAAGTTATGTTACATTGGGCATCGGTGGTTCCTTCGAAGGGACCATCCATGGAGGAGAAACAAGGGATTTGATGGTAAAATAGAAAACCATGAGAAGCCAGAGCAATTTACTATGGATGAGCTGATGGTGTAACTAGAGAGGGTCAAGGATGTTAGACCAGGAAAGCATCCTAAAGGAAAGAAGAGAAAGCGGAATGAAGAAGGCCAATGTTGGAAGCGAAGGTCATGTTTGTGGGACTTGCCATATTGGTCAAGTTTGAAGCTGCGTCATAATCTAGATGTGATGCACATTGAAAAAAATATATGTGAGTACATCCTTGGTACATTTCTAGGCATGTCTGGGAAGACAAAGGACACTATAAACTCTAGGCTTGATTTGGAAGACATGGGCATACGGAAACATTTGCACTTGATCCGTGATGGAAATTCATATAGTGTTCCTCATGCCCCCTACACAATGACTAAAGCCCAAAAGCTTGAGTTTTGTGAATTTTGAGAAGTGTAAGATTTCGGATGGCTACGCTTCCAACTTAGCAACATGTGTTACCGCTGATGGATGCAACCTTCAAGGACTGAAAACACATGATTGCCATATTCTACTTCAAAGGATCTTACCTGCAACTGTTCGTGGAATTATGCACAAGGACATATATGAAGCACTTGCTGAATTAGGTAACTTTTTCCAGCAACTTTGTGCAAAAACCTTGAAGTTAGATGTGTTGAAAAGGATGAGAGATGAAATCCCAATCATTCTGTGCAAACTTGAGAAAATATTTCCTCCTTCTTTCTTTGATGTGATGCTGCACTTGGCTGTTCATTTACCTGAAGAAGCAATTCTTAGAGGTCCAGTACAGTATGGGTGGATGTACCCAGTTGAAAGAAGGTTGTTAACATTGAAACGGTTTGTGAGAAACATGGCAAGACCTGAGGGATCCATTGCTGAAGCATATGTTGCAGCAGAGTGCTTGAATATTTGTTCGAGATACTTTGATGATGATGTGGAGACACGACACAATCGGGAGGGAGAACAGAGCGTGTTGATTTGTCAAAGGTGACCTCTGTTTTCCAGCACGGAGTTCATGTTCTTGGAGCCACAAAGATTACGTATCTTCAACATGACTACAAAAAAATGGTTTGGTTTGTGCTAAACAATTGCCCGGAGGTTGAGCCGTATATTGAGTATGTCATCCCTTTTACCCCTTCAAGTTATTCAAATAAACTAATGCATATGCATAATGTTTGAATTTACTACCAATTTCAGGATGCATAAGAAGGAGTTGGAGGATGCAAGATGTTCTAATGTTGAAAAAACTCTTGAAAAGCAATTTTCGTCCTGGTTTAAGGAGCATGTGAGTGTGATATCCACTACATTACTTTTGCCGTATATAATTAATCAGTTGTATTGGTATTAATCATGCTGAATATTCATTCAGATTGCAACACTCCGTTACGTTGAAGGAGAAGAGATAAATGATGAGTTATTGGCATTGTCATGTGAGCCTGATTTGCGGGTTCGTATTTTTTCAGCATGTCTTGTTAATGGTGTTCGATACCACACTTTAGACCGTGAGATGAATCGAAGAACACAGAATAGTGGAATTATGGTTGAGGGCACACATGCGAACCAGGATATTGAGTTTTATGGTTGCTTGAAGGATATAATTGAGCTAAGGTATAACTCATATTTGGGTGGTCACCGGACAGTGGTTCTATTTCGATGTGATTGGTTTGACACTCATGGGAAGAAATGCAGAATGAAAGACGATGGAATTTTTAGAAGCATAAATCAAGGCAGTTTATGGTACAAAGATGATCCTTTCATTTTAGCAACTCAGGCAACAAAGGTATTTTACCTTGAAGACACCAAGTATCGCGAAAATTGGAGAGTTGTTCAAAAGTTTTCACATAGGCATTTGTGGAGTGTGGCTGAAAATGACAAGGATGATGTACCCAACGTAGTGGTTATGTCTTACCAAAATGATGATTGTGAAGCGGTTCAAGTTCAAAGTGCAGCAAGTTTAGACAATGAAGATCCTGTCATTGAACGTAGTGCTAATGTAGATGCTATTTTAGTTGATGAACTCCGTAGCAATAGGGAAGGGGAAGTGCAATGGAATGACTCAAGTGATGAGGAAGATGATACTGGGCTCCAATATGTGACCGATGATGAGGGTCGAAGAATCACTCCTGAGGATGATCTCGATGATGATAGCGATTAGGAGTAATAATCTTTGAGCTGCTACATTGACTTTTTTGTGTGTGTTATGAACTTAGTTGCTCTATTGATTTGTGGTCCATCCAATCATTTTAGAACATGCTGTAGTAGTGTTGCTCAGGAATATTTGAACAATATTTTAAAATATAAACTCCATTTGTGGTTGAACATATTGTTCTTGCAATTTCTGCAATATGGCCTAAAGAGCGCTGCTCATGGTGTTTGTTGCCTATTTTTGTGATGATTGGAAAAAAGAATAATCTAACATGTCCAGAGTATAAGGACACCAAAACCAACTGGATATACTGGACGTGCATAATTCAATCCATCAGTATAGTTAGACTCACCGTAGCCCATAGGTATAGTTCAAAAACTTTTTTATTTGGAAAATAATTTTTTGGTATGAGTATGGTTTGTTCCTAGTCACTATTAATTGTTTCTTTTGCTACTGGTCCCTAAAGAATTAAAGCTATCTGATTTTTCCCTTTTGCTTTTGTAGTTTGATATGGCAATCTAGAGCATATATTTCGATGCTCCATTTCCTCAGTTGTGTCTAATTTGCCATCATATGCACTGGCTAGTCTGAAAGAGGTTACTTACCCATTCACCAGTGCCCATTAGGAAGCACTGAAAGCCCTTTGGCATGATTCTTTTCCTGGAACTGAACTTCTAGGACTAGTGTCAGACCAGTGGAAGGAGATGGGATGGCAAGGGAAAGACCCATCTACAGATTTCAGGTATTGATTTTTCCCCCTTTATTCCCATGTGTGTCCTTTAAGCAAACAATTTGTCAGTTAAATTTCAGATGTGAAATCATATGTTGTGATGGAATTACAGGGGCGGTGGATTTATGTACTTTTACATGATGCATTTTCAAATTTTGTGCAGGATGAAGGTTATTGAAGAAAAAGTAAGTTCCTTGTACTCATTCCACATTTTAAACATGTTGTATCAAGATTAAAAGATAAAGGGGGTAGCCGCAGATCTGATTTATGATATTTCATAATATGATTTGCATAACTTGTGGATTAACCGAGTTCTTCTGTAAACTGACCAATAGATTTTGAGCTTGGGTGCTATAGTTATTGCATGCTTTTGACCTGATCTGATTTTGCTCTAATTTTCCCCTAGCGGCGCGTCCGTGATTTCCGTGCACTTCTGTCGGAGGTCATTACTCCAGAGAGAGCAACTCGGAGAACAGATGAAGGAAAGACTGCAATTAACTCTTGGAGCGAAGCAAAAGGCCTTCTAAGATCTGATCCAAGGTACAACAAGCTGGCAAGTAAAGACCGAGAGTCTATTTGGCGGCGCTTCACGGATGATATGGCGAGAAAACTGAAACAGTCAGATACAAAGGAGAAATTGGATACAGATGGGATACAACTTAGGTCCTCTGATCCGCCAAGGCGGAGGTAGTTTGTACAAATATCCACTTGTAGTTCCCTAGTTGCTATTATTCTTGCTGGCAGTTCAGGGCCTCCTCTGTAACAAACTGGCGTTAAATTATCATAGCCAGTTTCGATACTAAGGGCCTCCATGTTTTAGAAGATTTTGGCCATGCAATTCCACTGCCCCTTCTGGAGCCATCTCATGCCATCAGATGACAAATTGTTGCAACTTGCAATATAAATTTCCCTACAGACTACAGTAGTACAGTTGATGATGTATCCTGTTGCCTTTATTACTAATTTAGTAGGGGTAACTAGAGGTACCTCAAATCTGGTTGCCATTCCTCACGAGTTTGTGTGTGGTTTTTTAACTGGACCTGTACGTCTTATCTTCAGCATCAAATGGTATATCTGGCTTTGTTCTTGCATCTTCAATCCACCTTTTTAAGGACTACGAATGTAAACACAAAGATCGAACTACGAAAAAGTGTTAACAAATGTTACAACTACGAATGTAGACACAAAGATCGAACTACGAGAAAGTTAACGAATGTTACACCTTGAACCACAGACGTAATTCTAGACGTAGAACATTCCTGATCGAGCTAGTGCTGTTCTTACTTCTTACCTGGCTCGATCTTCCACTTTCACTTTCGGCACTGCATTTGCAAAAAAAAAACTCAACATGTGGGGGGAAGAAACCCCCAGGCATTAGCTTAAGAAGAAGGTCTTCTCACGCAGACCGAGAAAACCTCTGAACCCCTGCTCCACCCTTACACAGTGGCACCATCGCCCGACCTTTGTGAGACGACCGGCGGATCCTTTGGATCAACGCCTTGGCGGGTCCTTACACCTGTGCTTTGGTGTGGTAGCAGGCGAGGGGATTTTTTTCCCCAAGCCTGAAATTCGCTCCCATCGAGTCGAACCCGACTGGGGTGCTCTTGAGGCGCTCTAACCACCAGGCTAGAGGCCCTTTCGCGCACTGCATTTGCTATAGTGAGTGAATTCGTTATGTCTTCAAATTCTGGCTGTTCGTAAGACATAACGAAGATGCAACATACAAAAGCCCATATAATTTTGATTGACTTAAAAATCTTTTCAGACGTACCGATTAAAAGCGATTTACTGTAGCACATAAGTGCTTTTGGTATTATGACTTCGTGGGGCGGACGTTCGTGGACATTACGTCCATGGGCTGGGCCGAGCCAGACGCTCGTGGGAATTACGTCCCTGGTTCGGATGTCTGTGGGCTAGACATTTCGTGGGCCGGACATTCATGGGCATTGCGTCCCTAGGTTTACAGTCTTACACAGTGCACACCGCACAACTAGAGATGACAATTGGGCGTGGTGGGTACGAGTAGTGCTCGCTCATACCCGTACCCGCGACTCCGATTTACGCCTACGGGTATACTCGCGACGGACGATGGGTGAAGAACCTCGTCCATACCCATCGCTCGTGGGCATGCCCGTTTACCTGCGAACTGAGAGTCACCATATGAAAGTTGAACTAATGACAGGTACATATAAGCAGCAACAGTTGCTAGGAAATATAATCGCTATAAAAAAGTTTATAACAATCAATAACAATTAGATATATGCAAAAGTTTATAATAATCAGTAGTAATTAGAGATATTGCTATGACTGCACCACCTGTCAATCAGTAGCAATTAGAGATATTGCTAGAAAGTTCAATAAAGTTCAGAAAAAATATTAAATAAATTCCAAAAATCTCAGAAAAATTCACAGAAGTTCCTGGGTAAGTTTTGGACTTAAATAAAATATTTTCAACAACAGTTCTTGCATTAAATTTTAAATTTAATTTCCTTCAAAATACTTTTTAATTTTTTAAATAACTTTTTTTTAAAAAAACTCAGAAAAACATGGGATATCACATAAGGCGAGGGAGTAGCGGCGGCTGAGATTTCGGCCGGCACCTCCCTCCCGCTCAATTTTTTCAGGCGAAAGGACAAATTTATCCAGAAACTTCGATTACCTTGATTGAACCAAGGGCGGTAAGTCAAATCGCACCTCCTCCAACTATTCACATAACTGTACCCCAACCTAAATCGAAAATCTCGATCCGCTTGCCGTCGCGTCCAGCGCCCCGTCCGCCTCGTCGCGCCCACGCGTCCACGCCGCCCGCCCCGTCGCGTCCGCCGCCGCCTCCACCGCCGCCCGTCGCCTCCACCGCCGCTCGCCCGTCGCGTCCAGCGCGCGCCCCGCCTCCACCGCCCATCCTTCGGCCGTCGCGAGCGATCCACTGCCGTTTCATCTCCGCCCGACGCGATCGCCTCCACCACCTCGTCCGACGAGGCCGCTGCCGCCGACACCTTGCGCCGCCGGACCAAGCCCGCAGCCCCTCACGAGGTTTCCGCCCCGACGCGATCCGTCGCCGGACAGCACCGTCGCCCCGACGAGCCCCTCGACTCCGCCGAGATGGCACTGTAAGAAGGAGGGAGCGCAACACTTCGAGAGGCAACGGTGGGTAAAGAACTACCACCCATATCGGCACTTTGCCTTCCATGTGGTCGGAATATGTTAGGATGTGATTTAGGCCATCCTCGGTTTAGGGTTTAGGGTATTGATGTTCGATCTAGGTCCACCGCTTCCCCTTCCCTCGCTTCTCACCGCCGCTTCTCCTCCACCGCATCTCTCCGCGCTTCCTTCTTCTTCTCCACACGCCGCCTACTTACTTCCCGCCTTCCTTCTACTGCGCTCCCCTTCAAGGCGCCATCTACTTCCTCCTGCCGCCCCTCCTTCTCGCGCGCACCTCATTCCCGCTCCCGGTCCGCCCGCTCTCCCATCTTTCCCACCTCCGCCGCCGCCTCCATCTCGCTCCTCAACCGGATCCGCCGCCGCTTCTCCTCTTCCTTCCACTACTCGGCGGTACCCTTCTATACTCCCTTCTTCCCCACTCGCCTTCTCCTCTTACCCCACCTCGCGCGCCGCTCGCCATCCACCGCCTCATCATCTCCACCGACACCGAGGGCGCCGACATCCCCAACCCTGTCTTCTTCCTCAACGGCCGCCTTCATTCACTTCACCGACACTTCTCCGCGACATCTTCATCGGCCTCGACCCTCTGCTGCTTCTAATCCCAGGTTCACTCCAAATCCCCAATTCCTCCAGCCTTCTTACTTTTCACGATTAATGTTTACCTAATTTCATTAATTGTGCAATTTGTTAATTACTATCATTATTTGTGTTCGGTGAGACTGAATCGTGATTTCGATTTGGGGATCATGATGGATATGGATATGGACATTTTGATTTTGCTAGTTATTCATCTATCTGTGATTGTGGGATGTGATCTGTGCAATGTTTTGTGTTGTTTATGCAATATGTTAATACTGTTGGCAATTGTTTAGAAATTTTAGAATTGATCAGTGTGATCTGTTGGGCATTGACTATTATGTTAGCTGTGAATTGTTCCCAGTCCATGCTTTGTGGTCATGTGTTAGATTGATTAGCTTCATTTTGCTGTTAGGTGTCTATGTGGTTTGTGATCAGTTGTTAGTTTGTGTCTGTGTTGCGCGAATTAGTTAACCGGCGACCGTCTCTTTTCCCTCTTGCTATCTCAATCCCCCCTGCTTCTCTCAGCGGTCGATCGATAGTTAAGTCGTGCGTGTGGTTGTCGTAGTTATGTGTTGTCGCGTGCGTCCGTCATCTAGTTAGCCGTCGATCGTTTTCTCCCTCGTTCTCTCTTAACTCCCTCTTTGCTTCTAGACTCCCCCAGTGCTTCTTGACTTCCTTCTTCAGTCTCGCGGCTGGCAAAGCTTGCCACCGTGGCGAGCAGGCCGGCGTTTTAGCTTCAAGCGAGGCCTGATCTACCAAAGCAATGGCAATGGGTCATTGATTCGTTCCTCTTGAGGTGCTTCCCTGCAAGAAAGTATGGGTTTGGTGTGGTGTGCCATTTTTTTTTATGAAGCATATTGTTACAACTAAGTGCTTAGGAGTTACTTACAGTGTGTGTACAGATTGCATTTAAGTGATTACGTTCACATGTTTCATAAATTTGGTCAAGTATATTATGTAAGATTTGTTGAGCAAGTGTTTTCCATGAATTGATGCAGATGGACAGATCTTGGATCAATAGTAGGCTCTTTAGCAAGGAACATGTGGAAGGGGTGAATGAGTTCATGAGCTTTGTTTCTCCAATATGTGACCGATGATGAGGGTCGAAGAATCACTCCTGAGGATGATCTCGATGATGATAGCGATTAGGAGTGCATAATAAATTATTATTGAAAAATAAATTATTTTAGTATTCAGTATTCAGTGGTTCCCAGAGTCTGCAAGGGCTATGGTGCTTCAGGGGGCCAAAATATTGTTCTATCCCACTGCAATTGGATCTGAGGCCCAGGATAATAACCTGGATTCCCGTGAACACTGGGAGCGTGTCATGCAAGGCCATGCCGGCGCTAACTTGGTAGTTTTTGTTGTAATTTATAATTCACTGTTAGCTTCATTCAGGAAACATAATGATATTTGTTTTATTGTTGTTAATTTAAGTAATATTATTAGTTGGTGCAACAATTTCTTACCTTGAATTATCCAGGTACCCTTGTTGCTTCTAACCGCAAAGGAAGGGAAACTGTTGAGACTGAGCATGGCAACAGCACTATAACCTTCTGTGGGAATTCATTCATAGCAGGTAATTCAGCTTCATGATGTCTTTTACAGCGGGAGATAAAACTATGACAAACATGATCTTAAGATATATGGTGGTTTGCAGGGCCAACTGGAGAAATCGTGAAGCTTGCAAATGACAAAGATGAGGATGTGCTGGTAGCAGAGTTTGACTTGGATAAGATCAAGTCGACCAGGCACGGTTGGGGGATTTTCAGGGACAGGCGTCCTGATCTATATGAAGTGCTATTGACATTGGATGGCGAGAAATCATCATAAGCTCCACTTTCGTGATGTTTCACCAATTTCACGTTCAATAATAAAATGCTTGTCATGTAATGATCTTCCACAAAAAAAAATCAGAGATCAAAGCAATATATTACTGCATCACTGGTTTCTTGAAATTTTTTATGATATTAGTACTATTATTGGGTTTGATTACTGAAAGCAGGAAGAGGATCATAACTAGCAGAATCAGCATCTTTGATCTCAAAATGCCATTCACGATGGCTTTAACCGAGAACCATCAAGTCATCAACTTACTTTCACACGTGATTTGTTCCTTTTCCATCAACTGAGGTCAGGGTTCTTGTGAACGCCGACCTGTGAACCCTGAAGATCTAAGCTCTAAAGTGCACTGCAGCTTTCCACAGCTGATGCCTGGTAGGGTGCCACGAATCATCCTTAGCTGGGAGCTCATGGGTAGCCTGTAGAGTACTTGGTTACTTTTTTTTGGACGAGTATCTTTTGTTGATTCCTGTAACTAAGTCATTGAACTGCAGAATCGAATTCTGCAAGACAGTATCAATGGATTGACGAGTGATGCACAAACTAAACTAAAATTTCGCCATATTTACATCTGGAGCTCGAGAAGTGTTGGTAGTGGCGGCGCAGGCGGCGACGGTGTCGTGACAGCGCCGTGGATGGAGCCGTGCGCGGCCGTCGTTGTCGAACGGCTCCATTACCTGCGAGGGTCTCGCCGGCGTGGGCGAGCCCATGGCAGCGGGAGGCGTCGTCGGCGCCGCCGGCATCAGCGGCCGGCTCCTCTCATAGCCGTAGGCGCACGTCGTAGCAGCCATGCACGCGCGCGCTAGCGCGGTGAAGTGAACTCTGCTCTGCTTTCCTCTTGTTCGTGTTCGAGTTGAGTCGTCGCTCCTCTTGAGTTTCTATCTTTGGTCGCGCAAATCATAGGGGGGCGAGAAGATACGGGAGCCGGGACTCGTGGCCTCGTCTTGTTGCGTCTCTCGGACGGCAGACGTCTCGCGGACGGCGGTGGTCACTGCTGTTATGATTAGGCGTACGCCTATTGCCTCTGCGCGGCGGCGTTGGGCTGCGAGAAGATATTACTACTCGCTGCTGCTGCGTGCAATGCATGGGTCAGACTCACGGTTAGATCGGTGCCGCGGTGCGGTTCCCAATCTTTATGAAACACCATTCGTGCTGCTTTTAGGGCTGCAAAAACGTGTAGCAGATGATGTTGATCTGATCCCTCGTTTTAAGCTGTTTTTGTCTTCAGCTAGCAGCAATGTTATTCTGACCGGCAAAATTCGGTGTAGGTTGCCTTCGACCGGCATAATGCTAATGCAAAGCAAATGGCTGCCTGATTTTGGTCTTGCATAATAAATTATTTTAATTGTTACCGAGCTTCAACGAGCCGAGCTCGAGCCCAGGTCCAGGCTCGGACCTCAACTCGAGCTCGGCGAGCTCGTCTCATTTACAGCCCTACATAGCACTCATGTGTTACATGTTTAAATAATTCAACGTTTTTTTTTGTCACAATACCATAAGTTCTAAATTGTAGTAAAAACTAAACTCTAAAGGACACATAGCACTCATGTGTTACTATTTGATGTTTTATTTTCTTTTGCAATGGTAAAATAAAATCTTCCACATCAGCTATGTGCGTCCTACTCCATTTACTACACTGCATGCATTCCAACCGATATGGTAACAGCAATATCCAACCGAATCTAACCTGTTTTCACCCCATCAAGGCGCCGGGCGGCCGAGATTTCGCCGCACCTCTCTCCCGCTCAATTTTTTCTCGCGAAAGGACAAATTTATCCAGAAACTTTGGATTACCTTCGATGGAACCAAGGGCGATAAAGTCAAATCGCACCTCCTCCAACTATTCACATCATCGTACCCCAACCTAAATCGAAAATCTCACCCGCGCCCGCCCCGTCGTCCCGCCCACCGCCGCCCGCCCCACCGCCGCCCTTCGCGCTCGCCTCCACCGCCGCCCGCCCCGCGTCAGCGCGCCGCCCGCTCGCGTCCGCGCCCGCCCATCGCCCATCCTTCGGCTCGTCGCGAGCGCCCACTCTGCCGTTTCATCTCCGCCCGACGCAGTCGCCTCCACCACCTCGTCCGACGAGGCCGCTGTCGCCGACACCTTGCGCCGCCGGACCAAGCCCGCAGCCCCTCACGAGGTTTCCGCCCCGACGCGATCCGTCGCCGGACAAAGACCGTCACCCCGACGAGCCCTCGACTCCGCCGAGATGGCACCGTAAGAAGGGAGGGCGCAACACTTCGAGAGGCAACCAGAGGTAAAGAACTACCACCCATATCGGCACTTTGCCTTCCATGTGGTCGGAATATGTTAGGATGTGATTTAGGCCATCCTCGGTTTAGGGTTTAGGGTATTGATGTTCTGATCTAGGTCATTTCGGGTATATAATTTGGATTTGTTCTATTTAAGGATGTTCGAGATGAAAGATACCTCTGTCAGCATGTTTTGGTTTTCATCTGTTAGGGTTTTTTTTCTTCTGTTCTAGCTCAACTAGATCATAAGGTTGTTAGAATGTTTTTTATCAGAATGTTTTGGTTTTGATCTGCTAGGATGTTGGAAATACAATAAGGCTACCACTTTGTATGAGCACATACACACATAATTCAGGGGCTGTGTTCAGTTGCACGTAGGACATATATGCCTGTTTAAATTGTGATTACAGTCCTTGTTGTTCCTGGTAGACATTACTTCCATCTTTACGTTTCATACATTTACATCATCTATGTTGTGCAAATACAGAGCCGCAAATGACGGACTATGAGAGGAAGAGAGTGCAGAACATGTTACGTAACAATCAGATGTTCCAGCGGCTCGGAGTAGGAGCTTTAGCTCAAATGGTGAACAGTGCAAAGCCCAAGGTTGCTGCTCGTGCAGACTCGGGCACCTTGTATGAACCTGAACCTGAGGACGACAATGAAGGTGTTGTTGAGAAGGTATATGGAATGTTACGTTTGATAGACTTAATCCTTGCTTATCCACTAACTTACTTGGTTAATCAAACTTCACTTGGTAGTAATATGAATGCTAGTTTTAAGGTTAGAGAAGCTTTTGTAGGTACTGTCTGCTGAGAGCGCTCCTTTCTTTTTGTCCTTGCAAGGCAGCGACTACCTTTGATTTTGTTTTTGTTCAATAAACTAAACCTATTTTGTCTTAGTTCAATATGCAGATTCATTAAATTTTTTAGATTCTTGTATAATGCAGGAAGCCATGCTGGATTTGGAGCCTGAACCTACTACCAATTTGTTAAGGGATGAGACAACGTGCATTGGAGGATCAAGACAGTCGAAGAGAGTTATGGCTGTCCAGGAGGAAGACCAACCCACAAGAATTACAAGGCAGCGAACCAGGGAAATATCTTCAGCACTTGAAGATAGTCATGCTCAACAACTCGACCCACAAGATGGTTCCTCGAAGATGCACCAATAACTGGACTCACCCAACCCAACAACCGAATAGTGTAGGCGATGAAGGCAAGCTCTCGCACTCCTCTCCTCTATTAAATATTTGCTGTTCTAATCATATGATTTCCACTAATTGTGTGAACCACGATTCATGTTAGATGGATGGTTGAGAGGAAGGAATGTAGGCAGAGATTTGGACAGAATTTCAAGAGGGTTGTGCGCTAAGTTTCCAGTGCAAATTGCTGAAGGAACCGCGACTGAAGCACCTATGCAAGTCGCTAAACTAGCGGTACCGAGGTGGAATTGTCCTACGGGACCATATCCCAATACTCCCACACTGGAAGGAGTATAAGAAGGATGAGGCTCTAGTGACAAACTACATGGGCAAAATTGCGGTAAGTACCTCCGGCCTTTCCCAATGGGACATCAGCATCCTTTCTAAATACATGCTACTGCCTTCTTAAGTAAAATGAGTAGGCTGATTTGAATTGTTAATGTTACTTTAATCACCATATATGCATGTTTATGTTCAATCACACATGAACTAGGCTTTTGATTTATTAGTTTAGCAATACACGCACCTTAATTCTTAATATCTATTTATTGATTTGCTAGCTCGTGCGTGGTTTTCGGTCTCTCCACAACACTCACTACTACCAGTTCATCGAAATCACAAGTGGTCATTGTACTTGTAGTACCTAGTATCATTATTACATTACCGCTCGATCATCTCGGCTCAAGACCACTTAATTGTAGCTCGCTAGATTCAGCGGTAGTGTATCATCGATCCACACAACACACACACTGCACCAGCTTAGTCACTACTACCATAGTAATTTGGGACCAGCTTAGTAATTTGGGACTCGAGACACACACGCACCACTTTAATCATATCATCGCTTAATTAATTTGTAGCTATTTCCATCTATCATCGCTACCTTAGCAATTTTATTTTCCAGGATGTGACATGCAATTTAGGACCTTAGCTATTTCCATCTATCATCGCTACCTTAGCTATTTCCATCTATCATCGCTACCTTAGCTATTTGGGACTCAATCATATCACTGCTACCTTATCTTCTATAGAGTCAATTCACCATGGACCCAACCAAGAAGTTTGGTCAAAGTGCATGCACCGATTTGCTCGAGAGGTGGATAACGCCAAATGAGGTATAAGTTAAAGAAGAAATTCTTTAATGGCATACATGCAAACCAAGTCAGAACAACTTCACCATTGTCCACTATGAGTGACATGCAGTGGAAACAACTTGTGGACATGTGGTCTAACCCAAAGCACAAGGTATCCTACATGTATATTTCTCACAAAATTTGCCTTTAAGAAAATGATACGCTGTCCCACTAATGTATGCCTTTCTGAGGAAAAGTGTTTGAAAAATAAGGACGATCGTGAGCAAGTTCGGTACCAAAGAAAGGACGGATCGCGGTGCCTCATCGCTCGATGCTATGTCGCGATAAGACATAATAAACTTGATCTGGTCAATTTCTCCCCGTAGTTGCCCACTAAAACAGTTACATTACATGCCATTTGATCTCTCTTAACAGCAAATCAGATTATATATTTTTTGTCATTTGATGTGCTCGATGTGGATGTGCTGTCTATGCCTGCGTATTAATTGCTCACCATCTTTGCCAACTGAAAAGTTAATTTTCATGTTATTTGATCTTTTTTAAGAAATCCGATAGTATAAATTTATGAGATTTGTTGTGCTTGCTGTGGCTGTGCTGGTGGATTTACATGTTAGTTATGTCAACATTGCATCCTTTATGATTGACTTTTTATCCTTTCTGTTACTTGATTGTTTGGTGGTCTGAGAGGCAATTCTTATTTAGATAGCTTCTTTATGTGTTTTTGCTTGGTGGATGGCGGTGTTGCAAAGCCTGTGAATCTTCTTTGTTTCCCTTCTTAAATTGTGTACCTTTTTTCTTTAAAGTCTTGTTCAACAGCATTGTGCTCTAGTGTTCTATGGTTTGTTACTATAATTATGATATTTAATTTCTGTACGGATGATCTTTGTGTAGTACGACTGCAAGGTTATCTTTTTTCTGTTGGGAGCAATTGTTTTAAGTAGTGATGAGCTTGCCTGCCTGTACTGCATTCCCAGGTCTGTAACGCTGTTTAAGTGCTGATTTTACACTGAACTTCTACCCAAAGGCAATGTTTTCTTCCCTTTTTTCCCACTGAAGAGAAACCTGAATTTCACTACCTCCCAAAATTGTGAGAATATAATGACTGCCATCTTCTAGTTATAAATAAGTAATTGTTGTTTGCCATCTTGATGAAAAACTAGCTCCTCATCCTTTTTTAAATAAGGAATGCAATTCTTTCTTCTCCGTGAACTGGCATGAATATGAAAGAAACGGGTATTCGGGTCCCCTTCTTTAAGCCATACAAACCTTGATCTTTGTCAGGCAATAGTGCGCTCAAGTGAAGCCAAGTTGAGACACACTTTCTTGATCTCCTTTCTTAACCAAGACTCCTCACCAGTAATTTGTCTCCTGTCCTGAGCTTGAAGATGAAATAGCTTGAAGGTAGCAATTAGGAAAAGAGTCTTCCCACTCAGCTGAGACTAGCACCCTGTCCAGACGTTCAAGAGTTGGTTGTTCTCTTTCATTGCTCGGTATAGAGCCTACCGTGAAGATATTAAGTTCTTGTTCATCGATATATCTTCCGAACCTACCCATATTTCTTCTATCCAGAATAAGGTTGCTCTTATCGCTGGCCAAATATATCATGTTGAGGTCTCCTACAAATGTCACGCCCCCTGACAGCCACTTCTGATGATCCTCAACTCGTTTAATAACTCCCACCTTATCACATCTCTATCAGATTAGTCAAATCACTTGACGTTTGCTACTACTGCTAGCATACTAGTTTGAGCAGGCTCTCTGTTCTCTTGTGAGCACAATGCAAAGCCATCAACGTACTCAAGATTTCACCTCAGATCTGAGGATGAGAAACAATTTGCGTATATCAGATTTAAGAAATGATTTCATGCCGTGCTATATCAAATATACTACTAATACACTTGCTTTTTACAGTTGTACTACCATCTTTATCTGTTATTAATTGATTAATTGATTGTTTGCATTAAATTTCAGAAGCAAACTAAATATAAGGATGCACCACCAAGTGCTATTGACCTTTTCAAGGAGACTCATTGCAGCAGCAAAACAGGTTTTAGTGAGAATGTAAAAAATGCTATTGTGAGTACTTCTTACTTTGTTCCTCTGTTCCTCTGTACTCTATTAACATTAGCTGCGATACAAACATTCATGAATCGATTTTATGGGTTTTGATAGGATGAAATGGAGGCCATCATTTCTGCACCACCAGGAGAAGACCATGTTGCAAAGAATCCTACCAGTGTTCTTGAAGTTTTGCCAAAATCAAAGTTCCTTCAAAATGTTGGCATCGAGTCTACAAAGACAATGAGAAGCACCAAAGCGCAAGGCGTGTGGAGGAGCTTGAGAGTCAATTAATCGCAGAGAGGCAACAATCATCGAACTTCGATCCGAGTTGGGTGAAATGAAGAAACAAGCGGCGGAGGATAGGGAGGCAATGAAGAAGCGGGAAGAAGAGATGAGAAAAGTTGAGGAAGCAAGGAGACGAGATCCACAGCTTACTTCGTCGTGCGCTGGCGGCAATTCGCAACTAATGGTGAGCGATGAAGTACAGATACTAAATGAGATAGCGCTTGTCATTTTGATGCGTCGTGAACCTCGGGGCGCTTGTGTGCATGGCACGTGTGCATGGCGTAAACAGTTTTTGAGTAGCAAGCGGCTTGTGATGTGACCAGATGTGCATTTTGCCTATCTGTATGCTCTAATTGCAATTTTGCGAGATGTTTTCATTCAAATTGAACCTGTTTTGAGCTTAGTTGTCGTCGTGCTTTCAATGCAGGAATGCTTGGTACGTGCAAGTTAAGTTTTAAATTTGAGACTGCTACATCCGTGATGGACAATGGATGTAATAATATTCAGACTTGATGTGTGAATATATGAGTTTGAAAGCTGTTCGATTATGTATGGGTTTATGTATGTTGAGTTGTGATTATGAATGTGCTGATTATAAATCTGCTGTACAATGGTCTGTGCATGTATGAAAAATAAATCAGGCTGGCCCAACAATTTGAAACAATCTTTGCTCGCCCAAAAAAGGAAGTGCACTGAAAAATAAGCGGTGGCCCACATGAACTAGACAGTGGTAAAAAAATCTGTGGGCTGAATTATACAGATGGGCTCAAAATGGGAATTAAGAGTTGGGCGAAACAACATTTGGGCGAGATGGGCTAAAAGCACCTCGTTTTATGACGTTTTTATGGGCTTGGCCCATTTTACTCGCCTACAACATGGCTTTAGCGACCAAAATCAGGTTAATGACGTTTTTTCATGCGCCACGTGGCGCCACGTCGACCTCTTATGGCGTTTTGGATCCTCGTGGAAGTGTCCTCGTGGCATGGCATACGGGCTATGACGAAGCGAGCGTCACTATACTTAATGACGCTTTATCGTAATGTCATTAGCTTGTGACGCAAATTCCACAAACGTCACCGATAGTGGTTAGAGACGTTTGATCGGTGACGCAGGTGTTTTCGTCACGCACGCGTCATAAACGTTGTTCAGTGACATAAATCCCAGAAATTATGACGGAAATACAACGTCAAAAGATGGCACATCTCTTGTAGTGATGCCATTGCTTAGGTGCTTGCTTTAGGCCATATAAAGACTTTAACAACTTGCACACCTTTCCTTCTTGACCTTCTACCACAAACTCGTCTGGCTGATCCATATAAATCTCCTCCTCCAACTCTCCATTTAGGAAAGCTGTCTTAACGTCCATTTGATGAGCGAGAGACCATGAGAGGCAACCAGGCAAGTAGTACTCGAATTTTGGTCGGTCAGACAGGTGAATAAGTATCAAAGAAGTCCTCGCCTTCTTTCTAGGTATAACCCTTGGCCACAAGCCTTGCCTTGTACTTTTCAATTGTACCATCAAGCCTAAGCTTTTTCTTGAAAATCCATTTACATCCTACAGGTTTACACCCATAAGGACGGTCAACGACCTCCCAAGTTCCATTAGACATAATAGAATCCATCTCACTCCGTACTGCTTCCTTCCAATAGTCAGCGTCAGGAGAAGAATATGCCTCTTCCATGGTTCTTGGAGTGTCATCCACGAGATATACAATGAAATCATCACCAAAAGACTTTGCAATCCTCTGTCTCTTACTCTTTCGAGTAACTTCATTGTTATCCTCTTCAGGATTTTCCATAGGCGTTTCCTCAACATGTTCTATCAGCACAAAAGAATCAAGGGAAATTATAGGTTCTTGACTAGATGAGCTAGGTACATCATTATTCATAGGAAATTCATTCTCAAAAAATGTAGCATCTCTGGATTCTATGATTATACCAACACGCATGTCAGGTACTCCAGATTTTATAATTAATAACCTATACCCCACGCTGTGCATAGCATAACCAAGGAATACACAATCTACGGTTTTTGGTCCAAGTTTGCGCTTCTTGACAATTGGCACGTTAACTTTGGCCAAACATCCCCAGGTGCGCAAGTATGAGAGAGTCAACTTCTTCTTTTCCCATTCCTCGAATGGTGTTACTTCTTTGTTCTTTGTAGGAACTCTATTCAGGACATGACATGCGGTCAATATAGCCTCACCCCACCATTCCTTAGAAAGTCCCGCAGTGTCTAACATGGCGTTAACCAAATCGTTAGACTGCGGTTTTTCCTTTCGGCAAACCCCGTTTGATTCGGGAGAATAGGAGGCGTCCTCTCATGAATAATTCCATGTTCCTCGCAGAATCTGATAAACTCATTTGAAAAATACTCTCCTCCACGATCAGACCTTACCCGCTTGATTTTCCTTTCAAGTTGGTTTTCTACCTCAGCTTTATAGATCTTAAAGTAATTCAATGCTTCATCTTTTGTTTTCAATAAGTACACGTAGCAAAATCTAGTGCAATCATCTATAAGCGTCATGAAATATTTCTTCCCCCCTTTAGTCAACACGCCATTCATCTCGCATAAATCAGAATGAATGAGTTATATCGGTGCCAAATTCCTCGCCTCTTTTGCTGCCTTGTGAGGCTTGCGAGGTTGTTTCGATTGAACACACGCATGGCACTTAGAACCTTTGACCAAAGGAATTTCGGATTAAACTCATATTAGCTAAGCGCGTCATACACCCAAAATTAACATGACAAAGTCGTGAATGCCAAACATTAGACTCATCATCATCATTACACACATGGTTCACAATTTTATTACAGAATCCATCAAAGAAAAACGGAACAAACCTCCGCTCTCATAGCCTTTACCAACAAATGTTCCATACTTAGACACGACACATTTATTGGACTCAAAAGCAAGCCTAAAACCATCTCTACAAAGTAGAGATCCGCTAACGAGATTCTTCTTTATGGAGGGGACATGCTGCACGTTCTTCAATCGCACGGTCTTTCCCAAAGTAAACTTCGATCGACCGTACCAACACCATGAACAGCTGCATGCGATTCGTTCCCCATCAACAAGGAGCAACCTCGACCGACGATAAGATGAAAACAAGAAAATATCAGCACAAACATGAATATTAGCACGGTGTCAACCCACCACTCGGGTGATTGACAAGCGAAAGAAGCTGTAGGTAAATAATTACCGTACTCGATGTTCCTCCAGCGTCACTAATAACCATGTTGGCGGACTTCTTACGCTTATCCTTGCGGTCTGGACAATCCTTAGCCCAATGGCGAATCACCGCACACAAAGGCCGCCCTTTCCTTTGCCTTTCTTCTTAAACTCGATGAGTAGCCTTGGGCTTGACAAAGACTTATTTTTCTTCTTGTTGTGGAAAGCCCGAGGATTCTTCTTCGCACCAAATTGGCGCTAGAACCTCCTCACAACAACTTTCTTGCCACGAGTATCTTTTGCCTCGCCTTCTCTTCAACACCAAGAGTGCCAATGAGATCGGTAACATCGAACTCCGCCTCTTGTGCTTTAGAGAAGTAGCAAAATCCGACCAAGAGGGTGGTAACTTGGCGATAATACCGCCACCACAAACTTGTCCGTAACTCGCACTTATTGTTCTCAAGCTCCTTTGCCGGCGCTGAATCTCATGAGCTTGCTCTACTACGAGCGGTCATCGACCATCTTGTAGTCATAGAATCGCTCCATGACATACGACTCACGCCAAGATCGGAAACTCGAACTTGGCCTCAAGTGCATTCCACATATTTTTGCCCGTAGGCAAATGCATGTACACATCCACAATGTTATCCGCCATATGTTGACAAGTGCACCTCGAAAAAGTTATCCGCTACATTGAACTTGTGTTCATCTTCATCGACAGAGCTCGGCGGGCTTTCCTTGTGCAACATGAAAACATTCCATGGCAATAAACCACGAGGATCGCGCGCACGCCATCTCTTAAAATTTGAACCATCAAGCGGAGGATGTGGCTTAGCGACGCAGCAAAGCCAACTACCGAAAAGACCTATCAAGTTTTGGATTGTTGGAAATCTAGTCAATTTTCGGCATATTTTAATCCAGAAATTTAGCATATAAAACATGACATAGAAAGGTATGAGCGATCTAACAATGATGTATTCATATTCGCTAATGAACAAACTAACGACAACATCTATTAACAAATTCATAGCGCCTGAAAATACATCAAAGAAGTTTGCAGTTTATACCCTCGGGCGGGGCCAGTGCCGGAGGCACCAGAGGCACCGTTACCATCAGTCGACATGATGGCCTATTCGGTGTAGGCGATCGAGGCGTGATGCAGGATGAGGCTTGATGCGGGAAGATGTTCGCGCAGTAGTCCCGCGAACAGTTCACCACCGAAGTAGACGTCGCAGATTGAGTAGTCGCGCCGATCGCTCCCCAAAACTTGATCACCCGCCTACCCGCGGTACACAAGCGGGCGAAGTTCGAGGTCTACTCGCCCGAAACTTGCGCGCAAGGTTACGGACCGGAGATTGCGAGAGCAGCAAAAAAAGCGAAGGAGAGAAAAGCTGTTCTTTCGTATGGAGAGAGAGCCTTCTTATGCTCTGTTCTCTTGTAACAACAAAAATGAAGAGACCAATGCGCCGCCATTGCACTCGACACGCTGCGCGCGTCGCGCACGCACACGCACACGCACCGCGCGGCGCGCGCGGCGGCGGCGCGCGCGTGTATTGGCTCTCTCCAATTCCACGAGGGGGTTACCACGTTCCACCTTTTAAAGTGGTGTAACTCCCATTCAATTCTCCATATGGGACTAAACAATTTTCTACCTAGCATTAGTTGTGGGCCTAGGAATTTCATTTGATTAATTGCTAAATTAAAATGGGCCAATCCCAATTAATCCAACAACTAGCACATACTGTTGGAGGTGCTCGGACGTCCCTGGCGCGGTTAGCTTCCTGGCGAGGTGGGAGGTGTTGGCGCGCAAGGAGGTGTTGGCGCGCAAGGAGACCGCGCCAATAGGTGTTGCCGCGCAAGCTCCCTCCAGGTCTTCGCTTCAGTGTATTCTGAACCCCGGTCCAACTACCTTGGCTCAAGCTCTGAAATCGTCACACCGTTCTCTGAGACAGGGGTCCTCGACAAATGGCTATCATCCGTAAAACGGCGTGCATGGAGCATTGCATTTCCACTCGAAATGGTACGCGAGGCGCTGCCCGTGGATCTGGAGTAGAACGCCGGCCTGGAGGGAGCTTGCAGCGATGCCGACTGGCTGTCCAACATCAGCACGACCGCCGACGCGTCGGGCCGGCGTTCCGGTTTCTTCTGAACGCACAGGAGCCCGATCTGCACGCAGTTGAGCATCTCAATCTGCGGGCACTGATCGCCCAACGACGCGTCCACCATCTCTGCTACTGATCCGGCCCTCCACTAGTCCCACACCTGCAGGTAAGCAGTAAACGACAGCAATATACATCACCAAGCGTGTCTCAAGAAGTATAACTGAAGAGTAATTTCGAGTGCGAACTTCTTCGTTTTGTCATTCCGGTGCTTACTTACATGGCTCAGCAAACTTTTGGTGTCTGCATTTTCACATGGAGCGCTGTTCCTTCGACCCGTTACGATCTCTAGCACTATGACTCCAAAGCTGAACATGTCCGACTTGGTGGAGACGTGCCCACAATAGGCGTACTCCGGCGACATGTACCCACTGCACGCACGCAGTATGCCATGAAATTTAGCAGCTTCTTCACAAAAGAGGTGTATCAATCGACAACACTGAGCAAAAGCGTTTAATAATTAAGGAGGCTATGAAATCATTAAGGCCCGTTTGTACATTTCGACTTCATTAGTGAACTGTTTTTTTGTTTCAGACTTCACGAGCAACTTCACGGTGAAGCTAAAGCTCGCTTTGGAAAACTGTTTGGCAAAACAAACTTCACTTCAACAACTTCATGCATGGTGAGAGGGCAATTTCAAGATGCCCTGTCTACGACTTGTTCTAACATTTGGAGTTGTATGTTTGTATATGGTTATATGAATTAAAAAAATAATATATTTGAATGAGTATGAATTAAAAAATTAAAATAAAAAAATAAAAAAATTAAAATCGGTCGAACGGTAGAGAAGTGCGAACGGGAGGAGAGAAAAGCAGCGTGGGGACCCGGTGGCAAAGTGTTGTAATTTCACAATTACAAGGCGGTGGGTTCCTAGAATCATGAGCTTGAGGAGAGAGCTGTGAAAAGCTACTATTTTCAGCTTCACCCCACCCCATTTCCTTGTGATAGCATGATTTAAGGAGCTTCATCCATGAAGTTGTTTGCAAAAAGGGTGTTTGGCAAAAAACAGCTCACAACAGCTTCATAAGCTGTTGGTGAAGCTGTACCAAATAGGGCCTAACTCAAGTTAAGCAGCAGCTTCCATTAGTTTGGTTTCGCCCTAAGAAATCATTGACTCAAGTTAAGCAGCAGCTTCCATTAGTTTGGTTTCGCCCTAAGGGCACTCCCAATGGATCCTAGTCAGCAATGTCTATAGTATTAATTAGCATGCTAACTATATTTTTGCTAAGGTGGAGAGGAAATTAAAGAAAAGAGAGTGAGAAGCAGTGTCTCATGCAAAATACCGCTTAGGCACACAATCCAACACACTATTTGTGGGCCTTGTAGCATTAACATTCTACCTGCTCCACTCTGGCTTGTCACGCCGCTGCACGTTGTCCCGCCGCGTGGGGCTCCACGCCAGCCCATCGTGCTGGTGAGTGGGAGGGAAAGGGGGGCTCAGATCTGACTAGCGCTAGTGAGGGGGAGGGAGAGGGGCACTCGGATCCGCCCAACACCGTGAAGGAGAGGGAAAGGAGCGCTCGGATTCGACCGGCGTTAGTAAGGGAGAGGGAGAGGAGTGCTCGGATCTGATCGGTGCCAGTAAGGGATTGGGAGAGGAGCACTCGGATCCAATAGGCGCTGATGAGCGAGAGGGAGAGAGGGCTCATATCTGATTGCCACCAGTGAAGGAGAGAGGGGGGCTCGGATCCAGCCATCGCCAGTGAGGAAGGGAGAGAAGTGCTCGGATCCGACTGGCACCACTGAAGGAGAGAGAGGGGGGCTCAGATCTGACGCCGATGAGGGAGAGGGAGAGGGAGAGGGTGAGGTGGGTAAATTTATTGCTTAGGCCTAGGGATAGACATTACCCACTAAAGGGGTTGTGTTTTCGGTTATTAGAAACACCATGTAAATATGTAATAGCCTATTAAAGTAGGTATGAAGTCTTGGCTCACCACTGCCATTACTCCACATCGTCCGTACTTCTATTGCTAATAATTCCTCTATCTAAGGTTGTAGCTTGTAGGACGTATTTTTTAATGGTTTTATATATAAATATAGAGTGAATTTAATGTTTTAGTACAAAATTAATGTAATATTTTCTTTATATTCCTAATAAATATGTAACTTTATTTGCTATTTTCTAAATACATACATTAAATATAGTACTTACGTATAATAATTATGAGTAATATAGCCATTTTTAACCATCTCTTTGGTCTATGTGTTATGAGAAAATACGCCTTATAAACTTAAATGGAGGGAGTGACTACTTTCTCTTTTAGTAATACCGTAGCACCAATACATCCGGGGAAAAAAGAGTTTTAACCACGGATTTTTTGGAAGGGGATAGAGAATTTCATAGAAAATTTCATTATACCTTTAGGAATTAGGACTGGCAGTGGTGAGATCCGGTGTTTTGATTTTTTTGGCATACGTTTTTTCAAATTGAGCGATTTACTTTTCTCTCGGGGTACTGATTTGTGAGTGCACGTATCTTAAGGGTGCCAATGAGTAGTGCCCTCTCCCCAAGCATCACTTTCATGTTATTCAGAAAAAATTATTCGAAAAATTTTCAATTAAGATAAAATAAATAAAAATCAGTTGAGAAAAACATCGATTTGAAAAAGATCAGTTGATACGACAAATTGATTCAAAGAAAAATTCAATTCAGGAAAAATCAGTTGAGAAAAAAAATCAATCCATAAGAAATTTTAGTTGAGAAAAAAAAAGAGCGCCTCTTCCAGGTCCGACAATGCGAAGGAGTGACGTCATGAGAGAAAGGGCGGGACGGCAGTGCAGCATTGGTAAGTGGGGGCTAAAAGTTAGGGTTTGGGAAGGGGAAGAAGACAGGAATACGACTCACCGTGGGTTGCTCATTCGATGGCGCAAAGGCGGAGGCGACGGGGAGGCAAAGGCTGTGCTGGAAGGGGAAGGGAAAGAGAAACGAGGGCAATGCAATGGCTTACAATGGTATAACAAGGGAAACACGAAGGTTAGAGCAACTCCATCACATTAGTCATTTCTCTCTCTCTATTTCTTAGGATAAAGAGGCTAGCTATTATTTGCAGCTCTCTATTTGAGTTAGCATTCCAATGGCCTAGCTATACTCCCTCTTTAAATTGTTTAAACATCTGGGTGGGCTACTTTAATATGGTTTAAATTTGCGGGCTGAATTCTTTTAGGCCTTCCTTTGTTTGAATCGGGCCAATTGTTTTTGGTGGCCCAGCCGCTGCCCAGCTGTTTTACGTGATCTTTACCGCCGCCGGGTAGCGAACAGTCACGAACGGCTGCTGGAGACCAGCGGCGGACCTCCCTGCGAAAGATTCATGCCTCGGTCGTCCGATGGTCCGTCCTAGCTCGTATGTGCGCACTGCCTTTTCATTTCCTAGCCCGTACGCAGGGGTAACTAGCTAGCTGGCTTTGCATGCTTTGTACGCAGGGGTTGCATTTCCTTTCTTTTGCTTCTTCATTTTTGCATGCTTTTTTTGCCGGCCGTCCTGGCTCGATTTTGCCGGCCAATTCTACTAGATCTTCAGTTTCTTGCCTAAATTCAGTTCGTTAATTAGTTTCTTGGCTAAATTCAGTTTCCGGCCAATTCACTGACATCAACGTTCGGTTACTAGATGGAAGCGATGAGCAACCCATCTCTACTCGAGTCATCGTCCTCTGACGAGGATGATAATGACTATGAAGATATAATTTTGGCCTTGCATATTGCACACAATGATTATGAATCGATGAACTTGGCCCCGTATAGTGGATCGGTGGTTGGTCGTCGGTATGTAGAACGCAACAGAGAAGCCGGTCATCTGAGGTTGTATGAAGACTACTTTTCTGAAACCCCTACGTATGGGGAAACATTTTTTCGTTGAAGGTACGCATACACTATTTAAGTACATAGTCAATTATATTTATGATGATTATACTAGTTTGAAGTAGTTGCATAGAAAATATTTAAGAATATATATTAATGGTAAAATTTCAGATTATATATTATTGGACAATTTCAGATTATATATTTAAGAATATTTTTGCCATGCAGGTTTAGAATGCGTCGCCCACTATTTGTTCGTATTGTGCAAGCTGTGGAACAACATGATACATATTTTGTTCAGAAAAGGGACAACGCAGGGCTGTAAAATTCTTAGTCCTCTTCTTGCTGCTTTTGGTATGTTGAGAATATTCATCATTGCCTCTTGTAGGCTGAGAACCTTGTGCAACTGCACAAGTTTGTTCCTCAGGGGGGCATATAAATGGATCATCCCAAATTTCTTCGCTGCCATCAAGATTATCTGCTCTCAGGATGTGCATATAACCTTCCATGGCAAAAACCTGTAATCAATCAAACATTGTAGCTGTTAAAATGTATGAACAAACTTGACAGTTTATGATACACAGTTATCCAGTTTCAGTGATGTCTTTCATCTGTGGTACGTCGGATTTAAGATGTCAATTTCAGTGATGTCTTTCAGCAGGTCAGTGGTGCTTCTTGGAGACTACTGCTTTCCTCACTAATTGCAAAACTATGTTAGACATTTCTTTATATTTTCAAAACAGTATTCATATTATGTACTTCATGTTCGGTAGATATATAGATAAATTCTTGTTTGCGAAACCTACAACAAGATTAGTTCTTGTTTATGCATCATGGACATGTACATGGTGATAATGCGATATTGTTAAAAGTTGCAGCAACAGTATTTTAGAGCTAATGCGCTGGCTTTATGTTTGTTTTCGGCTTTTCGCCCTGCTGAAGTATGACACCATTTCACATGCATTCCAGCATAACAATTGATATCTTTTTCCTATCAGGATAATTGACCCTGGACTGGCTATTTTTTATGTCATAAGCTGGAATGAAGGATTCCCAAGTGTTCAGTTAACCAAACTATCTTCTTAATGCAATGATACACAGTTATCCAGTTTGTTTGAGATAAATTTATATTATATACAGTAAATGGCTTAAGAAAACCAATCAAAGTAAAGATGTCCTTACCAAACAGAACAGCTGCTATCTTAAGCTGCTTATCAGGATACTTGGGAAAGAACTTATATTCTTCAAAAAGATTTGATATCATACAGTTGAAAATTGATACCTCCCTGTCAACAATAGCATTCAAATTACACAATTATGAACAGCTGGGCACAGACCAGTATAAGCAAAATTCTATTGGAACAGAGTACTAGTCAGGCAGCAACTTTGAACTTTGAAGGCGAAAAGAATTGACAGTAAGCATTGAAATTACCAGTGGGGAGAGGTGGGAAGAAGGCGGGGGCCGGCGGGAGAGGCGCGCGCGAGACTAGTGGGAGGCGGCGGGGAGGCGGCGAGGTGGTGGCGCGCGTCGAACCATGGGAGGCGGCGGCGGTGGTGGCGCGGCCGACCGATGGGAGGCGGCGGGGCGCGCTTCGCGGCGAGGCGTGGCGGTGCGGTGGACCGATGGGAGGCGGCGCGCGCGGTGTGCGCGCAGCGGGAGAGGAAGTCGCGGGAGGTGGGAGGACGCGCGCGAGGCGAAGGGAAGGCGCGGGAGGATGAGAGCGCGCGCGAAGGAGATTCGAGGCGCGGGAGGGGAGGGAAGCCACGCGGAAGGAGATTCGCCGCGAATCGCGATGGCGGCGCGCGCTTCTTCGCCGATAGCCGACCTCGGAAGGAAAAAGCCAGTAAAATTTGAAGAGGGGGATAAAAGATGGGCTGAAGTCCATTTTTTGGGTCATACTAGCTAAATATACAATGAAGAGCAGGATAAAGAACCGGATGAAGATGCTCTTAGTCGCTCTTGGTCTCCAAGTTATTGCCACCTGTAGTCGCCCATGTGCTCCCATCGGGCGGCTAGGATCGTCTAGAGCCTCGAATGAATACGATTGTTCGTGCGATAGGCTTTTTATAGACGGTCGTAAATTAGCAGAATGGAGTAATTAGCACTTCTATCAGGCATTCGGGCCTATACTAGCAATTAGCACAGCAGCAACTAGCTGTCCAAAACTTTTTAAAATTTAATTAGCCGTCCAAAACTTTTTAAATTTAATTAGCTGTCTAAAACTTACTAATGCCGTTATGCGTAGACAAATCGGATTAGTCCAAACCTTTTTTTTTCTCTCTATGGACCATTTCATTCTCCAAGTCCATGTAAAACTCTCCATCGTCATCTGGTCAGGCCATCACCCCGGGTAAACAAAGAAAAATAAAATAAAAATCCATCGTTCGGGAGTCTTCGGCTGCCCCAGCGGCAGGCAGCGCCAGCATCCATCTCCTCCCCGCATCCGGCGACGGCCTCCTCTCCTACGCCATGATGGACCTGGATCCCCGCCTCTACGAGAACGTCGTACGCTCACCCTCCATGCTCTCCCTTCTTTCCCCCCATTGTATAGCGACCTGTCGCCTCCTTAGTTTTTGGGTGTTAGGTTCGTTCGCGAATCCGTTTGCTGTTGGAGGAGGGGGACGAGGTAGTTGCTTTAGGCGCTGCCATTATGACTCTGGTGATTTTCCTGGTTTGTGTGCGAATCGGCAATTGGATTCGTTTTGTGGAGAGGAGCAAGATGGTTTCTTTGATTATTGGAGTGCATGGACTGGATGATTCCCTTGTGCTAGGGTTTTTAGTGGGAAACGATTGGAAATTTGTCGATAAGGTGGCTTGTAGTGAAGGAAATTTGTCGATAAGGTGGCTTGTAGTGAAAAAAGATTGGAACTTTGTTGATAAGGTCGCTTGTAGTGTAAAAAGATTGGAATTTTGTCGAGTAGATGGCCTGTATTGAAAAATTATTGGAACTTTATCGATTGCGTGGTTTTTTAGTGAAAAAAAGATTGGAACTTTGTCAATAAGGTACCCTAGGATCCAGCGGAATTAATGGGTCTGTTGTAGGGGTGACCCCACCTAAGTCCATCCGGCCTGATGGGCTAAAAAGGCCCAATGCGACATGTAAAAGGACGTGCATATCCCTTGCACAGTACATAACTGTAGGGGGTATTGCTGAATCAGGCCTTATGGCCGTATAAATACATAGCCTAGGCAAAAGGAAAAGCCAGCCCAGTTCATTTCTCATACTCACCATATTAGTCCTCTCATTTACTGTTTGGGACGACGAATAAGTCACGAGCTTGAGAGAAGCAATGGCGCCCAACAAGGCAACGACGACAACGAAGAAGGCAACAACGACAATGAAGAGAAAGCGGAGTACGGTGGTGGCGGTCGCCAAGTCCAGGGCGTGGGTGGTGGACAGTCAGCACCGACACGAGGAGCTGGCTCTGGCGCAAGCGTCGGCATGACTGTCAGCCCCAGCAACGACGCCCGCATCGGCGCGGTTGTCGCCCCCGACAACGACGCTCGGGTTGGCAGTGATAAATAAGTCTCTGTACTGTGGTCTTTGTGGGGCTGTGGTAGTTTTTGTTTTTTTGACTGCTTTAGGACAGCATCTGCTTTTAGGACAAAGATCGCTTTTAGGACAACATCGCTTTAGGACAAGATTCGCTTTTAGGACAAGATTCGCTTTAAGACAACATATTGACCGCTTTAGGACAGCATCTAGGATAGCATCTTAGCATATGCTTGGTGGTTCTCGACCTATAAATTTGTATCCCCAACCCTCAAAGTTGGCATGGCATTGTGTGAGCAATAAACAAGAAAACTTGCCCCATCTCCTAGTGTCATCCTCTCCATGAGAGTAAGGATCTTGCTATCACCAAGAGCAAGAGTCCAAATGACTAACAAGTGGTATCGAGCCTTAGTATCCTGTGAGCCCGAGCATCTCCTGCTCATCTCCTCCTCGGCCTCGCGGCTGCCCGACCCGAGCAGCGGCAGCTCCGGCCGCCCCCGCCACTCCTCTCGGAGACGGCGGCGGCTGTCGGCGCCCTCTCTCCACGCAACAGCCCCAATAGCGCGCCATGTCCGCAGGCGATCTCGGCCTTCGGCCGCCTCGAGCATGCGGCGTCGCGACGGCCGAGCTTCGTCGCGGCAGCAGCAGCAGCGAGCGAAGCAGCGGCGGCGCGGCGGAAAAAGCGTCAAAGGCAATGCGGCGGCGGGGCAGCGGCGGCGAGCGGAGGTGGAAGCGGCGGCGGCGGTGCAGCGGCGTGGCGGCAGAGGTCAAGGTTGCATACGGCGCAAACGGCAGCCCGGCTCATTGATGAGCGGCGACGCGACCCTCGGTGCCGGAGGAGGAAGCGGCGCAAGGCGAGAACGACGCAATGGGCGGCCGCGACGCCACGAAGCGCGGCGGCGGCGAGCGAGCGCGACGCGGCGGCGGCGCTCTGAAGAGGCGCGCCACGGCGGTGGCGCTCTGGAGGAGGCACGCCGCGGCGGCGGCGTCGGTCGGCGAGCGCGCGCCTCACAGTAACGCGCTTCTCCCGGTTCGGCATCGTGGTCACCACGAGTACCGGTGCCGTCGAGGGCGTCGGCCGGCGGCGGTGGCCTACCTCACCAAGACCAACTTCGTCGAGTGGGCTGCGGTGATGAGGTGAAGCTCGGTGCGGCATATGTGGGATGCGATCCGATGCACGGCGGCGTCGACTACGACCGGGATCGGCGGCGCCGGATGCTCTCATCGCCGCAGATCCGCGAGATGCGCTTCGCTACCAACAAGCGGATCGCCAAAGAGGCTTGGGACGCCATCGCTGCAAAGACGCATCGGCGGCCGACCGCGCCGCAAGTCTACACTGCGCACTACGCGC
Source organism: Dendrocalamus sinicus (assembly GCA_036346575.1). Lineage (NCBI taxonomy): Eukaryota > Viridiplantae > Streptophyta > Magnoliopsida > Poales > Poaceae > Dendrocalamus > Dendrocalamus sinicus. Next base: position 48,518,162 of record CM070641.1, on the reverse strand, counting down.
GGAGTGGGAGAACACGGCCTTCAAGCGGTGAAGACGTTGATGACTTTGCTCTCGTCTCAACACTCGTTGCGGTTGGTGCGATTCGGTGGCGACACCTACGGCGAGAGAGAGCCGTGGAGAAGCTCTTCCGCGTCCCCGAGAAGTACAAGCGGATGGCTCGCTCGATCGGGTCTCTGCTGGACCTTTCCACGATGACCATCGAGGCGGCGCGGTCGCCTCAAGGTCGCCGACATCGATGAGCCACAGAGCCTCTCGGGACCGTCACCATTGGCGGAAGCTCCTCCTCGCTCGGGAGCGGTGGGCTGCGGCCAAGGTGACAAGAAGAAGGGAGCCTTCTTCCACGACGAGCGCCGCAGAGTGGCAAGCGCGGCAAGCGCGCAAAGCGCCAGTGGCGGCGATCTTTGGCAAGCAAAGCGACGAGGCGACTCTTGCCACAACTGCGCAAGCTCGGTCATTGGGCCAAGGAGTGTCGGCGGCCACGGCGCGCCGGGCCCACGTCGCGCAAGCGGAGGAGGAGCGGCCGGTCTGCTTCATTGCTCATGCGAGCATCGAACACTTCCTCGGCGGCACCGCCGCAGTGGCTCTCCTCCACCTTGATGAGCCAAAGCACACGCCCTCCTCGGCGGCGATTCGCAATGACAAGACCGACGGGTGGTGCCTCGACACCGCGCCACCCACAACATGACCGGCGGCGGAGTTCTTCTCGAGCTCGACTCGAGCGTTCGAGGCGTCAAGTTCGGCGACGCCCGCGCGAAGTGGAGATCAAGGGCGTCGGCTCTGTTGTCTTAAATCGCCAAGATCGGCGAGCACCGGCCGCCACCGGCGTCTACTACATCCCGATCTGCGGAACTCCATCATCGGCTTGGGATACCGGATGAGAACGGCTCGCGTGTCGAGATCGAGCACGGTGCCGCGGATTTGGGATCTTCGACGCCGCCTCCTTGCCAAGGTAACCAGAGGCGCAAATCGACTCTACACTCTTCACGCAGCGTGGCACAACCCTCTGTCTCGCAGCTCGTCGGACGACGGCGCGTGGCGATGGCATGGCGCTTTGGGCACCTTCACCCGAGGCCACGGCGGCTCGGTGCCATGGAAATGGTGCGAGGCTGCCGTGCCTTGACCATGTGGAGCGGCTCTGCGACGTCTGCGTGTTGACGGCGCGGCGACTCCCTCTTCCCAAAGAGCGAGTTTCGAGCCAAGGAGAGGCTCGAGCTCGTGCACGGACTTGTGTGGCCCGTGACACCGCCACACCGGAGGGCGACGCTACTTCTGCCGCTCGTCGGCGACCTCTCCGCTACATGTGGGTGATGGTCCTCGGCGGCAAGGAGAGGCTGCGGGCGCCATCGGCGCACGCAGTCGCTGCGAGGCGAGCGCGGCGCAGGCTGCGCGTCTTTGCGCCTGACAACGGCGGCGAATTCCACGGCGGCTGAATCGCGTCGTCGCGCCGATGAGGCATTCACGCCACTACTCCGCGCCGTCTGCACCCGCAGCGAACGGCGTCGTCGAGCAGCGCAACCGAGGCGGTTGTGGGGATGGCTCGGGCCTCCTCAGCGAGGGATGCCGGTGTCTTACGGGAGAGGCGGTGGTGGCTGCCGTCTACATCCTCAACCGCTCGCCTACCAAGGCGCTCGGCGGCGGGGCGCCGTCGAGGCTGGCATGGCGCAAGCCGGCGGTCTCCACTTGCGGGTCTTGGCCCCTCACGTTCGCCAGGAGCTTGGCCACATCGGCAAGCTCGACGGCGGAGCACTCGGGGTGTTCATCGGCTCGCGGAGGCTCGAAGGCCTACCGCATCCTCGACCTGCCACACCGCAGCGCCGCATCTCGCGTGGCGTGTGTTCGACGGCGGCGGGCGTGGGACAAGGCGGTGGGCGATGGTTCGGCCTCGACTCGGGGACTTTGTTGTCGACTCGTCCACTTCGAGAGAGCGGGGAGCTAGCGGCTCGTCTTCACCGAGCTCGTCCACTCGACACCTTGCTCGCCACGGCTCGGCGAGTGCTCCACCACCTTCGCACGGCCACGCCCGCCCTTCACCACCGGCTCACCACTCTCACCACCGCGGCCACACCACCGAATCGGCCCCAACAGCCGGTCCCACGATGAGGCGCATGGTGGAGTTCGCTACTCCATTGTCCCACGCGAGGACCGCGTCGACGCCTACCACGACGACGAGCCTCGCGCTATCGTACCATGGACAACATCCTCGCGAGCCGCCTGCCTCGGATCGGCGCGCGGCGATCGCTGCGGCGAGCTGCGCTTGGCATGCGACGACGGCGAGCCCCGCCTTCGCCGAGGCGGAGGAGACGCGCGTGGCGTGTCGCGATGAAGCGAGAGATGGACGCCGTCGGCGAACCGGGCGTGGGCGGGCGGATCTTCCGCCGGCCACCGCGCGATCACCCTTAAGTGGGTTTTCAAGGCGAGCGGGATAAAGCCGCGCCATCGTCAAGCACAAGGCTCGCTTGGTGGCACGAGGCTTCGTGCGGCGAGAGAAGTCGACCGATGGCGCCGCACCGCGTCGCACGGATGGAGTCCGTCGCTCCTCGCTAGCTAGCCGCCCAGAAGGCCGGCGTGTTCATCACATGGATGTCAAGTCGGCATTTCTTAACGGCGACTTGAAGGAGGAGGTCTCGTGCATCGTGCCGCGGGATTTGCGATCCCGGCAAGGAGGCAGGTGCTCGCTGCGCAAGGCCCTCATGGCTTGCGGCACCGAGGGCGTGGAACGCTAAGCTGGACTCCACCTCAAGCAAATGGGGTTCCAGAGCGCACACGCAGGTGCGATCTACCGGCGGGCAAAGGCGGCAACGCCTGGCGGTGGGTGTCTACGTCGGCGACTTGGTGATCACGGCACCAAGGATGCGGAGGTGGCGGCATTCAAAGAAGAGATGAAGGCCACCTTCCGGATGAGTGACACGGGTCTCTCTCTTCTACTTAGGGATCGAGGTGCACCAGATGATTCCGGATCACGCTCGACGCATCGCCACGCCAAGCGCGTCGTTGAGCTAGCCGGGCTCACCGATCGCAACCCGCCTCGCTCCAATGGAGGAGAGGCCGGCCGAGCCGCGACAAAGACGACGGAGAGGTGGGCGCTACGCGATCTGCGCGTCTTGTGGGAGCCTTCGCTACCTCGCCCACACACGGCCGGACTTGGCATTCTCCGTCGGCTCGTTAGTCGGTTCATGCAACGGCCGACGACGAGAGCATCGGCGGCGTGAAGAGGATCATCCGCTACATTGCGGGGACTCTTGACCACGGCCACCATTACCCGAGGTCGTCCCGCGGCACACCGTCGGTGCAGCGGCAGCGACCACGCGCGCGACATCGACACCAAAGCAAGAGCACAAGCGGGATTCTCTTCTTCCTCGGCAAGTGTCTCGTTCATCGGCGATCGATCAGCAGCGGTGGTGGCCTGTCGGTGTGAGGCCGAGTACATAGCGGCTTCCACCGCTCGACTCGAGCACTCGCTCGCTCGATCGCTGGTGATCTCCTCGGCGAGGACATCAAGCGATGGAGCTCGGGGTGACAACAAGTCCGCTCTAGCCTCGCAAAGAACCCGTTTTCATGAGCGAGCAAGCACATCCGGGTGAAGTATCATTTCATCCGAGGTCGCTGGATGAAGGAAGCATCAAGGCAAGCTACATCAACACCACGGATCGCCTTGCGGATCGCTCACCAAGCCTCTTGGAAGGATCAAGTTCCTTGAGCTCGCTCCAAGATCGGGATGGTTCAACCCTCCCACAAGACGACGCACAAGACTTAGGGGAGAATGATGAATAAGTCTTTGTCTTGTGGTCTTTGTGGGGCTGTGGTAGTTTTTGTTTTTTTGATCGCTTTAGGACAGCATTCGCTTTTAGGACAACATTCGCTTTAGGACAAGCATCGCTTTTAGGACAGCATCTGCTTTAGGACAGCATATTGACCGCTTTTAGGACAACATCTAGGATAGCATCTTAGCATATGCTTGGCTGGTTCTCACCTATAAATTTGTATCCCCAACCCTCGAGTTGGCATGGCATTGTGTGAGCAATAAACAAGAAAACTTGCCCCATCTCCTAGTGTCATCCTCTCCATGAGAGTAAGGATCTTGCTATCACCAAGAGCAAGAGTCCAGCGACTAACAGGCAGGATTGTCGACATCGACACTCGCGCCGATACTTCGAGCGACCCCGGAGCCGGCGCTGGAGCGATCGGTGGCCTTGACGCTCACGTCGGCCCCTCGCCTGCTGCACCAACGTGCTTAGCGGTTCTAGCGACCAAGTCGTCATCGCCGGCAACCTCGCATCACATACCTCTGCGCTACAAGTGCTACCGCGCTAGCGGTGGAAGGCACTTTGGTGGCGGCCCCCAGAACGCTGCAGCGTGAGCTTGCAGACCTCCAGGGTGCCATGTGAGAGATGCAAGAGGATTGGAGCCAGCAAGTGCCCACAGCAACAATTGCGGAGGTCGCCGTCGAGAGGGCGGAGTGCCACGAAATCCCTACTGCAATTCGCAGCGTGCCCCGGGCGTGGACTCGGAATCCCCCCTTTCCGTCGGCTATAGCAAGACGACTGGCCGGAGGACTTCAAGATGCCCACCATTGAATCGTACAAGGGCGACACAGATCCCCGGGAGTTCCTGCGCATCTACGAGACAGCCACTGAAGCGACGGGGGTGATGACTCGACGAAGGCAAAGGGGTTGCCGCTCGCCCTTCAAGGGATAGCGCTCTCCTGGTTCTTTACCATCGAGTCGAACTCTGTCTATTCATGGGAGCAAATCCGAGACCGCATGTACAACAACTTCCAAGGAAACTATTCCGAGCGGGCGGCCGTGCCTACGATTGGGCCGGCGGGGTCCACTCCTCGACGAAGTCTGCGAGGATTTGCGATTTGACCGCCGTGCGGGAGGTGAAGGTTAGGGGGAAGGCGCCAGTTCGGTCGCCCACTTGCCGATGCGACCTGTAGCCTCCTTGTTTTGTAGCATCTCCGCTAGGGGGAATGACGAGAGCACCGTGATCGGATGCGCTAGAAAGTAGTGCCGTAGCTTGCGTGAAGACATGAGGAGTGTGTAGGCTAGTTTCTCCAGCTTTGTGTATAGTGTCTTAGCTCCCTAAAGGGCCTCTGATACGAAGTATACTAGGCGTTGAATGGACCCTTCCTCCAAAATGAGAACCGCGTTGACTACCGCTGGAGCTGTCGCCAAATAGAGCAACAGTGGAGCCTTTGGTGCTAGAGAGACCAAAGTTGGGAGCTTGACAAGATGCTTCTTCAGATCGTCGAAGGCCGCCGCGCAGTCGCGGTTCCAATGAAACCCATCACAGCCGCGGAGTGTCTTGAAGAATGGGAGTCCTCGCTCGGCCACTCTGGACAAGAAGCGGCTGAGGGCGACGAGGCGGCCCACGAGTCTCTAGATCTCTCTTGTCATCTTGGGTGGCAATATGGAGAGGATTGCGTCAACCTTTTCCGGGTTCGCCTGTATTCCTCGGCCGGACACCAAAAATCTAAGCAGTTTGTTGGCTTGTACCCTGAAGACGCATTTATCTGGATTGAGCTTGATGCCAGCTTGTCGCAGGTTGTTGAAAGTTTCCTGTAGGTCTTCGGTATGGGACCCAGCTTGCTTACTCTTGACCACTACATCGTTGACGTATGCCTCGACGTTCCTACCCAGTTGGGCGGCAAGGGCGAGGGCGACAAGGTGAGTGAACTTGGCCCCCGCATTTTTGTGGCCGAATGGCATCCTGATGAAGCAATATGTGCCCCTGGGATTATGAAGCTTGTCTTTGCCTCGTCCTCGTGGCCATGTGAATTTGGTGATAGCCGGAGTAGGCGTCGAGGAAGCTCATTAGCTCGCAGTCCGCTGTGGCGTCCACCAGCTGGTTGATTCGTGGGAGGGGGTAGTTGTCCTTCAGGCACACCTTGTTGAGGTTAGTGAAGTCAGCGCATATACGCCACGTGCCGTTGGCCTTCTTCACCAACAGGGTCATTCTGCTTTGTGGTAGGCGGCATGCTGGCAAGCTCTCTTGATGTTTAGCTGGCCATTCTACTGTGGGGAGCGTTGTAGATCTTCCAATTTGGTGTTCAACAAGTGTAGTGTAGAGTGTAAAGAGTTGAACCAGCTGTTCATGCTTCTTAATGGTGTATTTGTCGAAAAGGAATACACACTGCAAAAAGGAGTGCTGAAACTGCTAGTTGCGTGAGAACTGTTAGTATCTCTGGTTGCATGGATTATAAGTGCCACTATTTTCACTGAACCAGGTAAAAGGTAGTATCACTGTTGTCATATTCAATTAAGGGAAAGTACTTATTAGTGTGTTTCGTTGGATGACTAGAGTTTTTATTTTCTAAATTTGGATTAATACTACTTGAGACGTCATCTTACATTTAGTAAGTCTTCTAGTGACAATTAAATTTCTTTCAACTGCAGTCTTCCAGTGATAACGATGTCCACAACATAGTGCTGTCCTATCTTATGCACAACTGTTTTAAGGAGACTGCAGAAACATTCCTATCCAGCACTGGGTTGAAGTTACCTGTTGATTATAGTGTGGATGTGGATAAGCGTAAAGGTATTTATTTGCAGATTAATACTGAATATTTTATCTACATTATTTAGGGATGTGTGTTACTTGTTAAGCACTTTTGTATAATTTTGTAGATTCTCTACAATTCTGGTTGAAATGGTCCACTTTGCTATAACTTTTCTGACTTCATACTCCCTCGTAGCTTTCCATTGCAATTGTGATGCTAATAAAAGATGTGTAATTAGTAACCAGTCATTCAACTAACTGAAGTACTCTTGTTAAATCAACTGCTCAATGGAATTGCAGCATAATATTATTTATTTAGCTAGCCGGACATGGAGCCTTCTCTGTTCAAAGTAGATGCTATCGTTGTTTATTGTCATTTATCACTTTATCACCAGTGGTTGGATGTCCCTTGCAAACCATTGCAAATGCAAAATTTTGTTCAATTTTTTTGTTGACTAGAAGTTTTGTTCAATATTTACCTGGAACCATAGACATATTGAACTAATAGGAGTGTGTATAGCTATTATTTTTGTTAACGTGTTAACGTGCACTCTTAACCTACGGATTAAGTTTTCCCGCTGCTTAGCAAAACCTAAGTAAAGCTGTTGGTATTTCCTTTCTGTTTTTCTTTTCATTTTTCTTAAATTTTTTATCCTTAATAGTAACTTTTCTTGAATGGTTTGTTCTTTAGCATTTCATATAAAGTAGGTGTGGTTCCAATGGGTATTAAATGTGTTCTTAATCTGTCATGACCATATAAATCATGCCAGTTTTTAAAAATGACCATTTCTATTCTAATTTGTCTGCAAGCACGCACTATTTGCATCTAATGCTGTGTATTGATTATCTTTCAGAGATTTTTAATTTTGTGTCAGAAGGGAATGCCCTGAAAGCCATAGAGCTGACAGAAGAGTTGGCACCTAACTTGCTGGAGGATGATATGGATTTACATTTTGATCTTTTAAGTCTGCACTTCATTGAGCTAGTTCGTTCCAGAAAATGGTTAGTACTTGCAAAACTTAATTTGGATGGGATAGATGGTTTGATAAATCTGGCTATTTTGACTGGCAGCACAGAAGCTCTTGAGTTTGGCCAGAAAAAGTTGACACTGTATGGGAAAGTTCCCAAATATGTTGAGAAACTAGAGGTACTTTTTCCTTAATCCTACAGGCCTTAGAATGCAACTTATCATGTGCTTATTTTAGACAGCTTTAGGTCTCCTTTTGAGTCCATACAGTATAAGGAATTTTCTTGTCCAGTGTGCATGAGATATGAATGTACTAGCATTGAAGGATGTGCTGGCAAAACAGTGCTGGTATACCACCTCCATTCTATGTTTTTGCTCGATGCTTTAGGTCTGATTTGGTATCAACAGCTTTGGCTATATGCTACTAAACTATGATGTACTTTATTATGTTTAGTAAATAAATCAGATCCAACTGTTGGCATGATATTTTCATTGAATTTGATTTGTCATGGCTGGTGCTAATCTATAAACATATTTTTTTTAGATGTTCAGTATTAATGAGTAATGGCCCATTATCACCATAACTGATACCGCGTGCATGCTTTAGTAACACACATTTGGTGAAGATGATTGAAGTTGTTAAGGATCATTCAGGCAGTGAAATACATATTTTTTTTTGGCATCTAAGATATAGGGGCATAGTGATGTGTTTTCAATTTTTTGGTTCATATTATACATGGAAGAATACGAAAACCCAACTTTTTGCTGTATAGGACTTGATGGCCCTCCTAGCTTATGAAGAGCCTGAGAAGTCACCTATGTTTCATCTAGTAAACCCAGAGTACAGGCAGAATGTTGCAGATAGCTTGAATCGAGCTGTCCTTGGTATGTTCTATGATATCCTGTTTAGCTCCTGGTATTGCAACCTCATTTCCCCAGGATCTGATTATGATATTTGTCTCATGATCAATTGCAGCACATGCTAATCTACCAGCATATTCATCATTGGAGAGAGTGATACAGCAAGCGACTCTGGTTAGGCAATACCTACAGCAGGAAGTTGGCAAGGTAACGGCTCTAGTTACTTGTCAATCATGATTCTGCAACATATCTTGTTGAAACCTTTTTTTTTCCATTAGTGTTCATCACACATTTTTTCACTAGTACCTCTGTTTTTTAATTGAGGTAATTGCTTATGCACCTTTTTGTTCTTGGAAATTCTTCCAAGTTCCAACTACTAGTCCACTTCAATTGATATTTCGCTATTGGTGTTCTTAACATTATGATGCATACATGACATTTGAAACTCTTGGAGCAGGATTCTTACCCACCATTTTCTTTGAAGGCCTTTCTGAACAAGTAAGGTGCAGCCAATCAATCTTTAGCAAGGCTACCACCTCCAGGCCTTTGGACACCTGTGCCCTTCAGAGTGCGTAAATAACGCCACAGCTTACACAATTCTCTGTTAAAGCAAACGACGAGACGCGTATATTCAGAGAACCGCCTTCTTCACTGACTTCACAATATCATCAGTGGTGTACTTTGAAAAGGCATGTTGTATGTGTTGTTTCCTCAGTTTATCTTCTGTTTCCCCTTCCCCCCTAGGCGTCATTAAAGATGTACATATGCAAACGTTGAGCTATTCTGTATTTTTGTTCAGAGCATAGTTTGAGCCAGTTTGCTGTGCACTGTGTCTGTGTGCGCTTGACGTATCGCAAATTTGGATGGGATCAGATGCACGTTAGTTCATTTGGATTGTTCTTTCGATACTTCTGAAAGAAAAAAAAACTGCATTTTTTTGTGTTCATCTCTTACCATCTCCAAGAAATTCACAAAAAAAAAAAGAGAAAAGAAAGCAAAGAAACAAAAGATAAAAATTCTCTTGGAGAATTGAACAGCTTGTGTGCGTGCGATTTTGGCTTTTGACTTTGACTTATGAATAGTAACAGTTTGTAGAGAAACTTATAGAGAGAGGTAATTATGTGAGATTTTGGTTAATATAAATAAAGACGTTGAAGTGTGTATTACAGTTGATTAGTAGCTGAAATAGAGGAGCATCGGCTTCTTTAGTTTTTTTGAATAAGGGTGCAAGTGGAGCAGATAATTCTTGATCGTTCGATCGACGAAAAACATTTGGATATAATTGGGGAGCAAAAAAAGATATCCTGCTATTTTTTTGGATTTTGAGTTGAAGTCGGATAGTTTTTTCTGGGTATGATATCGGATTTGGAAAAAAAATAATCGGATTCGGAGCTATTCAAGAATTTAATAGGTGCTATTCGGTAAATTGTAACGCGGTTATCTGTCATACACGCGGGCCTAACCCCCAGCCTCATATTGGCCATAGCCGATGGCCGTAGAGAAACACTAGGCATATAGGCAATAGCATCCGGCCACTTATCTAGTTCCATGCTAAGTTGCTAACCCTAACACCCCCTAGTTCCCAAATCGGTCTCAGCTCCTGCGAGTCAGGGCCAGGGGGACCGCCGTCGCCAGTCCGACGGCCGGCGCGCTGTCGACCTCAGTCGCCGCCGCCCCTCGTCGACCCGCTCCCTCTCTGCTGCCGCCATCGTGCGTCCTCGCCGGCCGCCGTTTGCCTCTCTCGTCGCCGTTGCCCGTTGACTGTGAGTCCTTAGTTCTCTAGTCTCTACTGCATGTGTTAGATTAAGATTATTTTTTGCTTTATGGACTCCGAAGTGCTCGAGCAGGGTTATGGTCTTGTGTAGAATATTTTTTGTACGATGAGACGATGACCCAGGCTGAGACCGATTGAGACATGAAGATGGAGTGAATCGCTGGCTTGCTGCTACTAGACTAGTCTTCTACTACGATCTTTTGTTGGCAAAGTGTTGCTAATTGCTACTTGCTGTCCTGTTATGTGTCCATTTTGGACATGTGATGTACTGCTAAATGCTACCACGAGAGTTGCAAACGGAGCGGATAGTTCCCAATCGTCCGTCAGATCGAATGAATTCATAGTGAATTCGAAACAAGAAAATGGATATTTGCTTGTTGAACTCTGTGACTTGTTACTAGTGGCTTTAAAATGAGTTTTTTAAACGAACATGATGCTGTGTTGTGATGTAGTTAAATTTGCTTGTTGAACTTTGTGTCTTGTTAATTCTATTTCTCTAACTAGCCCCTCAAATGTAGTTAAATTTGGTTGTTAAATTGCTAATGTAGTTGCATTTTGGACATGTAGTATGGTGATTGATCTTTATACGTGTGACATATGGTTTCTATTTTCGTGCAATATTGGACTAAATATCTGTGACTGAGACTATCTACATTCGGTTCTATATGTATTCGCTTCGTATTGCGAAAAGGTCTCTAGCCCAATGGTTAGAGGCTTGAGTAGCACCCCCCAGGTCCTGGGTTCGACTCCCAGTGGGAGCGAATTTCAGGCTTGAGGGAAAAAAAATCCCCTCGCCTGCTACCACACCAAAGCAAAGGTCTAAGGCCCCGCCAAGGCGTTGATCCAAAGGATCCGCCGGTAGTCTCACAAGGTCGGGCGATGGTGCCGCTGTGTAAGGGTGGAGCAGGGGTTCGGGGGTTTTCTCGGTCTACGTGAGAAGATCTTCTTAAGCAATGCCCGGGGGATTCTTCCCCCCGCAGGTCGAGTTTTTTTTATTCGCTTCGTATTTATGATCGAGACTATCCGTATTTGTATCCGATGCTGTCTATATCCGATTCTAAGAAAAAAATATGAAATAGGATACTGGGAAACTATATCCGCCTAAATCTGCTTCCATTACACTACTAATCGTGAACGCCACGAATGATGCAAAGTTGGTGTGAAGTCAAGAAAGGCGAGAGCGAGCAGTGGCAAAAAAAATTGCTTCTTTTCAGCACCCTTCAGCCCTCTGGTGAATGAATAAATCGGGCAATTGGTGATCACCTAGGTAAGCGAATCGAGTTCTTCCCTGTAGCTTTCAGGGTTCTTCAACTGTTAGTGCTGCTGCTATTTGCTGCCAGCTTGTGAATTGTGATGGTGCTTGCTCTCTTCTGGCCTCCATTTCTCCCGGTTCCTCTGTAAATAGACATGTTTCTTGTCATCACTAGGCATTAGTTGGTACAATATTTATTCTCTCTGTCAGGTGTTTGGGCTTTGTTTGGACAGCGGAACATGGTACATTCTTCCTGCTTAGAACATGGTACCTTCTTCCTGCTTATTCATGAACTAGTGTGTATTTATCTTCATATTTGCCTAGTTGTATGTCTGCCAAAAGAGAGAAAAAGTGTAGGTTCTTTGATGTACCGTGTTTGGTTGCAAAGAACTTGTATACAGTGGTATGTTCAGAGTTTTCAGAAATGTTTTTTCTAGAATTGTTCAGGATAGAGAAATGGCATGCTAACTTATTATTATATATTTGAAGGTAACATTCAGTTGCCTGTTTACTCCCTGAGCAGTATACTTGGTTCTAACTTATGAGACCAAAATGACTTCTTAAATATGAACTAGTATCCTACTAAAAATATTTTTTTGAACCTTGTAGGTAGAATGCCTTAGGAATCAGATGTATAAATCATATATTTATTGCTTAATCTCGACCAACCTGACTAATGTTATAAATTCCTTTGTGCAACATGTGAGGAAAGCACCCTAAAATCATTTATATCCTTTCATGGAAAGTTGGTTAGAACTTATAAGCAAGGTTCCAAAAACCGGAACCGGAAGAAATCCCGGTCGGCGGCCGGTAACGGTAACCGGGCGGTTACCGGAAAAACCGGTCACAATTTGAAAATCAAAATTTGAATTTTGAGATGTTTTGAAACCGGTAACCGGAAAAACCGACCAATAACCGGAAAAACCGGAAAAAAACGGGCCAAAATTCGAAAATTAAAAATTCATACCGGCCGGACCCTAAAATCATTTATATCCTTTCATGGAAAGTTGGTTAGAACTTATAAGCAAGGTTCCAAAAATCGGAACCGGAAGAAATCCTGGCCGTCGGTGGCGAACAGATATCCAAGCGATTCTCGGCGATTCTGGAAAAACCGGTCACAATTTGAAAATCAAAATTTGAATTTTGAGATGTTTTGAAACCGGTAACCGGAAAAACCGGAAAAAACCAGCCAAAATTCGAAAATCAAAAATTCATATCGGCCGGTTTTTTCGGTTACCGGTCTCCACCGGTAAAAACGGTAACTGGCCGGTAACTGCCGGGATTTTGATCCCTGCTTATAAGAGTGCCATACAAATAGATTGATTTGAGTATTAACCAATAGCAAAATACTTTGTTCAGTTGATGCATCATGGGTATAGCATTTTTTTTGTGCATTTTTTCTTTTGGGGCAAAATGTCAACTTGTTCGTGATCAATAGAGCTTCAGAGGCTTAAACGGGAAGAACCCAATATTGATCGGGCCATGGGGAGGACTAGGAGGAAACCCTTGGGATGATGGCGTGCACGGTGCGCCAAATCGTAATCACCCATGGTGCGGCCATCGATTCCGTAAAGGTCGAGTACGGCCTAAAAGGAAAGTCAGTTTAGTCAGAGAGGCATGGGCGTGATGGAGGCTCAAAAATTGGTCAGGTTCAGCTGACTAACCTCCTGTTATGGCATTGAAGCCTTTACTTGGAAATTGCAGCATTCATAGACATGGTAACATGATCACAAAATTGTATCTATTTGCACAATTTTGCGACTTAAAGTTGTATTCTTGAATTGATATGTGATAGTGATGCTAAACAGATTAAGCTACAAATACATGACTGGTAGTTTTTGCATCTACAAACATGAACATCTTGCTGAGATTTCGACATACTTACAAAGTGTTAGGGTGCAGGAGTTTATTGTTTGATCTTAATGACACTGTTTTTATGAACATCTGAATAATGTCGAGTTTTGTGTTAGCTAGCAAAGTTCCTAATAAGTTAGCACAGTCGTACGTCACAGGTCTGCACTTTTGAAATATCTAACTTGATCATCAATGCACAAAACCTTGCCCATCATTCACTGCACCCAGAAGTTCTCCTTCAAGTTTACGACGAATTGTAGGGAGCTCCTTCTCCCCCCTGCATTCACTTCTAGAGAAGTTCAGATTCCATACACTTTGACAAAACTATTCTTTGACTGTTATACACTTAGACAAAACTAAGTTCAAAATTCGTGGTGCTTCCTTCTGGTAATCCCTAGAAACGGTCGAGTTCTCTATTCTTTGTAGCATACACAATGCTACAAAGCAATGCTGCCGAAAGTAAGTTCCAGACTGACGTTACAAGTGTGCCTTTCCCGCAGGTGAAACTTGATTACCCTCAAGAAATTGTCACGTCTCAGTGGCTGATTACCCTCAAGAAATTGTCACGTCTCAGTGGCTACTATGGATCAGTGCGGACTGGGGTTGTCATAAGATCACTAATATTTGAGAGTAATCGCTCCAAGTACGGGCCATTTGGCACTGAACAAGGGACATCCTTCTCACTCCCGATTGGGGCATCTCGACTCGATAGGCTGCCATTTGAAGGAGAAGAACCCAAACCCGTCCAATGCTCCATTGGCACTCCGAAGCATAACGAGATCTTATGACAGAAATGGTCATAGGTATGCAGATAGTAATTCCGGGTATGACATGGTTCTTGCCGTGAGAGAAGGGGGTGACAACTACTGTTCTAACTAGCAGCTATCCGAAGGAACAGTGTTCTAATCCATCTCAGGATGCAACTCTCTGGAGCAAGGTAAGAAACTAATAAACCTTGTAATCTAGAATCAATCAAGCAAACGCTTCAAATATCCGGATTGTATGAGTGATAACTGCAAGAGACATTCAAATTATGAATCTTGCTTTGCAGATGGTGTCATTTCCCAGTTTCTAGTCGGATAATGGAACCATGACTATAAGCACTCCTGTGAGGTTTGGTCCCTGGGGTGGGAGTGGTGGCACCATATTTGATGATGGTATATACACCGGTGTCAGACAAATCAATTTAACGCGAGGATTGGGAAAATCTTCTATGAAGGTCCTCTCTGATCGAAACAGACAGGCGATATGGGGCGACAAAGCGCGGAGTCAGTGGGGGAGCGAGACCTGAAAAGGTGATGCAATTTCATCTTCAGAATTTCAGTTTCAAACTTGTGATAACTGATGACATGGAGATTTTTGTATGGCAGGTTGTATTCGACTTTCCATCAGAGATCTTGACTCACATAACCGGTTATTTCAGCACCACGATGATCATGGGCCCAACGGTGATCAAATCTCTTACAGTCCACACAACAAAGAAGAGCGATGGACCGTTTGGGGAGAGCATGGCACGTTCTTCTCCTGTTTGACCGATGGAAGGATAGTGGGATTTCATTGCAGGGAAGGATGGTATGGTGATTGCATTGGGGTTCATGTCCTGGAAGGGAAGGTGCTATCACAGAGAGTTGACAGGGCATTGACCGATACGAGTCCGTCTCGACAGTCCGATATGCTTGCACTAGCACAGAGGGAAATTGGAGATGAGGTAAACCAATTTCTTCAAGTGGATTATGTTGAAATACTAATGCAAGTAGTAGTAATATCTTCAGTATAGTTCTTCCTATGTTGTCTTATAATGCAGGTAGTAGTGTGACTGAGGAAAGGATGTGTTTTGAATCATTTTGTAGGTTACATATTGTATTACTTCTATATTTATAATCTTTTAAATAAATATTATTATGTTTCTTGAATAAATTATCATTATAAAGATTGCGAAGTATATGACTTATTGGTGAAGCTTTTTTACTTGTTATACAATATCATTCTAAAAAATTCCTAGTCAGACGTCACTGGTCGGGTCACTAATAACTTATAAATCAGCACATGTATTGATTGATGACTATATTTCACCGGTCATAGATATATGAACATCAAATTAATAATATGGCCATATGTTAGAAACGTAGTATTGGATTGAGCCACCTTAAGACACTATTAAGATTGTTATATTTTCATATGTCATCAGTTGGTCTTAAGTAATGATGATGTATAATTCTTGTACCTAAGATCAGTATAATTTTCTACATATATAATAGTACGCTAAGGAGTTGCCAAATGCTACTCTGTAACTTGCTAGTTATAAAGATAGCTTTCGGGTATACTATAAAATATGCTAAGAAATATGTCTGGTTGGATATAAGATTTACCTCCTCTACATAATAGGAGAGATATATCTAGACCCCTCAATGTGATTGGATAAAAGAAGTGTATAGGCATGCCACGAGTGGTCGAAGAGTTCACTATATGAAGTTATCTATACTGGATCAAGAAAGGATTGAACAGTTCATGGGTGACATATTTCTCACTTGGAGTTCGATCAGCTATCATGATGCAAAGTGAGAATATGCAAATAGGTCATTTAGTCCTACCAGATATAAACTGGTAGTATGAGTACACTAACTGGTCGTGAGCTGATCAGATATATCATAAACTGGCCTGCAAACTGGTTGTATGGGGATACAGATTAGTCATAACCAGATAAAATCTAGTCATAAGTAGTTATGATCTGATCGTGGGCGAATAGGATTTGGTTGCTGATCATATTGCATAAAGTTCATCTAAATTAGTCTTTATGTATATTTGAGAGTCAATATATCCTACCAGGGACTACTGCCAACCAGTAATCAGAAATGTGTATCCGGGTTACAACCAAATATACATGACCCTACAGGGTCACACATTTAACGGGTTGAAACAGTTAGGATTCGGTCAGAGGCTCTTCGAGTGAGATACGATCTTTACTCATATCTGATGAGGTTTTGATTGTAGGTTCTCTGAGTAGGATACGATATCTACTTATGTTAGATAAGGATCTGATCAGACACTTTATATAAAGGGGTGCCTTGAGTTATGAGTAATGTGGCAAGACAAAGAGATAACACACACCCATGGAAATCCTAGCCACCTCCTTCTGAAAGCCCTGTTATGTGTGCTAGTGCTAGCACACCGGTGTACAACGTTCCATCCCCGAACGTGTGAACTTTGGTAGAGACGCTACTATGACTGCGGCACTAATCGGGATGATCTGAGAAGAAGATACAATCGGCTCATGAAGATCGACTACAGCTCGAAGACGATCGCCTTCTGAGGACAATGATCGAGACGTTGGATGATTGACTACTTTCACTACATCAATGCACACTACATTGAACCAGACTACTTCAACTTTTCTTTTGTTGCACTACGCATTAGTGGTAACGATCTATAATCTCTTACATCTAATCCCAACCTATTAAATAGATGAGACAACTAGCTCACATCTAATCCTAATAGATAGATTTTACTCACACACTTAATTCATACCCGCCTTTTAAAACATATAAACTCGAATTCGCTAAGTCTTTAGCTTTTGATCCATTCATAGCATCTTCCTGACCTAAACCCCTTTTACAAGCGTCACAGTTTTGATCTAACGTAGTTTCGGCATTTGATAAATCAGTAAAATACCCTTGCCTTGATTTGGTCTTCGTCTTCTATTACAAGTAATTACCATGCTCGCTACGTGTAGGTGCACTAATAGCTTGTCACACATCGGCAAGTCTCTTCAGTTCCAGTTTCATCGAACCACACTTCATTTGAACTGACTAAGCTACTTAGTACAACTTATCACTCGAACTTATTCTTCAATATTTTTCGTCTTCCTCGTGCCATACTTGAGTTCAGCCATCTCACCAGCACTCTTGATCATTACGGGTCATAGCTCATCCATGAGTGTAGGCCCAATTCTCACCGTTGACCATGGTTGGCTTCAAAGCTTCCTGCATATTCAAAGACGAAGAAATCGTTTCCGTACAGAAGTTCGTCATAACTTGATCCATGTTAGCTAAAACATGCGTCATGTAACATTAATGCACTGACCAAATAAAATTCAAATCATTGCATGACCAAATTTCCAAAATCACAAAACCAATTTCTCAGGACTGGTATGACTGTCAACTAGAGGTCAGTCAGATCGGTTGAACATAGTGCAAAACAACCTACTCTAAAAAATTGCAACTGGTAATAAAACAGCGGTCATATTGGTCGGCGATCTGGTCGCCGCGGCCATACCGTCTAGCGTGGTCTGACCGGCAACACACCGACGGTCTAACCGGCAATAAGCCGGTAGTTCAACCAATGGTTAGCCAATGGTTAGACCAATTTGTCTGACAACAAACCTGATCAAAATGTAAACTTTACAAAATTCAAATTTTCATTCTACAAATTTGACAATAGTTTATCATAATAATATCTTGAACCACCTTACGTGGTCTTCCAATTCTCTCCAGCGTTGTTGTCAGAATTGTTTGCAGGACATTGTCCACTTTCTGGCCTGTCAAAGGTCACGAAAAGGTATAGTGATCAAGATTTTGTGATTTTGTTTGGTTTAACGTTACACATCCTTTCAGCTGCGCTCCAAGGTTGAATTATTGTACGAGAACATTTCATCGTTCTTTCTATGTGACATCAAATGCACCATCCATTGTTCGGGGTTTCTTATTTCAGAAAAGACTAAAAGTAACGTAAAGTGCATATGGTGCGTTTTAAGAAGTACTTGCTGTTGGTAAATTAAGAAGTGCTTGCTGTTGGTAAATAAGGCCCTGTTGCTTCACTTCTGCAATTCCGTGATGCATATCTTCACCAAAAAGGATGCTAATTTGGATAACTACTGTGTCAGTTCTTTTAAACTATGACTTACAATTTTTAGTTTAATATTTTAAATTCTAGCTGTTCATAAGAGTGTGTGAAGAGAGATACTCACATGTGATTTTTAACGATATAGATGAAGTCGAGACAGTATCTATTACAATCAATTTATAAATCTTATCTTAAAAAAATACTTTATTTAAAAATCAATTACGGTAGAAAATTAAACCATAAATTCCAAAAAAACTCACCAACTGTCACCTAAGTCAAAAAGATTCGAAGAACCGCTGCGTAAAGCGGTTGATGAAAAGTGTCCTCGCAAGTGGTAGTTCACTAACAGCCAAGTAGTACATTTAGCTATTCAAGTGGATCACTCTAGAGTCTAGACTAGTACAAGCAAATTGCGTGACTGAAAATCTGAAAGGATGGATGAACCTTGCCAATCTGCTACAAGATAACTTAAAGTCTGAAACGATTGATGTGCTCGAAACGTGTTTAACTAACAATGCCGGTGATTTAGTCGGTGTCACGCATTAATAAACCTATGAAACGGACGTTCCTGAAGATAAGATTCTGGGCGTCCTCTTGTGAGTGCTTTTCAGGCCGAAAGAAAAGAACGCAGAACGGCAAAAAGAATTTGCAGGTCTGCGTCCCTGTCGGATGCGCCCTCCCTGTACAGTTTCTGTAAACGTGCAGTATTCAACTCCCTCTAGATGTGATCTTAGGAAGAAACACCGGAATCAAATTGCGATAGGTCAACTGGAAATGTCTCCTGCGTATGTTTCCATGTCTTATTCTGTCATAGCGAGCTAGCATATTATGATACAAGTGTAGCTTCAGTTGATGTGGTTATAGTAAGGATTTTTATTCACCACACGCGGTAAAATGCAATGACAAGTTGCTAAAAAAACATTGCCAAATAGTGAGTTCGTAAAGAATACTACACCGATTTGTCTGAACTCTGAAAAGCAAAGCGATCCCAAGTTGAGATTTTGGTCGGCAAATTCGAAGCCTGAACTAGAGTACTGTGTATCTAAAACAACCATCACTTTTACTGGACGTAACCATCATATTTAGATTTAACAAAGAATTAACTAAGTAACAAATGGTACAATTACGACTAATTCAATCACATGAGTGACCAAGCGATAGAGGAAAATCTCACAGTATTTCACATACTAAAAACACACTGAGACAAGATTGAACTATAATACAAGGGTATCGTTTACATCATGATAATAAAAATACAAGAGTACAACATTTATCAAAATACATCGTACATTCTCAAACAAATACAACACGTAACTGGTATAGAACCTAAAAGTGATGGATCCAAAGCAAGCGGACCCAGAACCAGTATAGAGTAAAGAAGTGGTGAGCCTGACACATATATTTAGCGCTATGGAGTGTCAGGAAAAGAAAGACAGTTCCCAACTAACAACTATTTTACAGTCGGGTAAGGTGTCATGCATGTGAGGGTAAGAGACCGTCTTGAACCCATGACTATGATTAGTTGGGTAGAGATATAATAACAGAACTAAGGAAAATATTATGTACTCTAACTCAACACCGTATCTAAGGAATTGTGGATGACCCAGTTACAAAGAGTTTCGAGTAACTATATGTAATGTGATATAAGCCTGTGCAGTGCTAATTAAATCATGAATTCATTCTTGTCTCCTAGACTGTAGGCTACGGAGACCGACTGTGGTTCTTTCTTTTCATTAGGGTGATTAGTAGTATTTGAAATACTAAAACACACAAGTTTCCTTTAACTTAATAACTTATTTTATTAATGAGGAAGAGATGGAATAGGAGTTTTGCTTATGAACAGATGAGTCATACCTTTGCATTTCTTGCTAATAATGCTTGATGAATATGCCATACTCACTCTTGTAATTAAATTCCTTTGTTAGATCCTAGTCTAGCCAGAAATTACCTCAAATTGGACGTGGGGTTCATAGGCCCAAAGTATACCAGTGGGATGAGGGTGATCATAACAAGGACCGGGGCGAGGTGGACACCTTGTTCGGCACTTAGGATGAGTAGGCAACCTGTAGTGTCTCGTCTCAGAGAGTTGGGGTATATAAATAATACGCATCTCCATAGATGTCTAATATTTGTATGATTAGGACCTGTGATAGAATTTCTATAACAGTTTGTATAGTTGTTGTAAATCAGGAATTGGTGTATTAAAGATTTTAGCCATGCGTGGCTAGTTATTGTAATATTATAAAGTTCCTAGTTATTATTCTGCTGTGTAGCTATGATATATCCTATTATTCACTAAGTCAATGTTCTTGCAGAACTAGTACGTACACCCGTGCGTTGCAATGGAACTCATTGAATGTGTAGAGAATCGTGCTATAGAAGAGAGTTGCTCTAATTGGTTGGAAAATGAAAAATGGTAAGAAGTTAAGAGAATAGAACGGTTGGAGGAGAACGGACGTACAACCACCAACTCACTCTTCTATAATAGTAATGAAAATACTCTACTGACCGGTGTCATGTTTCTGATGGTAATATCACGGATCATCACAGTATAACAAGTTGGGAAATGGCGAAGGATTTCTACTTCCCCTGTAGCCTCAAGTCCAACTCCAAGCATTAATTCCCAAGGACCAGTAGGAGACAAAATGTGTACTCTCGATCGAATAGTGGCACACCCTGGGATGTCAACGATGCGCGAGATGTTACGTTTTGCCTCCACTGTTGTGCGGCACAGCACCTGCTTTAGGCTCAGTCCATCTCACAGGCTCACACCCTTTGTTTATTCCCCAAACAAGATCGACCGATGAGCGATGGCATGCCTGCTTTAAGGTCACCCGTCCAACCTCGCGAGTACGTACGTCGATCGCCGGTTGATCCGATTCCATCACCCGCACTAGCAACGCCGACGCTAACATCTCGATCGGCCCTCTGATATCACTCGCGTTGCACACGCAAAAAAAACGCATCTTTTTTTCAGCTCCTTTTCCGTGCCGCCAATTGGGAATTCGGTTCGTGCGCGCCGTGCCGTGCCGCGGTGCGAGCGTGACGGCAGGAGAGATCTCGTTCTCGCCTTCCAGAGGGATAGCGAAACCAGAAGCAAAATGGCATGAGTCGCGCGCGCACTTAAAATATGTAACGAGAATTAAATAATTCATTAAATATGACCTTAATACTTAATTGAGGCCTCAGACTAATGTAGCAAAGAACTATAAAAAAAACTGTATTACCCGAGTACTCACGGTTAGATGGTCCATGTTTATTCACCCAATCAATCACCACTCAGAAGTCTTACGAATTGATACATGAGCCCGCCTCCAGGCAACTCCTCCCGCGTGGTAGGATATAGCATGTACTTTGTCTCCCTCCTAACCACAGATGACTCGGCTTTACATTTCTAACTGCAACCACCTTGCAGTTAAACCATGATTCTCTTCCACTAATAGTAACTGGAGAACATTTATCATCAGGTTGTTCTCGCTGACAGCAACCGTTTGCTCGATCGCACGTGACGAATCAACAAGGCATCTATTTACATGGACAACCGATACATCTTTGACGCTATTCAAGTCCGACGATGGAGATTCTAGAGAATCGAAGGAGATCTCTAGACCAAATAACATATTACAGAGGCAAGAAGTAGTGATCTTAAGGCCAGTAGCACCCTTATGTAATATCTCATTGAGAGCATCTTGTAACTAATTCATAGCAATAAAGATAGTCACATTTCTCCTTTCCAATCTTTTTATGAGACTTGGATTTTTTTCCCCTACAATTTATAAGATCAATAATTTGATCATCGGCAACTGGCGCCATCCGTAGGAATAAGGCGCGGAGTCCCAACATGTCCCCATCAACATCATGTTCTCCTATTTATGTTGACATCGTCTATGAAATCATAGCAGAAATCTAGAATGAGGAGAATTGGTTCGATATGGCAGACTACATCGACCCCGACATAGACGCATGTATCCGCGTCATGTAACACGATGCACTTACTAAGTTGCATGGAGAGAGAAGAGAACTCGGGGCAAAACTTGACTCATCGTACCACTTTTGCCAATAGAAATAATCCAAGACCTTCTGTAACTGTTTAAAATCTATAACGTATCTATGATATTCTTAGCAACCCGGACCCTGCTCTAGCAGAAACGCTGAGATATGCTCAAATTGCAGGTCAGGTATGGGAGATCTTCCAATGAACCATGCGACGCATGTACTGGGAGTAGAGGCAGCGCAGAGCCAACGAGATCGACTGACAATAATCTGTCAGTAGGCACAAGACCCGTTTAAAGGTTCTGACAAGGGAGCCATAAAGGAAGAAGCCTCCTCGATGATGAAGCAACCCCTACCCCTCTTCACGAGGGACAAAACTGGGGACACAGCCTAGGTGATCTGTAACATCATCTGAACCAAACATCTGGTTGAGGACACTATTCGAGTGTCTATGACCATATTGGGGCATCAGCTCTCCACTATGACTATCAAAGGAACATATCTATGATAGATTGCAATCCGAACCCATTTAAGAGAATGCACCATGATCTAATCATAGTTTGTCGAAATTTCTCAGTAGGCCTTCAGGCAGTACGTTGGTCAGAAAGGTTCTAACTAACCAACCTTGATATATTCGATGGGAAATAGAACCCATTGGGATTTTTGCAGATTTACACAAGTGTAATTAGGGTTGTGGGAGGTGACGATAACATGATTGTAAACTACTTACCAACTGTTGGAATAATCTACATTTGAGAACAAATCCGCAATCTATTGATCACCAACTTTTTGGGCATGTACGATCGACCCAATAGGGAAGAAGACCTTCTTCGGATCCGATAAGAACCCAACAAAACTCTATGTCAGTACATCAAAAGGTTCAGTCAGGTTCGTAACTCTATCCCGGATGTGGTTGATTCTTCTGTTATCATGGCATTCAAGATCGGACTAAGGAATAGGTGGTTTACGGAGGATGTCATTATGAATCTTCCATGAACAATCATTGATCTATAAGATATGGCTGATAAGTATGTCTCCACTGGCAAAGTGGTCGAGTGGAACAAGATAATTGATCGAATAGAAAAGATACCTTAGTCAGACCTAAAGAAAAAAAAGGAAAAGAAGGCCAATAAATCATAGAAGAATAAGAAGAATCGCAAGCCTAATATCAAGGAAATCATTACGATCCCAGAAAAATACTCTAACGGTACAAAGGATTGTTCTGATCAGAACAAAGAAAAAGCTCTGATCAAGAAATCCAAGAAAGGCAAAATATGGTGTCTACTGCACTAAACAGCATGGCATGATCTCCACAATTGCCATGCCTGGCAGAAGAAGTTTGAGGGTTATTACTCAGGTAAGGGTTCTCTCCCTTCCATCGAGGAAGCCAAAGAACCAAACACCAAAAAGGACAAGGACGAAGATGAAAAAATGCAGTATCAAGATCCAAGGTACACCGTTGATGTTATCTTTGGCGGATCATCCACCTATGAGTCCAGAAGACGGCTGAAGACCATGGAACACGACATGAATCTCACTGATGCTCTAATCACTGGCAAGCCCCCTAGATGGTCAGAAGCAACCATCTCCTTCGGCAAAGAAGACTGCCCTATTTATTCAACTTAACTAGGTAGGTTCCCTATCGTAGTAAAACCTACTATCAATAACTGCAAGGTTAATCAAATTCTAGTTGCTAGGGGTAGGTCTCTTATCATTTTGTTTATAGGAGCTATTGAAGAAATGTAAGTTCCTAAGACTAAAATAAAACATGTAAAATATGCCTTTCGTGGTATAGTCTTGGGATCTTCGGCCAAATCAATCAGGCAAGTGTCCTTACTGCTAACATTTCGAAGTCCTAATAACATTTGAATGGAAAGTATCTTATTCAATGTAGTAGATTTTGAATCTGCATATAATAGAATCCTCAGTCGATCGACTCTAGCCAAGTTTCTAGTGGCCATGTACTACAGTTACCAAAGCCTCAAAATATCAGGGCCAAAAGGGGTTATAACAGTTCGAGGGGGCAAGAAGATGGCTTATGCTTTTAACCGCAGATCTCCTGAACTAGTCATTGAATTACCGACCAAGAATGCTAACTCGCCTTCAATGTAGGTAAAGCATTCAAGGCACAAGGTGGCCCCAAAACCCAATAACCAAGTCAAGAAGGTACATCTCGACAAGGATAGGTCTTCAGGAACCATCAAAGCTGAGAGAGGACTCGATCCTAAATAGGAAAAGTCACTCATCACCATCCTCTGAGCAAATTTGGATGTATTCGCATGGCAAGCATCCGACATGCCTAGTGTCCTAGGGAGGTGATTGAGCACAGGCTAGCACTCCGGTTGGACAAAAAACTGATCAAGCAAAAGTTACGGTATTTTTGCACCTGATGGAAGGAGGCAATATAGTCAGAGATTGATAAGCTTCTCAAGGCCAAGTTCTTTCGTGAAGTCGACCACCTTGAGCGGGTCGGCAACCCTGTAATGGTTAGAAAAAGTAGTGAGAAATGACGAATGTGTGTAGACTTTATAGATCTTAAAAAAGTTTGTTCAAAGAATGATTTCTCCCTTCCACGCATCGATCAGCTTGTTGAATCTACCTCTAATAGTTAATTATTAAGTTTCTTAGATGCATATTCTAGTTACCATCAGAGTAGTATGAGTAAAGAAGATGGAGAAAAAACTTCCTTCATCACGCCATACGGAACTTTCTGTTATATGAAAATATCATTTGGGCTCAAAAATGCTAGGGCCACTTTACAAAGGATAATGCAAAAAACCTTTAGTCCATAAACTGGTCAAATTTTACAGGCCTATATTGACGACTTAGTAGTAAAAAGTGTGAACATTGGAGACCATGTCACTGATTTGTAAAAAAAATTTCTAACTTAAGAAGACATAACTATAGGTTAAACCCAGAGCAATGTGTGTTAAGGAGTTTTTACAAGAAAGCTCAACTTCCTAGTCTCAATTAGAGGAATTGAGGCTAATCTAGAGAAAATAGTGGCCATCGAGCGGATGCGTCCTCCAACCACCAAGAAAGAAATGCAAGAACTAACCAGTTGTATGGCGGCTTTAAGTTGTTTTACAGCACGGTTAGGAGAAAAGGGATTACCTTTCTTTAAACTTCTTTAAAATATGAAAGTTTCAAAGAGACTAAAGAAGCCAATGATACCTTTAAGGAAGTCAAGATATATTTGACAAGTGCCCTAGTCTTAGTATCTCTAAGATCGAGAAAATCCTTGGTCTTAGTCTCTCCAAGATCGAGAAAATCCTTACTTTTATACTTAGCTACTATGCCACAAGCAGTCGATGCAACACTAGTTGTTGAATGTGACAATATCCAACAACTAGTATACTACATAAGCGAAGTCTTACATGGATAAAAAAAAACGATATCCAGAAATACAAAAATTATTGTATACTCTCCTTACGACTTTAAGAAAACTAAGGCATTACTACTAGGCCTATAAAATTGTGGCGTCATCCGGATACACTCTCAATCAAGTTCTCCAAAATAAATAATTATCAGGATGTATGGCAAAATGGTGATCAAACTTGGGGAGTTTGATCTCCATTTCATCTCATGAATACTCGTTAAGTCCCAGGCTTCAGCAGAATTCATCATCGAATGGACAAATCTGAAGCCTATCCAAGGGCCCGAGTACGAAAACTGCAAGCAGTGGACTATATATTTTGACTGGTCTTTGATGATAAAAGGCTCGGGGCTGGGGTAGTCCCAATCTCTCCTACTGGAGAAAGCATAAAATACACCATCTAGTTAAATTCCCCACTGCAGATAATATGGTAGAGTACGAAGGATTACTGGCAGACCTCTGAGCAGCTAAAGCACTCAAGATTAGTATATTATTAGTGACTAGCGATTCTCAACTAGTAGTGAATCAATAGGGAAAGAGTATCAATGCTTATTACTATGATGTCATCTTATTTTTCAAAAGTACAAAAACTAGAGAAAAATTTCTTTGGTTTCGAATTCCAACACATTTCTAGAAAGAAAAACTTTCTAGTAGATCAGTTGGCACAAGTGACTTCCTTAAGATCACCCATTCTACTTGGAGTATTCCTTGAGTAACTCGACAAACCCTTGATAGTTGAGCATTCTGAAGATGCTTTAATGGAGGTTGCTCAGATAAACCCCAACAATGATTAGATGATATCAATTTACAAATATCTTCAGTATGGCAACCTTCATGAAGATAACATAGAGGCCGAGCGTACAGCTCAAAAGGTCAAATCATACAATCTGATCGAATGTACCCTCTACAACAAGGAACTCACGGGGTGTTGATGAGATGTATATCTTAAAGGATGGTTTACATTTACTATCGGAATACATGGAGGAGTTTGTAGAGCACATTATTCCTATAGAACACTAGTAGGTAAAGCCTTTCGACAAGGGTACTACTGACTAACTATCCTCCATGATGCAAACAAACTTGTGACAAAGCACATAAAATATCAGTTTCATATAACTAATAAGTACATCAACCTGCACAAGCTCTCCAAACAATCTCGCTCTCTCTCTCTCTCTTGGCCTTTTGCAATTGGGGCTTAGATAATCTTAATCCTTTTTCAAAAGCATCCGAGGGTTTCGAATTCCTTTTTATGATGATTGATACATTCATAAAATAGTTTGAAGCTGAGCCAGTTGTCAAAATAACAACAGAAGTAGCCAAGAAATCTATTACTAAAAATATGGTTACATGATTTGGGGTACCTAATTGTATAATCATAGATAACAGTACCCAATTGTCTAGTAGAAAATTTTAGGAATTTTGTGAGGGTCTGGTGATCAAAGTATGCTACACCTCAGAAGCTCATCCACAGAGTATTGGGGCAATAGTGAGAGCGAATGATATATTAATGCAAGGGATTAAACAATGAGTTTTTGACTGATTAGTAAAACAGACTGGAACTTGGGTACAAGAATTTTCCTTTGTATTATGGGTTATTCATACCACGAACAGTCGTGCGACCAGAGAAACACCCTTCTTCCTAGTTTATGGAGTAGAAGCCATGCTTCTATCATAACTAAATATTGGCTTCGATCGGATGGATTGTTATAGTGATAATGATCAAGAAGATTGTCGGGTTGATGATATTAATTTTCTTGAAGAGTGAAGAAATGCAGCCCTAATCTGATCAGCAATTTATCAACAAGCCATATGAAAGTACCATAGTCACAAAATACAACCTCGCAACCTAGTTGTAGGCGATCTGGTTTATAGAAAAATTCAAAGTTAGGTAAATCGTAATAAATTTTTCCCTAAATAGGAAGGTCCTTACACTGTGATAGAAGTCACTAGACTAGGCTCAATACAACTAGCCAGGTCGAATGGGCTTATTCTTCCAAATTCTTGGAACATTGATCAGTTACATACGTTTTATGTATAATATATTTCTTTATTTATATATTTTAATAAAATTCCTTTTTATTATGACATTCTTCCGATGGGTATTTTTATTTGAACTTCCTTGTCCCAATTCTGGTCACAAACTATCACTATTGTCTAAGATTTCGAAGAAATATCCATATTTCTCATGAAATCCCATCCTAGGGATGCTTTTACTTTTTATTGGCTTTGACACTCTTGTTAAACGCCATATGCATCCTTATCGTCTCCTTGGCATTTAAGGTTCCCATGATAATCTGCAGTTTTTCTCCTTAGAAGGAAACAAGTAACAAAAAAAGATAACTGATATAGTCATTTATAGCTCAGGGGCTCAAATGCTTCATTTCTTACTTTTTCATTATACTCTTGTCTTGTCTACTCTAGGTAAGACACAGAAAAACTCCAAGTCGAAATCTCTCCACTACTACAAAAGAGGCTATATTGGATGGCTACATCACAGACAGTTCATATGGAACCATCTGTGCTTAAACTATCACAGACAGTTTATAATAGCAATCGTCTGTGATATTTTTACAGATGTTTATGAACACCAACCGCCTGTGATAATTGAGACATCGCAAACGGTTCGTGTTAAGAACCGTTTGTGAAAGTTGCGAACATCATAGACGGTTCATATAAAATCCGTCTCTGATATTTTGGACATGACAGACAGTTCTTATAACAAACCGTTTGTGATATTGCGGACATCACAAATGGTTCGTATTAATAACCATATGTGAATTAGCACAGACGGTTATTAATATGAAATGTCTATGATATATTAAAATCACAGACCATTTGTGGTTGGAACCATCTGTGGTAATCTGTGCTATTAAATATTGGGCGTACGTGGTCGATCTCGACACAGATCTGTCTTCATTGCGCTGCATCGGTGGAGCGAGGCGGCTGGCTTTAGGAAGTTCGGTGAAAACATATCGCCGTGTTCTTAATAATCAGAGGTTAGTACTCAATTACTTTTAATAACTTATATGCATGCTTTTGTAATTGAAAGAGATGATAGATATGTTTTTGTTTAGATCTAGCTAGCTAGATTTAGAAAGATAATGTTAGTTTGCTCAACTTTAGAATGGGTAAGTACTCGTAGTTCACTTCAATATATTCTTGCTTAACATTATTATGTCATGACGTGGCTAGCTAGTTACCTACATAATATATACAGATGTCATGTGTGTAAGTATAGCTAGTCTGATTTGCTATATAGTAGCGCTAATAATCATTTTTGACACTCATTTGTTACATGTGTAGCGTAGATGGACCAAAGCTGGATATACATTGAGAACGTATGAGTCAAGAGTACATTAATAGCATGTATGCTTTTAGAAGAGCGGCCGAGCTGGATAGTTGAAGAAGGGGATGGAATATATATACTGTCCATGCATTGATTATGATAATCTAAAGATGTTTAGTAACTCAGCGCAAATCGAAAATCACTTGATTTGAAGGGGTTTTAGAAAGGGGTAAAAATGTTGGACCAGTCACGGTGAAGAGAAGAGTATACAAAAAGGTAGTCATGATATCGTCGAGGGAGACCGATATGCCGGTTGTGGATTGTGCTTTTGATCATGAGGATATGTCGCAGGACGATAATCTGGATCAGATGCTACGTGATGCAGAAGGGAACTATAATGAGAGAGAGTTTGGTAAATTCGAGGGCTTAATAGAGGACTCGGAGAAACCTTTGTTCCTGGGCTGCAAACCGCAATACACGAGGTTGTCATCAGTTCTAGAACTGCTAAAATTGAAGGCAAGCAATGGTTGGTCTAACAAGCGTTTCACGGCATTGTTACGTCTCCTAACGGATATGCTTTCAAAGATAAATGTGTTGCCGAGAACCACCTACTAAGCCAAAAAGATTCTTTGCCCAGTGAGAATAGAAGTAGAAAGAATACATGCATGTCCAAATGATTGTATCCTGTACTGTAAAGATTATGCTAGCTTACATATTTATCCGGTGTGCAAAGCATCCCGATACAAGCATAAAAATGACTTCGATGATGGGAAGGGCATCGAGGTGAAGAAAGGACCTCCTGCTAAGGTGTTGTGGTATCTTCCTGTGATTCCCCATTTGAAGCGTTTATCTGCAAACTGCAAGGATGCAATATTGATGTGTTGGCACTGGAAGCAGTGTAAGAAAAATAGAATGATAAGACACATTGCTAATTCTGCCCAGTGGAGGAACATCGATAGCATATTTGTAGATTTCGATGTGGAACCGAGGAATATAAGGTTTGGGTTGAGTACAGATGGAATGAATCATTTTGGTAACATGGGCAGCCGACATAGCACCTGGCCCATGATTCTGTGCATGTACAATCTTCCTCCTTGGCTGTGTATGAAGCGAAAGTATATTTTTATGTCACTACCTATCCAAGGGCCGAAGCAACTTGGGAACGATATTGATGTGTACCTAGCACTATTGGTCGAAGATCTTACAGTACTGTAGAACGAAGAGGTACATGTATGGGATGCAAACAAACGAGATAACTTCATTCTACGTGCCATGTTGTTCTGCACCATTAATGATTTTTCTACCCTTGCTAACCTGTCAGGGTTGAGTACAAAAGGAGCCAAAGCCTGTCCGCACTGCTTAGATTATATCGAAAGTGTGTGGTTGAACAACTCGCACAAAACTGTGTACATGTGTCACCATAGGTTCCTTCCAAAATATCGCCTATACCGCAATATGAAGAAACAATTTGACAGAAAAAAGAGGATGACTCAGTACCAAGGCCTTTTAGCGGGAAAGAAGTGTATGATATGGTCAAGGATATCGACGTTATGCTTGGAAAGGGATGTAAATTGAGGACCTGTCGGAAGAACATGCGGAAGAAGAGGTCAATATTTTAGGACTTGTCTTATTGGGAGCACTTAGAAGTTCGCAATTACATCGATGTCATGCACGTAGAGAAGAATGTATGTAACAGTTTGATTGGTCTCTTACTGAACATTCCTGATAAAATAAATGATGGTGTCAATGCAAGGCGTGACTTGGTCGCTATGAACATTAGGACCGAGTTAGCACCGATAGAGACTAATAAAGGCCGGATGTACCTTCCCCCAGCTTGCTACACTCTGTCTAAGTCCGAGAGAACTCAACTGTGTCAGTCCTTACATGGTGTGGAAGTTCCGTCCGGCCACTCCACCAGCATGAAGAAACTTGTTTCCATGAAATATTTGAAATTAATTGGCGTGAAGTCTCATGACTGTCATGTGCTAATGACACAAATACTACCTATTGTAATTAGAAGTATTTTACTGAACAAGGTTCGAGTGACAATCATAAGGCTATGTTATTTATTTAACACAATTTCTTAGAAGGTCATTGATCCCGATGGACTAGATGCTCTGTAGACCGAGGTGGTGACAACTCTATGTCATCTAGAGATGTATTTTCCTCTATTATTTTTTGATATCATGGTCCATCTCATTGTCCACCTTGTGAAAGAGATAAAGATATGAGGCCCTATGTTTCTACGTCATATGTACCCATTCAAGAGGTACATGGGAATTCTCAAGTCCTATGTATGCAATCGATCTCGACTGGAGGGTAGCATCATCGAAGGTTATACAACAGAAGAGGTCATTGAATTCTGTATCGGCTATATGGCTCAGGTCGAGTCGATATGTGTACCTCTATCTCATCACAAGGGAGGCTAGAGAGTATCAGGACTATCAGAAGGAAAGGAATAATTCCAGATCAAAATACATATGCTCAAGCTCATTTCACGGTTTTACAACACATGATTGAAGTGACCCCATATATTGAAGAGCATAAGGACATGCTACGCCAAGAGAATGCAGGCCAGTTAGAAGTTTGGATCACGAGGCAACACAGCCGTCAGTTCAACGAATGGTTGAAGATGCGATTGACTAGGAGGTCGACAAGTAAAACACTACAATGATTGGCAAAATGGCTAAAATTTACAATTGCGATATGGCAATGATACGACATTAATGGCTACACATTTTATACAACAGATCAGGATATAAAGAGCACAGTGTAGAACTCAGGTGTCCGTATAGATGCCTATGATGCGCACGTCAGTACCATTGTCCCAAGCTCGTACTACGGGCTTGTAGAGGAGATTTGGGAGCTTGACTATGTAATTTTCAAAATTTCTCTTTTTCGATGTCGTTGGGTCCAACTCCCACGGGGTATAAAGGTCGACAAGTACAGCATCACTACTGTGGACCTCGAATGTGTAGGATACGAAGAACCATTTGTACTCGCGAGGTAAGTTCTTCAAGTATTTTACGTAACCGACCCGGCAAATAATAAGTGCCATGTAGTTCTTCAGGGGAAAAGAAGGATTGTCGAAGTTGAGAATGTTGTGGATGAGGAAGAGTATAATCAATTTGATGAGTTACCTCTATTCGGAGACGGCATCAGGCTCGAGAAAGAACAAGACGATGAAGTAAGCTATATGTGTGTCGATCATCGTGAAGGGCTTTATTTAAAAGGATATAGCCAAGTGTAATAAATGATCCCACAAAACCAACACCTATTTGAAAATTGTTGCAATGCAATCATAATTAGGAAACTCATCATGTAATTATAGAACTATATTCCATTGTAATTGTAAATGACTCAGGAACTAAGAAATAGTTATATTTATGATTATGCTTGTGTTTTCATAATATTACATGGCCAGCATGATTTCTAGATGCAGCGAGCTATCACAAGCGATTTATCAAAAGAAACCGTCTGTGATATATCGAATATCACAGATGGTTCTATAAAAGAATCGTCTGTGATATAACTATCATAGGCGGTTCTTTTATGGAACCGTCTGTGATAGTTTCCCTATAAATATTCGCAATAGGTTCTGCTTGCAGAGTCCTTAGTCACTCTCTCCGTCTCCACCACCATTGCTAGGTTTTGCTAGATCTGACTGCTCACTCGCGTGCGACGCTGCCACTCCCTCTGACGCCGCCGCCCCTCCGTCGATGCCGCCTCACCCTCCCGTCGACACCGCCACTCCCTCCCAATGCCAGCCTCCACTCCCTCCCGACGTCGGCCGCCACTCCCTCCTAACACTGGCCGCCCCTTCCTCCCGACGCCGGCCGCCTCAACCTCACGCCGCCGCTCCTTCCCGATACCGTTCGCCTCTGTCTTAATAGTTGGCTAATTTGTTTTGTTATCTTCAGTAGATGGCTAAATTGTTTTATGGCCTTTAGTACTTTATAATATATGCTTCACTTGTTAGCTACAAGATCTAATACTAAAATTGAATATTCAAGCTTGAGCTCTAAATTTTTACTATTACTATCATTTGTCAATCTTGTGGTCTATCTCAATAGTTGGCTAAATTGTTTTGTTATCTTCAGTAGATGGCTAAATTATTTTATGACCTTTAGTACTTTATGATATATGCTTTACTTCTTAGCTACAAGATCTAATACTAAAATTGAATATTCAAGCTTGAGCTCTAAATTTTTACTATTACCGTCATTTGTCAATCTTGTGGTCTGTCTCAATAGTTGGCTAAATTATTTTTGTTATCTTCAGTAGATGGCTAAATTGTTTTATGAACTTTAGTACTTTATGAAATATGCTTCACTTATTATCTACAAGATCTAATATTAAAATTGAATATTCAAGCTTGAGCTCTAAATTTTTACTATTACTGTCATTTGTCAATCTTGTGGTCTGTCTCAATAGTTGGCTAAATTGTTTTATGACCTTTAGAACTTCATGGTATATGCTGCACTTGTTAGCTACAAGATCTATTTGGAATGGCATGTTACTATTCCAAAAAGACCTTGTAGTAATAATATATGCCACATAGACCTTCAAAGCGCATGAAGCAAGTGTCACACTCCAGTGTATCCGGTTCAATGAACTTGATACACTGGTGTATGTCACTTGCTTCATAGAACTTTGTTTAGGCCCATAGCTCACTGCTTCTAGTTTTTTTCTTAGAAGAGAGATGGTGTCCACACAATCGTCGTCGTCATCTGGTTCTCACGCACCCAAGATTGGGATAACTAAGCGTGGCCGAAGAGTATCGAAAAGGCCAGAGGATCGAATGGCCATTACGGTGATATGGTATGTGATATGAACCATATCATAGACGGTTAATAACAAAAACCATCCGTGATAGTCGAATATCACAGACGGTTTTTCTGAAAAACCGTCTGTATTGTAAGTTATCACAAACGACGTGGGAGCCGTCTGTGATAACCACCTATTATCACTGATACGTAAACACAGACGGTTCAAGAACCGTCTGTGATGACGGTTCCGAACTGTCTGTGATAACGCTGTCTGTAGTTGTGCTCCTCACTGCATGTGGTCATGCCCAGTGGAAGGAGCTTCCTAGCGACGACACTTTTTCTACAATCTTTTTACTAATTGAAAATGGAGATTGAATACATTTAGAGGAGTTTTGTTTATGCCTTTCGTCCTTCGCTATCCTACAACCATGTCGAATAAGCTTACAAATTAAATACTTGTCTTATTAGAATGCAATCTTATATATTTCTTATTATAAATAAATAAATGCACAAATATTTGTCATAATGCTTGTCTGATCATTCTACGACTATTTTATATCACAATTATGACAAAGACATCTACGGCTAGTCGAAATCTCTTACTGGCTCTATCCATCACGATAATTTTCTAGTGCTACTCGATCCTTCAAGGCTTACAATATGTGTTGATATACTAAGTCCAGAGGCAACTATAATTTGTCTTACCTTTTCCACTGCTTACTTAGTATATTATACTACTAAGAAAGCGGTCGAGGACTATGAGAAATACGACCACCCTTCAAATAAGAAGAAATAACACAAACTTTATTACTACCAAAGGTAGGTTTTTACATATTAAAAATATATGTGTATATATATACACACACACACACACACAAATTACATTATAGCTAACTACTCGCTGGAGCCTCCCGATTGACCATTGTCTGATGGAGACCTAACTTTTATCTCATCGGTGATCTTGTTTTAGAAGGGTTTTACTTCTTCAAAGAACTTCGCCGCTTCTTCCTCTGAGCAGTTGTACTTTACTTCGAGCTGATGAAGATCGAGATAAGAGTTGGATGCTTTAAACTTTGTTAAGATAAAGCTGACTCCATCTGCAACAACATCTCGCATGGTCTGCTCGTGGTTATTCCTTGAGGTAGCCAGCATGTTTTGATGGATTTTGAGTTGTCGACCAAAACAGTTCACCTTCTCGACCGGTACCTCCAAGGAGGAGGTAAGTGCTTCCGTGTCCATCTCGGCGAGCATGCTATTGAGAAGAAGAATTTTATCTTGAAGATTCCTTTCAATGTCTTGCTTCCTCTCATCCTCGGTACGAAGAGCCTTTTCGAGTTCTTAAAACTTAAAGCTTGTTCTGCACTAATAGCTTAAAGTCAGTTAAGACAAGTTAAAAGTATAACAGACTGAGTGGATAAATTATCAGTTACTTTGATTCCTCTTCTCATGAGCCTCGACCACCTCGTTATGCTTAAAAACGTTGTCATTAAATCTAATCAACCAGTCTTTGATCAATCTTGCATTACTAATTTTTTTTCTAAACGTGCTATTCATTACTACATTTTCTTAATGGCATATATGCTCTCGAAAATACGTATCGCGTTTTGGCCCAAAATTCCTTGGTAGTACTACACATAGCACTCACAAAATTCCTAGACATTGGTGGCATACATCCCTGTATCTGCCATCAACTCATGCTCTGATCCTCTTGTCTCTTGAGAAAGGACTGGACGTACTGTTCCATTGGATAGGCGCACATACACACACATCGATCGATCTCATCTCCTTATGGCCAATGGGTACGCTGCATGCGACCTCTATCTATCTATCTATCTCGCAAGTACTTACCTGACTTAGTGACCTGACCTGATCAGATCGATCTTGCAAAGGCGAAGGCAGCAGCAACACTAGCTTTGGTAACATATGATGCGATCCTGCTGCGAGGCAGCCCAAATCTTCGTCCAAAGCTCTTTTGGGATTTGGTTCTTTGCGACGAAATTTATGGAGTGGCCTGAGGTGTCACCATGACCAGAGCAGATATATGGATCATATCAAATACTATATGCAAGGTCAGCATGCAGCACGTACTGCAGCAGCATGCTTTTGGGTTTTGGCAGCACCTGACATGCATGCATCTGGTTGATCAAAGTACGAGCATGGAGGTGCAGAAATTGAAGCTTTTGACGGGACGGTCTTATCGGCATCGGTGGTGGCCGGCGCGCACCGCGGTGGAGCCCGCCGGACGGCCGGCATTGGGGCTTGGGACCTTGTTGATCCGGATTGCGCTGTCTCTTCCCGGGTCCCTGCGTCCCGAATCAACCGGCCTGCCATGAGCATGCGGTTAAGCTCCATATGCAGCATATAGTGCGAAACACCTCAAAAAATTTCAAAGAGTATTTTTTTCGTTTTCCTTTTGAATTTGCCAAAAAATTCAAAGTGAAACACCTCAAAAAATTGCCATGAGACTTAATTCCTTGCTCTCAAACAAGAAGGGCATACAATAAGAGAGTATCTTCATTAGTTCAACCAAGTTGTCCGCTATATCCCCAATGATATCAAGACTGAAGCCAAAAAGATAGAAAGATTCAAAGAAGGATTGCAAAAATCCTTAAAGTACCATATCTCAGATATAGACTTTAATGATTTATCTGCAATGGTGAACAAACTGATTATGTCTGAAGAAACTAGAAATGAACTGGAGGACTCACGCAAGAGGAAAGCAATGTAGAGATCTTCATCATCAGGTGCACCAAGAGGACGGATACTAGTATCATCACAATATTTATACCAACAGAATCGATAGATGATAGCAACACCAAGACCCCAGTACAATGTTTCTCCTCAGTACAATATTTCTCAACCTGTCATGGTATGATGCCACACCTGCAGAGGAAACCATTATCAACACAATTGCCCATAGAAGATGAATACATGTTTTTATTGTGATCAACTTAGTCATTTCAAAGATCAATGCCCCAAAAGAGGATTGCCTTCTGAAGTGGCAAAAATTCAAACCAGAATTCAATAATCAACCGTCAGACTAGTTGCCACTACACCAGCACAACAAGGAGGAGTGATGTAAGTATGACAACCGGCACCAAGACCAACAGGAGTGCCAATGGGAACCACCGTAGGAATGCCAGTAGGATCGTCAACAGGATATCAAACTAGAAGAGGCGAAGGCATGCCAAGGCCCATATTTCAAAGAAGAGTGAACCACATTTCTACCGAAGATGCAGCCAGAGCAACTAACGTCACTGTTGGTATGTTCTTGATTCATTCGAAGCCTACATTGGTTTTATTTGACCCTGGAGTAGCGCATTCATTTATTTCCATGGATTTTGTTACAAGAAATCAGTTATCATTTATTTCCTTGCAAAAGCATTAGGCTTTTCAAACACCCGGGAGTAGGACGAAACCCCGCTTCGGGTGCAGTGATTTGAGCATAGATATTCAAGGTGTAGAATTTAAAGCCAACCTGTTGTTGTTGGAGATGAAGGGAGTAGATGTTATCTTGGAAATGAATTGGCTAATAAAAAATAAAGCCAAATTAGACCGTAAAAACAAAACAGTGACTTTGACAAGTCTAGAATATCAGAAAATAATAGTGAAAGACTGATCATGATCTAATAAAAAATATGAAGAATTATATTCACAGTATGTTGATAGATGAGAATATTTGAGTACCAATAGTCCAAGAATATCCAGATATATTTTCAGAAGAATTGCCTAGAAGATCACCTGACAGACGGATTGAACTTGCCATTGAACTAATTCCAGGCACCAAGCTAATCACAAAGTATCAATACAAAATGCTAGCTAGTGAATTAAAAGAGCTTAAAAAGCAATTAGATGAATTGAAGAAAAAAAGAATTTATACACCCTAGTGTTTCTCCTTGGTCAGCCCTAGTGTTATTTGCTAACGAAAAGAAGAAAGCTTAAGAATGTGTATTAACTATAGAGGACTGAATGCAGTGATAATCAAGAACAAATACCCATCGCCACGAGTTGATGAATTATTTGACCAATTCAAGGGAGCCAGAGTATTTTCCAAAATTGATTTGCGATCGCGTTATCATCAACTTAAAATCCGACAACAAGATTGAGAGGAGACTACATTTACAACAAGATTTGGAGGTAATCACTGTGAAATATTCTCTGATCACAAAAGTCTGAAGTATATATTCACATAGCTAGAGTTGAATTTGAGGCAGCGAAGATCGTTAGAACTAATTAAAGATTATGATTTGGATCTTCAATATCACCAGGAAAAAGCTAATTTTGTGGTAGATGCACTGAGCAGGAAAATCTATCATGTCATAGCTAATGAGGTAGGGTATCCACCCTAACTACAGCAAGACATGCAAAAGCTGAACTTAGAAATGACTAAACAAGGGTTTGTGGCAGTATTAGAGATTCAACCATTATTAACAGATCAAATCAAAGCCGCCTAGGACGAAGATGAGGAGATTCAACAGCTCAAGAAAGACAGTCAAGAAGGAAGTTCAACAGAATTTACTGAAGATAAGCACGGGATCCTAAAATTCCATGGTCGCTACTGTATACCCAAGAAAAAGGAATTAAAAGATTTAATACTAGGAGAAGCTCATTCATCCCAATTTTTAATACATCCTAGAGGTACAAAAATGTATCAAGATTTGAAGAAAAGATTCTGGTTTAATGCCACGAGGAAGAAAATAGCAGAATATGCAGCAAGATGTGATGTGTGTCGAAAGATAAAGATAGATCATCAAAGACCATCAGGACTACTACAATCATTGCCAGTTCCAAAATAGAAGTGGGAACATTGGTATGAACTTCATTAATGGACTCCCTAAGACTCAAGAAGGATATGATACCACTTAGGTAATTGTCAATAGATTAACCAAAGTGGCATATTTTCTACCAATCAAACAAACATATGGAAATGACAAGCTAGTAGAGCTATTCTTGGCAAAAATCATGGTACTATACGGAGTTCCTAAAAGGATTGTTTTAGATGGGGGCCCAATTCACCTCAAAATTTTGGGAGGAGATACATAAAGCCATGGGAACTGATCTGGCATTCACACAACATATCATCCTCGAACTAGAGGGCAGACAGAGAGAACAAATCGAATCTTAGAAGATATGTTGAGAGCTTGTAAAATTGTATATGGAGTAGCATTGAACACTTGCTTGCTATTCGCACATTTTTCTTATAACAACAGTTATCAAGCTGTATTAAAATGGCACTATTTGAAGCTCTGTATGGAAGAGAATGCAAACCCCCCCCCCATTAAATTGGATAGAGACTAGAGAACGACAATTTCTTGGTCCCCAAATTGCTCATGATGCAGAAGCTCATGTGAAGATTATTAGAGACAAAATGAAGATTGCACAAAGTCGTCAAAAAAGTTACACAAATAATCACAGAAAAGACCTGAACTCTGAAGTAGGAGATTTTGTATACCTCAAAGTCACTCTCTTCAAGATCATAAAAATATTTCAAATGAAAGGAAAATTAGCCTTAAAATATGTTGGCCCTTACAAAATCACAAAAAAAAGTGGGAGAAGTGGCATATGAGCTACAGCTAGCACTAAACATGTCCAGAATACACAATGAGACTATAGAAAGATAGCTGAGAAATAGAAACATCGAATTCTGCAGAGTCTGTTGGAGAAACCACACTGCAGTAGAGTCAACTTGAGAGAAGGAGTCAGATTTGCAGTGGGACTTTCCCAACCTACTCCCTGGTCCAACTTAATCTTGAGATCAAGATTCTTTTTAAGAGGAGTGGGTTCAAACACCTCAAAAAATTTCAAAGCGAATTTTCTTTTCCTTTTTCCTTTTGAATTTGAATTGTTACCAATTCCCAAAAATTCTCAACCAAAGCCGCTTTCCTCTTTTGGCAAACCATTTTTCACATCTCCGCTAGCGCATTTTGTTTCTTCCCCTCCTTTCCTCTGTGCCACCCAATCACCTGGCCTCCCAGCACTGCAACCCTCGACCAGCCCTCTCGGCGTTCACACCGGGGCTCCTGGCTTTGCTAGCTCGCCCCACGCATTCAAGCCCCATGTGTCAACACCCTACCATCGCCATGTTGTTCTTGGTTATCTTGTCTTGCACACTGTGTAGACTTCGGTTGCTGTCGTAATTCTTTGCACCTCTCGGTTGACACGTGTGCGCCTCCCCATCGTACCTCTCTCTCGTCAGCTCGTACAAGCCATCAGGGCCATGGTACCCTCCCCTCCACCTTACCTGTGTGTTTGCCTCGCCCACCGCACCTCCAAGCCACTGAGGCCTCCACGTGCCAGCGCCGCTTGAACTGAGCTCCTGCTCCCACCACCTTACTTGCCCATAAAGCTCAAATTGGCCACTCCCTTTGCATCGTATGAACCCCAATTGTCCACCCAAGCTACTCATTTGAGCTCTCGCGCACTACTTCACCGCCAACGAAGTCCCTTGAGCTAATAAGCCCCCTCGACCAGTCCTTCACCTCATCCCTTGGCTAATTGATTCCCCGCCACCATAGCACCCATGGGCCACCTTGAACCCATGATCAACCCCGTTGGACCCTCCCATAGCCTTGGCTTCACGGGCATCGTGAGCCACCGCCAGCGCACCACCCTCTACATGGATAGCTCTTCTGGGATCACCTCAGCCCAAACAGCCACTACCACTGACCTCCCCACCCACCGTAGATGCTCACACATACTTGTTCTTTGCTGGAGATCCACCGAGTAGCTCCTGTGCTTTAGTCCAGAGCTATGAGGTCTCTCCAACCACCGACCTGTAAGAGTGATCTTTAGTCACCTTGAAACCCTAAAATGGAGCCCCCTTAGACATTGGAGTTCATCCATACCATCAGCCTTTGGCGACAAGCTCCACCGGTGCCTTGCCGTGCAGATCGTCATGCTCCTCTATTCTTTTACCCAAGCCGAACCAAGGTAGAAGAAGGGGCACGTGTTGGGCCGCCAGGCCGGTGTGGCCGAGTGAGTCAGCCCACAAGGCCATTTTCTTTTGGACCAAGCTGGGCCGTGCAAGCACTACTTATTTAATTTCGGCCCAACACTGTAGACACTATAGTATTTCACTATGCTGAACTGTTCACCCAAAAGCTCAAAATCAAAAATATATCCATCTCAACCATTTCAATAACGTTAAAACCATTTCGACTTCTGTTCCGCCAACCCAAGTCACGATAAAACCCAAATCCACCTCATTTGGTTTTTATTGCATTATATTCCTTTTTATTTTATTTATTTCCTAGCTTGATTAATTTCAAGCATGGAACTCATGTTATTTTAATTGTTTGCACTAGCACTCGAGGAGCCAGTCAAGTTTTTAGAACAGCAAGGCAAGTTACAAGCTTTTGATCATATTGAATCCCATGAAATTTAAATTATTTAATTGCAATATTTACATTATTGTTATTTACGCATTGTTATTTAATTAAAATAAATATTTAAAATGATATGTGAATTAGTTATGTCCTACCACCGGAAAACACCATGTTTAATTTGAGGCCATATTCACCTTGAAGACCTTAGCAATATTTAATTATTGTATAATTAATTGTAAAGTAGTTCATCCAAAATATTTGTACTACTAAGTGACTTCATCATTTTGCTAACAGATTTATTTAAATAGTTCTAGGGTTAAGGATGTACCGTGGAAAGCAACTAGATAGTTGGAGTCCATAACCTTACCCTAGGGAGGAGGCTTGGGATGGATTAGTGGTAGTACCGTAGAGCACTGGGGATCTAGGCTGTGGATGGTTCCCTTGTGGTGAAAAGTAAAGACTGGAACCTTATGCTGAGTAAAGGACACACAAATCACTCAACAACAAATGTTGACTTGTAAAATCTTGTCTAGTAGCTACTCAACTTAATTAAATACCTACAGGAAGTAGGAGTGAAGGGGCGTGGTATGAAAACGGTAAAACCATACTTAACAACGGTAGGTCCATTCAAATTGGGCGGGTGTGTTCCGAATTGGCTAGTGGATACCCGAGTTTGTATGGTGCATAACCTACCGGGTAGAGGCTATTAAAGAATTGAGCAATAAAAATTCTTTGTTTCTCAACTCAGTCGCACGCTAGCTGAAGCATGTCTATTGTATGACATTGAGAGTTTGAGAAATCTTGTTGGTAAAGTTGGGCAACTCTGCGGAGTATAACAAATTGTATTCAAATACGTTGTGCTTCCAGTAAATAGAATTGTGTTTAATGGGTGATTCTAACAACAAGGCATAAGTAGATTTTATTATATTTTAATCTGAGTAATCAATTGTTGAAACCCTCTTTATCCTTAAGAAGTTATTGTTTCGTTATTTCATGTTTAAAAATGTTCAAAAATAAAATTCCATCCACAATCCTACCAATAAAACCAGTATATCCCTATCCTTGACAATCATGGCAAATAAATAAATTAGAGTTTACCTTTGTAACTTGCAGAGTACGGTTGTATTCATTACTTGCTAAATAACAAACTGAATAGTCTTGGGACAATAATGAAGAAGCTGTTGGCGAGGACCTGGAAGAGTCCTACTACTGCCCCGTTTGGCACAGCTCTAGCTCCGAGATCTATGCTGGATCTGTAGTTTGTTGACTAAATTAAAGTGATTTAAATATTTTTATTTAATATATAATATAAATGAAATGAGTCATGTAAATGCACTTAACATGCCTGCAACTCTAGATCCAGAATTTTCTAGAGCTACAGATGACCAGCTCTAGGAAATCTACAGATTTTCTAGAGCTAGAGCTCTGCCAAACAGGGCCTACATCGACGATCAGTGGCTCTAGGTTTTAGCCTCGCTCAAGTACGTTTGTGGAGTTTTCTTTTGTGTTGTAATATAACTTCGGGTTTGCACACCCGCCGTGTCTAAACTTAGCTATTAAGCTGAACTTTTCAAGTATGTGTTGATTTGGTGCTCACTTATATACATCATTTCGCAACTGAACAATTCTAAATAATTGTGAAGATCACCGGCGCTTCCGAAAACGGGGTGTCACGTATTGTTTCATCCGCCGCCGGAAATCTTCCCTACAAGGAATCAATTCTGGTTTTGAACCGGCGAAAAAAAATGATGAACCGAGATTGGTCCGTTCTCGTACGTTGGCGCGCCGTAGTTTCAGCCGTGGGCCCAAAACTAGCGCGGTTGAGTATCGTCAACGTCATCGAATAATGGCCAGCACTATTTGGCACGTACGTATGTAAAGACCAAACCTGCCCTAAAAACTCCCAATAATCAATGGTATCACCCTGCCCAACAGCCGGACGATGAGATTTCTGTGCCAGCAAAGCATGCATGCACCGTGCCGGT
The DNA here is from genome assembly GCA_036346575.1 of Dendrocalamus sinicus. Classification (NCBI taxonomy): domain Eukaryota; kingdom Viridiplantae; phylum Streptophyta; class Magnoliopsida; order Poales; family Poaceae; genus Dendrocalamus; species Dendrocalamus sinicus. The sequence continues at coordinate 48,475,383 of CM070641.1, read as the reverse complement.
TCGGCACCGGCCGACGATTCCGTCGGCTCGTCGTCGATCGGCCGGCGCCTAGCTGCTGTCGCTCGCCGAACGGTTGGGTTCGCATAGCGGTCGGCGACCGACGCCCCTGCGCGCCGCGCCGGCATGACGCTTGACGGCTTGGTGGCCGGTGTACGTTTTGGTGGCTGGCAAGGTGGCACCTCCCTTTCCGTCTTCAGGAGCGTAGACCACTGGTCAACGAGCGGCTAGCGGCCACGTGCGCAAAAGGGTGAACCGAACAGAAGACCGGAGCTGGCGACGCCGCGTGGACTCTTTGACTAGGAATACCGAAAGGCAAACGGCCGTGGACTCGCGAAGACCAGGTCGTGACAGCGAGTTATCTATAGCTAAGCACATGGTTGATTAGTAAATTAATTAATTCACGGTTCATCACCTAGCTAGTCTTCGAAGAAATTCTGCGTGCGCTTTCCAGGGGGGCAGTTTGGGCGTGTCAAATCCGGGCTTTTGACCAGATATATGTAGGCGTGATACATGTTGCCTGCTTTTGTTTGCGTCAATCGTGCTTCTTGGAGAATATTTGTGATTAGGAGTACTAGCATATCCTTAAAATATCGCAAAGATAACATGGTAAATTTGACAAGGAAAACGCCATAACTAGAGCAACAAAGTCATGTAAATTTTAATATAATCAGAGTAGACCCTCTAGGAAAAAATCCTATGAGACCTCCTATTAGCACACGCCTAGATAGATAGACGAAGGTTAGAGCTAAATCTACTAAAGCGTATGCGTAATAGTTGGACATTAGAATTTGAACCCTAGTGAGTAGAGTCATACACCGACAACCAAAAGGCGGTTTTCGCATTGCATTTAACTTTGGTTGCATTAACTACCTCATGAACCTTCTCATGAAATCTACGCCATGTTTCATGCTCTGAGGACTGAGGAGGGTTTCAATCTCATATGCATAGGACTCGGGTCTTTCTATTAAAAAAATGAAGTTGTGTAATCTTTTGAAGAGAAGTCGTATAAAGAAATCCGGTAATTAGTCAAATAGTTCGTCATAGTTTAATCCGAAGGTGCTTCACAAAATAATGTGATTAGGACGACAACTCAATCTTACGCACTTGGGGGCCCTATCATGTATTTATTTAATAAAAGAAACAAGCTGGATTGGCTTTGCCATGAAGTAATCAGGATCTCTAAAATCTTAAAAAGGCAGTCAAATTTGGCCATATGTGACATTTCTCTGGAAAAGGGAAAACGAAACGAATATAGAGAATAATTCTACTGCAATTTGGTCAAATTAAATGTGCTTAGTCATGTAATTATCAGCAACACAGCTAGCCGTCAGCTAACCAAGCTTGGAAGGGTCCTAATTATTTGTGACACAAGCTTGAGCCTTGAATCGGTCGTGCATGCAAGTGGAGTTAGAAAAAGGAGGAGCTTTTTTTCGATTTGTTTTTTGCACGTGGTTCTACATTGTGCGGTCGCTTTGCTATAATTGCCGATCTAGCGCTGGCATCACATGAGTGGCGGTGTTGGTCGGCCGGACGGATGGAGAAATCTCAGTTCCAGGTATGCAAAGTGCTCCTATAGATTTGTTGCCAATATAATTTTGAGTTGTTACATTCTCCAATCATTCGTATACCCAACTGCAAACCTGCCCGCCGTTATTTTAATTCAAGTATTACCAAAGTCCTGGATGGATATACAACTATATATAAAAACCGTTTTAGGTCGTTTCTGCACAAGATTTATGCATGAATTTTTAAATCTTTGAAAATACCTACTATATGTGTATATATCTCTATCGGCACCAAGGTTTTCCGATCAAAGACCGGAATTATTACTTGATTTTTTCCACAAAAAAAAAGATCCGATGACTGTATCTGTGGCCTGTAATATTCTGTAACAAAACAACTCCAGACCTGGTAAGATAAGGGGACGACTGAGGCTGCCTTGGCTTACACAATACAATACCCATCCAAAACAAAGGCGGCCGTATGCAGAGAGAAATAGCCACATACGATTTTGGTTTATATCTTACGGTTGAAATTTTTGAATTCTGAATTGTTCACAGAGACAGTATGTAGAGAGAAATAGTCGCATACGATTTTGATCGATACCGTTTAAAAGCTAGCTACTGTAACAGCAAGCCAACAAGCACAAGTATAAGTGGTGCCGAACGCACCCATCGATTAAACAACGAAAACAGTTGTTCTCTATGCTAGGTTTTTTTTTCAACGCAAACTGCTCCCTGTCTAGTTTAGCAAACCATGCATCTCTAGATCTGTTTACGAAATAGCTCAGGCTTTGGCTTATCATTCTTATATTATGGTAACTAGCTTTTAAATGATGCATCTTTTTAAGACGGGTTTATATGTAGATTGTAGTAGGCACTGTATCGAGTTCAGCTATACTGATTAAAATCGTATGTGACTATTTCTCTCTACGTACGTAATATCTATTGTAAATAATTAGAATTCAAAAATCATAAACCAAAATAAAAAAATCACCCACACAGGCCAGTAGTATAGTCATGCAACACCGAGATGCACGAGCTATTAGGTCACGCAAGGCACTGGCCAACCAAATCGCGTATTCATGGCATATCCTTCTACAATCTCGCTGAAAACGACTGTAGTGTTAGTCTTGTCGTCGACTTGGTACTATCTTCTCCTTGCAGTAACTACTGTCACTATGCGAATGATTAGCTGTTATTCCCTGCTCTCTGCGTGCTTGTCAGTGAACAGTAGTGATAATATATGTGTCGATTCAGCATATGATACTGTGCTTATGGTTTAATGCGTGGAATCGACATGTTGTCTTCACAGTCTACCAAGCATCATGTGCCTGTTTTGGATGGTTTTGTCCTCGTCACAAGATGTGTACATGCCTCAGACTGTTTCCTCTGTGCTACAAACTTACAAAGTAGCTTGTAAACTACTCCTGTGTACGGAGATATTTTCTGTTAATAAAGTTTATAATCACTCACATCTTGTTTTATATTTTCTTTCGGGGACGTGTATTTATAAGGTGGCTTAGGCTTACTTAGAGTTAACAAAATATTAATCAACCTACAAATAGAGAACCTATTTTCTTTATTTTTCGAGAGTACAAGGTAGACACACGCACCGAATACATATCACCCAGACATCCACACACGCATACACTCCCTATACACGCTTGGAATTTATAGAAGGCACCTAAAACCTTAAGGGTATATACAATAGTATAAACAATTGCTGTCTATAATATTCTCTATGTCATGTATATACGATATTAAAAACAAGTTATACAATATGTTGTCTTTTTATATGTCTCTATAGACAGCTTCTCTATGTCACAATGCATCTTTTTTATCGTATTACAGTCGACTATTACATAAGAGACGGCTCAATTCTCTATACTACACTCTCTCTTCCACATCATCTTGTGTCCTACGTGTTAAAGTTAATAGACAGCTGATATCAAACTATTGTACATAGCTTATGAAAGATGTGCATGTATTTTTTTTTATTAAATACATATGTGTATAAGTACTCATAAAATCGAGGGACACCAGCACCAAGATACACACAACATACACCACTACAGCACATGCACATAAATTGTAAGCTCTAGAACAACGTGCACGAAGAGGAAAAACAAGTGGTGCACTGCTAGGCAACGATTTCCTCGAACTGAAATGACCGGACAAACGTAGCCAAAAATCGTGAGATGCAAGTCGGAGCAAGAAACCTAACAAAACCCTGGCACACGGTGATATAATTATAGGCTATGTTCTTTTTTAGTTTTTAGTTTTAGCTTTTAACTTTTCTACAGTAACTAGTTTTTAAATAAAATATCTTTTCAAGATGAGGTTTACTAGTTAATTGTAATATATATTGTACCGACTTTATTTATATTGGTAAAATCGCACATGAGTTTCTGTTACTCTGTAATCTTTCACACAAATAATCAAAGGTCATAAGTCACAGTTAAAAATCATAAACTTCAAGGAAAAAAAGAACCGGAAAGCTGCTTTGCTACATGCATGGCCTCGCCCGGACAGGGAGATCAGGATGATGGAATGGCAGTACGCAGGTCGCTGGGTGATGCGGGCCATCTCCACGCGGCCGGTTCGCGGAGGCGCCAAAAATGCTCGTCTCACCTTGGATTTGACTGTTGAAATGTAGGTGCGGTTCTGGCCGTACGTGACGTCGTTGGCGGATGCATTCCGCAAGAGATCGGCGTTACAACAGCATGGAACCGCGCCTTCACACTCTTCCGCAGGCTGAAACAGCCGTGAAACGTCACACATTTATCCATCCATCGATCCCATATCCTCTCGTGCATGAAACCATCTTTGCTGAGGCAAATTGTTCTACACCCGGCGTCCGTATATCCATCATTCACCAAGCATGATCGTGGGGGCATTCTTCCCATTCGCAGTACATATTTGAAGTACTGCTCATGGAAGGACAGCATGCGTGATGAGGTGAGCATTTAGGTCTTGTCTCTGGCACAACGTTGGTGCAACGATCTAAGGAGGATGAGCTTTTACGGAGTACTGCAAACCATGTGTACCAAACAAGCATTTAATCGAGTCCAATGTCCGTGCCTATCCATTGGCTGCGCCAGGGAATCGTACCGCGGGGAGGTTCTTGTCCCCGGACCGAAGCACCGCACCTCAGCATCAGCGGCCGGATCCATCTGACGACCACGTGTTCCTGCTCCTCCTCGACATCTTCATCATCATCGTTGTGTTGATCAAAGATGAAATGGCGGTACGTGCTGCCATAATTGATTGACAACATAGACAATATTCTCGCCTTTCTTTTAAGTCATAGTTGATAATTTTTAGTTGCGATAGTAATAGCCGAGAAAAATCAAAGTTAAAAATCAATTGAAAAACTGAAAAGAACAGACCTCGTAATTAATATGGCGGTATGTATCTATCAGATGGGAACGCATATGGCAATGTATACTAGGAGTGTTCTTCAATCAGGATGAATTATCAAAGTTGGACACCAAATGTGAAAACCTACCTAGTTTGGTTTTTTTTTTCTCTTTGGGATTTGTTCTTTTACGAACCTGTTTCAAATTCCTATAAAGAATTGAACCGCTCCGTATGAAATTTATTTACGTGAAATTCTTATCCCTCGAAACTGACGAGGTGGGTGATGGCAAAATGCCAATGCAAGCGCATTGGCTAGGCGCCAAGCGGAGCGACGCGCGTACGCAGCTCGATCGGCACGGGCACGGGCACGGGCGCGGCACATCACACGCAAGCGACAACGGGCGAACAATTCTCCGATCGAATCGCACAGGGATCTCGATGGGGAATCCGGGAGGATTCGGTCTCTCCACGCAGGCGCCCCAATCCCAGTGGGCCTGGACCACCGGGGAGTGCGAATGAGTGCTACTGTTCGGAGAGAATAATCTTAGGTCAGCTCGAGATCAACAGCGTGCATGCATGTATATAATGTGTTCGTTTGCTTCTGGCCATCATCGATCAATGGTCCTAACTCGCAATTAGTAGTAGTTAGGAATGGAATGTGATCGATTGAGTGGCAGGGACACGGCAATAAATGGCTTAATTATGCTGTTTGACTGGCCTGTTTTAGTTGTCGTTGATCCGCTTTCAGCTTTACACAGCTCCGTTCATGTCCGTTTTACCACGCAATCGATGGCGCAGCACGTAACAAGTCGATCCCTGTGCTCACGCAGGTGAAGCAAGCGATTTTGTTGTTAGGATCGTTGATATTTTAGTATCGATTTTACGTATAATTATTTAGATTTGGAGAAAAACTTTTGAAAATCTGGCAACGATCATACAGAGAAAAGACATATTTTTATATAGGCTGGGACCTTCTCTTAGGAGAATAACAACTCTACACCTGTGTGGTTATTGCTCAATGAATTGGTTACAACCGAGAAAGTAATGCAGAATGTTTTGCTCTACTTCTATTCTCCCTCTGAGCTGTCCTGATTCCTCCTTGATGTCCACCTTTATATAGCTTGATGTCCACGACGTAATGGGTTATCATAAACAAATCAGTCAAAGTTTGGTTTAATCGTAGGAGAATCTACAACTATAAAGTGATTCATAAGATAACTTAACTACGACTATAAAGTCTTTTCTTATGATCACCGCTTCATAGTGGTAGATCCCTATTAATAAGATCAACGAAATCCTAACGACCCTGGAAGCAAGTACCAGTACTAATGCATGCAAAGACCGATTGTCCATCATACAATTAGCTGGGCTAGTCATGTTCAGGTCTATTGTCAAGTAGGTATGATCGCCTTGACACTTCTGCCAATACTGACGCGATTATATTCAGATCACCTTTGAATTGCTTGCGAGTTGCGATCGCCTAGCCTGCACATGTCTCACGTGAACTGCGAAGGCGGAGTCCTCTCGCCTCTGGTGCCGTTCACCTTTGCAAAGGAGATCCTCCTCCTCACCTTCCGTCGTCGATCGTCAAGTACCTCCGCCTGCCACCATGTTTTGTTCCCTCGCATGCACGTCCCAAGCACAAAACCATTGGCCGATTTTCATGTCCAACACGAGACGATCGGGCAGAAAGTAAGAAGCAGCGTGCGTCTCTTCGTGTGATCATGTGCAATCAGTCATGCGTGGACGCGCGATGCTTATTTGGCTGTGCTCGGCATCCAGCTTAAGCTTTTAGCTTCTACCTTCTTAACTTCGTCTTTTTCTCGCTTTTTAGATTTTTTTTAGACTTTTTGCCTTATCTTTTTTCTCTAATCTCTTTGCATTGTCGAAATGATGAAACATTTTTCTCTTTTTTTCATTGTTTTAAATTTAATTACGTTAAAAAACCAACAACAGTACAGTGCAAAATAAGTCTAAAACAGTATCGAACAATAAAATAAGATTTAAGCTTAAGGTGGTGCTCAGTTAGGCTGAATTTTGATTGTTTATGACTGAATTTTCATTGTAACTGACTGAAGTTATATTGTAGCTGATGGTGACTTATTAGGCATAATTAAATTTAAAAAATAAAAATAGAGAAAACGGGTTAACCCATCATGTATAATGCATACGAATACGAAAAAAACCAATCAAAAAGCTCAAGAAAATAAAAAAAATCAGAAAAAATTTTAAAATAGTAAAAAATAAATTAGAAGATAGAAGTCTAATAAAGCGGGTCTTAAGTTTAATGAAGCACTACCAATTAACAATTTCCCTGAAATGCTATTTCTGCTCGTTTTGCCGTTTGGTAGCGCCTAGGAGCAGGGCTAGGCAGCCAGCAGCAGCAGCCTACGCTAAGTTAAAAGGCACCGTGGAATAGAGGTGGGACTTGGGCCGGGCTTCTTTGGGCCAGCCCGAAACACGGCCGACGCGGCCCGGCCCGACACGTGGCGGGCCATGCCGGCATGGCACGAACGGTGGGCCGGGTTGGGCTTCAAAATCCGGCACGGTGGGCGGCACGGCACGGCAGATCAGGCCGTGCTTGGGCCGGCACGGCACGAAGAGCATGGTTGGCCAGAAACTATTTAAAATTGATTTCTTAACTATAGTAAATTGTACTCATGACTCTCCTTGAGCTTTTCTATTTGACTAGTTGGGTAGGTCTATGCTAGATTGTCGGGTGATGTCCACGTACGCCATAGTCTAATTTGCACCAAGATATGCATTCCATTGGACTAGATGACCAAGTTCGACGGTGAAATGGCATGAGACAATAGAATCGAATTTTAAATAGGTTTTTAATAAGGTGGATACAAGAGAAAGGAAGATAGCGGCCACCGCTACCATTGTCGCTATCACTTTTGTCGTGTATAGTTACTTTGGGCTGGGCTTGGGCTGGCATGGCACGAACGCCGGCACGGTGAGCTTTGGGCCGTGCTTGGGCTGGCCGAAGACGAGGTGGGCTGGCACGGCACGGCACGACAGGATGACTAGACCGAAACGGCACGAAGTGATCCGAAGCACGGTGGACCTGAGCCGTACCGGCACGGCACGGCCCAATCCCACCTCTACCGTGGAAGAACAGCAGCTAGCAATGAGCCTGCTTTTTGTACAACAGTGAAATCGAGATGTCGACTACAGTAGAGTGGTACATCTGTGTTTTTTTACTGAAGATTTGGGTAGCACGTGCTTTGGTAAATGCCTGAGCAGAAAGGCAGTGGACACGGTGTACTTTTCGGTGTGTGTGGTGATTGGGGCGCTGGTTAACGGTTGGTGCTACTGTAGAATCTCCCCATCTGCACTGCATGCCGGCCTCAACTGAGATGAGAGTGGAGGCGCCCCAGCTTCAAAAGTTGGTCAAGATACGGGAATATCTTTCTTTTGGTTGAGTGTTGATCTCCCTCAGCTCAAAGCTTAGGTAGAGCTTAGAAATCCACTGGAAAGTTCATTGCACATGGCGTGCAGAGGAAACCAGGATCACTTTAGAATTTAGATCAAAGTGAAACCATGACTTGACAGCAGGGCCGTACCTGACATCTTGGGGCCTGTGCAAACTAAAATTAGGTTATATACTTAATAAAATTCAATTACCAAAAATGAACATTCTTTAGTTGATGTTGCAAGTAATACAATTTTTTTTTCTTACGGGACAAAGGAGTACTCCCAGCTAAAAAAGGTCTCTAAACTTGTAAAGGAACTTTTAATTGAAAAGTATCGTTCTTCTAGTATTCCTTGAAACCAAATCTTGAATTATCTTTGTAATTAGCCATCTCCAAAATAAAAAAAACATCAATTGTAAGTGCTATCGTTAAGCCTTTCATGAGTCATTATGAACTTTAACTACTTTAATTTATATAAGTTCGTTTTTCCATATGCAATATTCGCCAGAAATGGATAGGTTTTAGGAAGAAGTGAATAAAAGAGCTGCTTGCTTATTAGTTCGTACTCTTGGTAGTACAAAGATTAGCGAGTAATCGTTCGAAAAATGGATTGAAAAAATGGGGTCCTTAATTTTCAGGGGTCCTTCGCAGCTGCTCGTGCTGCACCTGCCTCCTATACGGGCATGGTTAACAGAGGATCGTATACGTTTTCCACATGGCTTGAGTATGAGTCGGTTTGTGCCTAGCTAAATCCAATTCTGCGCGCACCGGCCATATGATCCACTAATCTGACATGGAAATTACCAGTAAGTTTGCGAGATGGGCGTGAGTCATTACGCGCCACCGGATCGGTTGTTTATCCGCGGGCGACACGGCCTCATCGGCTGTGTTGTGTTCCCGCAGCATGTGCATCAATCCTTTTATCTTTTTTGGCTTTTAAAAATTAGAAGTTAGAATAAATATATTGGTTTCGTAATTTCGTTTTTCTCTTATTTTTTTATTATCTATAAAAATATAACGACATTTTTTATTTTTTTAATTAAATAACTTAAACAGTTACTATAATATAATTTTAATAAAAAATAATTTAAAGTCAAAAGCAGCAACCACTTACAGCTCAGCCTTTACCGCCCCTACTTCCTCAGTCTTCGGTCTACCCTTTCTCACTTCGTAAGCCCATTCCACCATCACCTCTCCCTATAAATACCTCCTCGCCGCCACAACGACCTCACACACCTCTTCATTTCTTCTTCTTCTATCTAGTGCAAAGGCACAGCTAACTTCAAGGAGACCAGAGAAACAGAGGGGATTGACTGTTCGTGTGGTGGCAATGGCGCGGTGCTTGGTGTTCATGGTGTTCCTCATCTACTGCCTCATCTCGACCGTCGGCCTGCCGGTGGAGCCGGCAGAGCTGCTGCAGCTCGGCGGCGAAGTCGGGGGCGGTCGGCTCAGCGTCGACCCGTCCGATGTCCTGGAGGCGTCCCGTGACTTCGGGAGGCTCACCCGGGCCGAACCGTTGGCCGTATTCCACCCGCGCGGGGCCGGCGACGTCGCCGCGCTGGTCCGGGCGGCGTACGGGTCGGCCCGCGGCTTCCGCGTCTCGGCGCGGGGCCACGGCCATTCCATCAGCGGGCAGGCGCAGGCGCCCGGCGGGGTGGTCGTGGACATGAGCCACGGGTGGCGCGCCGATCGTGGGAGGGCGCGGGCATTGCCGGTGTACTCGCCGGCGCTCGGCGGGCACTACGTGGACGTGTGGGCCGGCGAGCTGTGGATCGACGTGCTCAACTGGACGCTGGCGCACGGCGGGCTCGCGCCGCGGTCGTGGACGGACTACCTGTACCTGTCCGTGGGCGGCACCCTCTCCAACGCAGGCATCAGCGGGCAGGCCTTCCACCACGGCCCCCAGATCAGCAATGTCTACGAGCTCGACGTCGTCACCGGTGAGACAGCTAGCCACCCCTTTCCTAACTCGCCCGCCCGGCCACTGCGACATGCAAGCTTTCTTGTATGTATTACTGATCCATGTACCGATTCTTGGCAGGGAAGGGAGAGGTGGTGACCTGCTCGGAGACGAAGAACCCGGACCTGTTCTGGGGCGCGCTGGGGGGGCTGGGGCAGTTCGGGATCATCACGCGGGCGCGCATCGCCCTCGAGCCTGCTCCCCACAGGGTAACACACCGAACATCCTTACTCTCGCACTCACCATCATACGTACATCAATTCTTTATGTCATACTCTCTTCTCCTTTGTTTAGTTGATACCGCCGTTTATCTTTCTGTTGCTGTTCGAGGGGAGCTAGCAGATTTATTCTTGCACTTGTGTGGCCAGATGATATAATTATCTTTTATATAAAAGTATACTCCTTATAATTGAAATAAAATTATATTTATTATATAACTCTAATATCTTTATATGATTAATCTGTGCTATTATAATCTGACTCTACCAAAATGAGTGGTAGATGTCTTTTCTTTTTATTTTGATTAATGTGAGAATTTCTAAGATTTTTTTTGGATTATTATGAGATTTTCTTAGCTTCAAAACGAATGAGATGTTTTGAATATCACCGATTATTTTTATTTATATAGATATTTTGTGCAATTTTCCTTTCTCTTTCTCGTGTGGCAAGGCAAATAGGCGATGCGGTATCCTTCCTGTTTTCTGTCACGGCCCTCGCTTTCCAACTAATGGCCCAATAGGGAACTAAACACCAGCCATGCAAGTGGCAAGTGCGCCACTCCGCGAGGGAAAGCGCTGCCTCTTGTTAGGTTACAACGATTTATCACATGCCAACCCCGCAAACACACCGAGAAAGCCTGAATGTGTTTTTGTCATGGTTTTTCTAACTTTTGGCTTATTCAAAAGTTAAAATAAATCAGACGACTCTTGAAACGATTTTTCCAAAAAGCTTCCTCAATCCAAAACCGTATACACTGTCTATGTCACCATCTTCGCTATCTACTATTGTATCAAAAAGTCTAAATAAAATTATCAGCCGTAACAACAAAAAAACCATTACCGTAATCCAAAATAACAGTGCCGTTAATTATAGCCGTCTTATGGAGCTACGGCTGTACAACACGTATGTTAACCAGTAGTAGCAACTACCGCTTTTGCTTCAATTGCTTGGAACAGTGATTTCGTTATCACTGTACAAGGTCTACCCCAAAAAAGGTCTCGAAGTAAATTGCTACTTTATGCGTCTGGTCAGGTGGCCTAGCCGCCCAGGTTGTTGGTTGGGATCCATCGATCGATCAGCTTTGTTTTGCTGACCTATTGGTGGTCTTATATTTACATAGAAGCGTTTTGTCTAGCTCACGCGATCCTTCATAAGATTTTGTTCTCCCCTGCTACTCAATTAGCTGATTAATCCATGCTAGTTAATCAGACTGTGATGTACGCTGATTAACCTCTCTGATCAGTACGGCGTCGGGGCTAATTTGATTATCTGCATGGTGGTCGTTGGTCATCAGGTTCGTTGGATCCGGGCGCTCTATTCCAACTTCAGCGAGTTCACGGCGGACCAGGAGCGCCTCATCTCCCTCCACGGAGGCCGCCGGTTCGACTACGTCGAGGGCTTCGTCGTCGCCGCCGAGGGCCTCATCAACAACTGGAGGTCCTCCTTCTTCTCGCCGCAGAACCCGGTCAAGCTCAGCTCGCTCAAGCACCACTCCGGGGTGCTCTACTGCCTCGAGGTGACCAAGAACTATGGCGACTCCACCGCCGGAACCGTCGATCAGGTCCGTGTCTCCCTCGGGCGGCGCCGCCTTTCCTCATTCATTAACATTGCCTCCTAACTGTCCCATTTGTTTACGACGGCTTTCTCAATTCCTACTTTTAATACTATCAGTCATGATCAGTACTCACCTTAATTAGGGCGCGCTAGCCAATCATTGGGCCATGTTTTCAGATAGTTATGGGCGGTTTAGTCCGCAATGGTATAATTGAATCCCTGACGATCACATGAGAACACCCACATGCAGAGCACACTGCATGCATCTTGCTGCTAGATCTTAGTTCCGTTGGCAAAACATGCACTATTTTATCAACCACTTGATTAGCGTATTATGTAGTACTACATACTAGTAAAAGAGATTCGATCTTGTTCAAGAATATTATATGTTGCAACTAACGCAAAAAAAAAGGAAGAGAGATAGAGATCTAGATTACGAAATGTTGTGTGCTTTTCAGGAGGTGGAGGCGCTGCTGGGCGAGCTGAGCTTCATACCGGGCACGGTGTTCACGACGGACCTGCCGTACGTGGACTTTCTGGACCGCGTGCACAAGGCAGAGCTGAAGCTGCGCGGCAAGGGCATGTGGGAGGTGCCGCACCCGTGGCTGAACCTCTTCGTGCCGGCGTCCCGCATCGCCGACTTCGACCGCGGCGTCTTCCGCGGCGTCCTCGGCGGCCGCACGGCCGGCGGGCCCATCCTCATCTACCCCATGAACAAGCACAAGTAAGTCCCATCAAGTTGTTCAGTTTCCATTTCCAGCCCCATGCACGACGGCTCACCGATATCGATCACCGTCCACGCTCGATCCATCCACGCGCACAACCCCACATGCAACACGAGCACACGAGACGCCACGTTCCCGGCCGTCCTACCAAACCGACCTCACATGCGACGCAACGCTGCGCAGGTGGCCACTCGCTGTGGCGACCGAGTGTATCATGCATCATTGGTGCCAGATAAACAAACCTGGATTAATAGCAGTTCAAAAAACAATAGATTGTTCGTTGTTGCTTGATTCCCGGATTGCCATTGCCGCAGACATACCGTGCACTAAGGTGACAGGGTCTATTCTAATTCTACAGTGGTGCCATGCTATGCTAGTAACCGGGCAACAATTTCGTGGCATGCGAGTCTTAAAAAAGGGGGAAAGAAAAAAATTGTGGCCTGCGCCGACCAGTTCTTGGCCAATTCTTTCTAGTAACCGCAGCTTAAAAACGGGCTATTTTAAACCGGCGGCGCTTAACCTTTTCCACGGCGCGACGGGCACCGGGGTAGTGGCCAGATGCGTTGTCGCTTTCACATACTTGACCTAAAAGGACTGTCAGAATCAGTAGACTTGTCGCTAACTGTTTGCTTTTCCTACTCTGCTCGACTGCCCCAGCCTTTCGAGGCGATTTGATGATCTACTGCTGCTAGTATTAGATTCATGAGTGCTGATTGCTTTGGGATTCGCGCAGATGGGACCCGAGGAGCTCGGTGGTGACGCCGGAGGAGGACGTGTTCTACCTGGTGGCGTTCCTGCGGTCGGCGCTGCCGGGCGCGGCCGAACCGGCGCAGAGCCTCGAGGCGCTGGCGCGGCAGAACCGGCAGATCCTCGACTTCTGCGCCGAGGCGGGGATCGGCGCCAAGCAGTACCTGCCCAACCACAAGGCGCAGCCCGAGTGGGCCGACCACTTCGGCGCGGCGAGATGGGCGCGGTTCGCGCTGCTCAAGGCCGAGTTCGACCCGAGGGCCATGCTGGCCACCGGCCAGGGGATCTTCCCGCCGGCCGACTCGCCGCCGCCGTCGCTGTCCGAGTCTTGAGAAGACTACTTGTGCCAACTCGCTCGCTCGCTCATAGTTAGGTGTACGTAATTAGTAATCACATTGTGGGGGTGGGGGGGGGGGGTGGGATTAGCTTAGTTAATTTGATGATGTATAGATGTGTGGCATGCATAGCTACATAATTGGTTGGTTCTGTACAGAGGAATGTGTCATGTTCACGCAATGCAACTATGATATGCAAAAATTTTGCTAGTAAAAAATCAGCGTCCGCCTCCAGCTTTTGTCACTTCGTAGTTGGTACTACGTGCAAGTCACGCTGAACATTGATCAACAAGCTTTAATTAGGCCCTGTCAAGTCACGCTGAACATTGATCAACAAGCTTTAATTAGGCCCTGTGTTGCAAACAGAAAGAGGGTGTTGATATTGATTCGCATGGACTAGGAACAGATTTGAGACAGAATCATCACTCCATGACGAGTGGTACTACGGATGCAAGTCAGGCTGGAAAGGGAAAGAAGCAAACGAAAAGCAGAACGGTTAGATGCGATGTAGCTAATATTAATACGATATGATCTGCACAGAGGAATGTACTGCCATCTCCATGCAACTACGTGCGATTTTTTACAGTCGGTATCGGTGATTCAGTGGCGGCCTGTAACTTCTGTCAATTACAAGATGTACATCAGTACATGGGCCAAACCGACGCTGTACTACTACACGAGTCAAGCTGTACCACACAAGTCTGCATAGGTACTAGTCCTACGCTGCACAACTCTGCAACTAAAGAACAATTTTTTTCTTGCAACACTTGGACACTCATTGGGCGATGGGTTCGTGCAACTCCATCCATGTATTTGAGCTGGTCCGTGGCGATAGAAGCTCATGCAACTGTTCAAGCAAGTGGCCACAGCGACGCCCGACTCGAGAGGGGAACACCGCATGGCCCACCCTTGAGCAGTGGCAAATACATGTCCCCCGGTGGTGGGGAATCAGGAAGACGACGCATAAATACGAAAAGCCACGCAGCTTGGTGCTGGACAGGGACGACTTTGGCGGCAGCGGCCAGGTTCGTGGATCCTCCGCGCCGGCTGTCCTCGGGCCTCCAATGCTGTCGTGCGGGCCGTGAAGATTGGGGTCTCACCTTTGGCATACATGCATGCACATGCCGTCCAGTCGCGTAGGTGCAGCGGTCGCTGCCCTGGCTGTTTGATATCTTCAGGAGCCGCCGTCCAGGGGAGCACGAATGACGGGGGCCTTCGCCCATTCTGCCACTGCCAAGACCAAAGCGTTGATCCGGTCTGTGCAATGAACAAAACGTTAATTTGGTCCGTATCTGGAGGTAGATGCATCCATAATTGCAAGGGAATTTTTATAGCATATTCTACCGGTAGTAAGAAAGTGGTAGTAAAAAAATTAAATTTTATTATTGATTTGTAAGGATATAATAGATTTTTCTTTATAAATCAAATTTTTTCATGGAAATATCATAAACTTTTCATCTGAATTATTATTATTAATTCTTTTTATCGCTGCCACCTACACCTCTCACCCATATGAAAAGAACTCCACTGAAGTGCTGTTTACTTGTTCGTCTGGTCTGATCTCTCTTGCTTAGATAGCATGCAGAGCTCTTGCCTCAATTCGATGGTTGCATGGATGTTTTAGTTGGAGACTGCCACTTCATTTCTATTAGCAGAGCTGAAAGTTGAGTCGGGCTTATCTGTGCCAGCTCAAAGCCCGGCTGGCTTAGCACATCCCAAGTACGGCACGGGCATGGCCCAAATACGGCACGGGCACGTCACGTGGTTGGCCGTGCTGGCACGGTATGAATGGTGGGCCAGACTGGGCCTAGAAAGCCAGTCCGTTGGGCGGCACGACACGACACGCATATTGGGGGAGGAGGAAGGAGTTGGGGGCGGCGGTTGCTAGGGGATTGCCGGTGGGGGTGGGGGATCAAGGAGGAGGAGACGGCCAGGGGAGGTAGGGGGTCGGGGGAGTCGGCTGAGGGGTTGGGGGAGGAGGAGGCGGTCGAGGGAGGTCTGAAGGAGGAGGGGGGCTGCCGAGGGAGGAGGCGAGAAGCGGGCGCAAGGTTGCCGGTGGGAAGAAAAAGAAAGAGGGGGAGAGAAGAGTAGATTAGCATCAGATGAAAAAGAAGAGGAGAAGAAAAGAAAGAAAGAAAGAAAGAAAGAAGAAAAGAAAGGAGGGAAAGAAAGAAAATGAAAAAGGAAAGGTAGATGGGTTATAAAATAATAATAATACTTAACAAATTTTCTCTCATACTTATTCTTTTTTTCTATACTCGTGCAATCATTGGTTGTATTAATGGATAAGATATTGGGTATTATTTCTTTTATGTCTTATCTGGTTTAATGGTTTCTCAAGCTTAGTTAATGCTTCTTGTATTCATTTCCTCCATCTGGAGTCTCTCTCAAGGTTTTATTATTCAAAATTGCATTTCGAAAATTGCTACACAATTCATGCTTCCATGCAAGAAAAATAACCATAGGGTTCTAGAATAAAGTGCCAACCTTTGCAAGAAAGTTAGGACATACTACATTTTCAAACAGTAAGAGCTCTAGTTTTTGGAAGTGGATGTATGGTGTATGCCGTCTTGTCACATTCATCTTATCTCCAACATCTGGCCATGGTAGATTGGTATCATCGTCTCATACTCTCAGCAATTAGAGTACGAGGTGAGTCCTGAGCTATTGCTAATTGCATTGTCTTTCCACTCTGTTGGTTTGAGGTTTAACAGATATAATAGCAGTTCCAAACTTCAGGACCTTCCTAACATCAAGGAAAGACACACTTGTTATTTCCATACTCTCTCCGGTAAACTTAGTATCTATACAAATATACAACATATAATATGATCCTATTTCGTATATGCCTACATTTGGCAAGCACACATGTGCCCCCATAAGACTAGTGTATTTGTACGCATATTGTTACTTTTCTTCTGAAATATTTACGCGCCCATGTTTTTACACAACTAATTTAATTTTAACTGGTTTTTAAAGAGGTGGGTATGAGAGAAATGAAGATGGTGACCGTCGTCACCATCGTCGCCGCCGCCTTCATCGTGTATAGTTACTTTAGTCTGGGTTTGAGCTGGCACGGCACGAACACCGGCACGATAGGCTTTGGGCCGCGCTTGAGCCTGGCCGGAGGCGAGGCAAACCGGCACGGCAGGGTGACCGGACTGAGCTGGTACGGCACAACACGGCTCGAAGCACAGTGAACTTAGACCTTGCTAGGCACGACACAGCCCATGCTCACCACTATTTATTACCCTGGGCAGAACTCAGATCCATCTCATGCCCTACCACTTCCGTAATCGGCGGAGAGCTCGAAGTTAATTGTTGCCTGACGGTTGAGATCGATGGATCCGAAGTTGTCGCCCCATTAGCATGCGGCTCCGACGGGATCACAGATGACGAGGTCACCACGATCGTTGATGGCATGTGTGATCGCTTGTGGCCGCCCAGAGCTTGACCAGAGCGAACACGCAGAAGCAGACAGGGCACTCATGAACTATGGGCGCCGTGGCATTTTCTGCGCGGTAGGGAAGTGGCGGCGAAGGCGATACACAACCACCTCTACCTTTCTTGTGTCTCGTGCGGTGGCCGCCGAGTGCGTGGTACGCCCAGAACACCTTCTTGCACGCGCCGCACTGGTACCAGGTGCCGGGGCCCATTGCCTCATCAGCGTTGAAGCTCAGACGGGCCTAGTGGGAGTCGTGCTCGGATCTGGAGCACGACCACGACTTCTGAGATAGCGTCACGAGAGACAAGGCCACGCCTATAATACCCCTATTTCTAGGGACGTCGTGAATTGCTCACAACTGTTCAGAATTACTCAGCTGCGAAGTATTACAATCAAATGTACACCATTACTAACACATGCTCACATTCAAAAGCTAACTTTATTACAAGATAACGACTTATCAGTCAAGTTTTACACAACGAGGTGAGCGGCGCCAAGTTATATTACATTATAAAATAACTCCACAGGCGTGCCTGAGTGTAGAATAAACTCTAACACCAGGCGTCGCCTACATCGTAGGGATCTTCAAAGCCTTCCTCAACATCTCCTTCATTATTTTCCAAGCATCTTCTGTTAATAGTTTAGCAATCGTAAGTATAACCACCGTACTCAATAAGTCACATGGGGAAACACCATGTAGCTATTTACCAAGATTTTCAAGAGATGAGAATATGGTGGTTTTATTAAAGTATTTATGGATGCAATTTTATTTGTAAATAATTTTGAATTTAATACAAGATAACAAATCATAAACTTCTTAAGGAATTTGAGATTTCAACATCTCGATTGCCAAACTTTGACATTTCCAAATTGTTTCCAAATCATGCTTCGCTTTTGGAAGCACCCATTAAATACAGCTTCATTTACTAGAAGCACGGCATATTCGAATACCACATTTTATGACTCTGCAGAGTTACCTAACTTTACTCACAAGATTTCTTAACCCTCATGACTGAGTTGAGAAAGCAATGTTGTTTCACTACTCATCTTTTTATATAGCCTCTACCCGATAGATTAGATACCCCCTGTCACAGAATACGGCGGCCTGACAGGGTGGAGCCTATCATTATGAAAGTATGGTTTTACCGTTTCCATACCATATTCTTACGCCTACTGTTCCTGTTGTGGCTACTGACCAAACAGAGAGAGAGATGGTAGTGGAGAGTGATGAAGATAAGTGTAATGGCCTGGGCCCTCCCCGTGGCTTGCTCGTATATATATACACACATGAGGAGTGCTTTTACAGTTATACCCTTACATCAGTTATCCCTGCAGGGGCGTTATGTCATTACACATGGCCTATTCTGGGCCTTATAATCTCCTACCAGGCCTGCTGGGTTTAGGTGGGGGCCACCCCTACGACAGTTCCCTTTTTTAGAATAGTATATTATATCCTTGTAATAGATATTCAATCGATTTGAGCAGCTACTAAATCAGGTTTGACAAGTCAACGCTTGTAGTTGAGCGATTACTATGTTCTTTACTTAGCAAAGGTTCTAGGCCTTACTTTTCATCAACCAGGTAATCATTCACAAATAAATATCCCAGTGCACTGCGGCACTGTCACTACTAGTGTAAAGCAGATGAATCTTCTAAACTATCATGGTATATTTTATAATAATTTATTATTACTAGGGCTTGTCAAGGTGAATATGGACATCAAATAAAACAGGACTTTTTCATTGATAGGACATAATTAAATAACATGTCATTCTAAAAATATTTATCGTACAAGAAATAAGTACGTAAATAAGGTAATAAAAATATTGGTAATTAAATAATTAAAGGAATGTAAGTTCAATATGATAAAAAATATGTGACTTTTCTTGCGGATCAATGTATTCTACGATTTCATATTCTCCCGAGTCTTGTGCTTGTACTTGAGATTCTCCTTCCTGTGTTAATTGGTTTATGATGTCATGTGCTATTGCAAAGCAAAAGAAATAAATCAATTCCGTGCTCGAAGGGTTGAGCTAGGAATAAAAAAATAAAGAAATAAAATCTAGAAAACCAAATAAAATAGGTTTGGGAATTATAGGAGTTTGCTATGGGAAAATAGAGCTGAGGAATGGATAGACGGGTTCGAAACGATCGAAATAGATGTATATATGTATTTTGGGTTTCATGAACTGTAACGGGCCTGGGCACTGTTCATCACGGGTTTTACTGTTCATCGGGTTGTTGCTGCATACTCAGAGAACTCTACGAGTACTCGGGTGGTCTCTGATGGCATAAGACTTGCTCATGAGCGAAGGTATTTGCGGAGCTGGAAGACGTGGTTGTAATTGAGTTAAAAGCTACTAAGACCAAGTATCCCAAGTTGTCATAAACCGCGGTGTGGTTGTAAACCACAACGTGGTCGTAAACCATAACACCGTTGTAACAACAACGTGGTCGTAACGACTCCCGAGTAGCCAAGTGTGAAGTCGACGAAGATCAAACGGTGCATGAGTTGCTACTTAGATCGAATGGTGCCTGAGCAGTTGCGGGGTTTGGATGGCGTCTGGGTGGCTTAAGGGCATCGGATAGTGTATGAGTGGCTTAAAAGCATTGGACGGCGTCTGAGTGGTGTTGCTCAAGACTCGAAGCGGTGCGGTCGATGTTCCCCTCGACTACAAGGTGGTCGGAGATATCAAGCGGTGGAACAGTCAGAGAGTTCAAGGAGGGGAGCGGCTGGAGATTTTAGACGATAGGGCGGTTGGAGAATCCATGGTCAGAAACATCAATCAACGACCATGAGTGGATTTCTGGTGTCTGAGGGTTTCCATTTTGGGGCTCGGCGGCAGTTGGGAAGTTCGCATTTGCCGGCGGTGAGGTCTCCTCCTTTCAGGACGTTTGAATGGCACAAGGCTGAACAACGGGTTAAGAGGATAATAGCGTGAGGATTTGGGCATTTATGAGGTTAGAGGAAGCTCAGGGAAGTGGTGGCTTGGGTTGGGGATAGCTGAGTCGAGCTGTCCATGGTGGGGTCTCAAGGTCGGACGGCGGTGCTAGTTGCCAGCGCGATAAGGGGCTCGAGGGACTAAGGCAATGGTCAGTGGTGTTTCTGGGAGCATCAAGGCGCTACAAGCGAGAGCAATTGGAATGTAATTGATTGAATAAGTGGAATCGAAACTTGCCTTACTTTGTGGTCTTCGGGTTTTCGTCGGTGAGGCTCCGGTCGAAAGCTCAATTGGGGTGTGGTGGTGGCTTACTGGATGCCTATGTGATATCTGGAGGGGGTATTAGGCTTTTATAGCCGTCCTATGGCGGTTCAGCACAGGGGTAGGGCTAAGGCGGCGGCGACGCGTGGCAGAGGTTGGGAAGGTGTGGGAGAGCATGGCACGGCTACCTCAGGCGCAGCATTGCGGCAGTCAAAAGGTGATGTGGTGTGTCAGGTAGCGGCTGTGAGAGAATGAGAGCAGAGACAGAGCAGGGAAGTCGGCAAGGCAATGGGGTTTATGACAATGACGGAAAGGCATAGGGTGGCTTGAGTTGGCAAACGGGAGGTACAGGTTGTCTCGGGCGCAGGATTTGCGGCGGTCAAAAGCATTCAGAGGCAAGTCAGGTCGGCAGTGAGAGAATTAGGGAGAATGAACTTGGATGGCGGCGATGAATTTGCCACGGTGACTCGACCAAGTGAGAGCTGCGGGTGTCAAAAAGTGTGTCAGGTGTCAGGGCAGTCGTACACTAACTTGGCAGCGGTTGGTAGGGTGGCATGGCCGTTTACGGCGCAAGCAGTCGTCCGAGAGGAAAATAGAGTGCGGGAGAGGCTACAGCGGTGGCGAGCGCTGCTAGCTGGGTTGATGCGTTGCGGTGCAATTAAGGAGTGTCAAAGGTGGGAGAGACGAGGTGGTACGGGCTCTGACCAGTTGGCAGGGGCATGGCAGGGGCGGGAAAGCGCGAGTAGGCGCGGGCGCAGAGGGAAAGACCGGGCGGTGGCGAAAAAGATCAGCGGCGGTAATATTTTTAGTCAGTGAACAATGCTCGCATGAAAACGGTTCAAGAAAGCAATGAGGTAGGGAGATTGAGGTTTGAATGGCTAGGATTGATGTGGAATTTGGCCAGGATTCATAAGAAATCAAATTTAAATAAGAATTCAAATTAATTTTAAAATTTCGGTTTTGTTTCAATGCCCTCCTCTGATGTCGGAGACATTGCTCGCCGGCTCAGGGTCTGGGGGCGCGCGAACTTAGAGCGGCGATGGCTCCCCTTCCATCGCGCGGCGACTCGATCCGTGTCGCTCTTGCCATCCTACACGATAGAGGAGGATTCCACGTCACTGTAGCCGTAGGAGAATTGATCAGGGGGTTGCAGCTTATAGGTCTTGTTGGGATTCTCACATAGGAGGTGAGCGACAGGTGGCGGATGGTGCTGGTGCCGTACCGGTATGTTATCTAAATTACTCTAACGCCATGCGTTTTCTTTACAATTATATCTTTCTTGAGGTTTTACTGTTAGTATTATCAGTGATAGTATAATTAAATTTTAATTAATTTGATCTATTAGATAAAAAAATAGATGATTTATATTTATTTTTGGATATCGTAGAAGAGCTCTAATGCAATCCCGTTGTTAGTGAACAGAACAGGTGAAAGGTGATGCTGCGTGGCCTGCTCCCCTATTGCCCATTGGTGTGATCCCCGCTACGGGCCTGTTGAGGAAGCCGGCCGGCTTTTCGCAGTCGCTACAGTACCTAACTTTTAAACGGAGTATTTTTTCAAGACGGGGTTACAAGTTAAATGTAGTACACGTTAAAAGCCCAACATCTGTACTAGCCAAAATCGCAAGTGAGTATCGATCTCTCCGTAATTTGTACTGTAAACAGTCAAAATTTAAAGATTTCAGCCAAAAGTTATAAACCGCAGCGAAAAAAACGGGCCGTGGCGATGTTGTACGTGCTGGTTGGTGCTGCACTACCCGTCGTTAGTGAACAGAACGGGTGAAAGGTGATGCTGCATGGCCTGCTCCCCCATTGGTGACTTGGTGTGATCCCCGCTACTACATAATGGCGTTGTTGTACGTGCTGGTTGGCGCTGCACTAGGATGGCTGCTGTGATTGATGACTGAATCTGGAACTCGAATGGCTGGCGGTGGCACCGGCACAAGTCCGAACTCGAACGGTTGGCAGCGGTATGATTGACGAGCACAAGGATAATCTTGCTAGATGCAAGAGTTTTGATCTGTTTGTGACATCACAGTTCACACGCCATGTATCTGTACATTTATACCGTATAGTCAACAAGTTGTATTAAGCTGCTCTGTTTATATTGGCTGCAGCTAATAGTTTTTGTCTGAAAATAAATAGTAGTGACTGAAAGAAGTGATTTTTAGAAAGAAAGCATGAGCGGTGGAAAAAGTGAGAGAGAGATGCGTGTGCGAAATGAGAGCGAGAACAATGGATGCGTGATGTGTCCATGACCTTCTGCCTTATCTCTGAAGCGAGATGGGAGCGAGAGCAGCAAGGAAGTCTTTTCAAAAAACTGGGTGTTTATATTAATTTTTGATTTTTTTCTAAACAGAAGCCACTGGAAGTCCTTGAGCATATCCAAACTGATACATGTACGAGAAGATTTACGATCTCTTTTTTTCAACTTTTAAAATTTGCTTTTTGGTTATCTATAATAGGTAGTTTTCAAATGGAGTATTTTTTTAAGATATGGTCTATAAATTAAGTGTAGTATACACTGTAGCGACTTCATTTATATTGGTCAAAACCGTATACGAGTTTTTGTTACTTTATACTCTCTTACGAATAACTTAAAAGACATAAACTATAGCAAAAAAAATATTAGCTCAAGTAAAAAATAACAGCCTCTTACGCAGGAAATGGAGACATCGTGAGTACCTCATTAGGATTAGAAAGCTTCTAGTTGGTATGGCAGCAACCGTTGCTAACCAATCAGAGCAGCACTGGACCTACGGGCATACTGAAGAGTCCAAAGTTGACTTTCAGTTTCAGCCCAGACTGGGGGACGGAGTGAAGTCCCTTGTGCATTAGTGCCTTGCAGCCCAATCAGCAAGCCCAAAGAAAGTTCATCGTTGAAGTCAAAGCGCATATATAGTACAAACAAATCTTACCTAAACAAATCTACTTCATAGGTCTTCACTGAAATGCCACTTCGTTTCGCATAGAGGTGAAACTCTTTATCGTGCTTTTGCTTTTTATTTACTTAAGAAAAAGAAAACATGTGAACCCTAAGGATCTCCCTCTCGCAATCGTTATTGCCACAGCCCACAGATTGGGGCTGCAGGCTGCTCATTCGTCTTCTGTAAAGACTTGTAATGCTTTCTTAATAATAAAGATGACACATTTGGTCTTTGATCTAGAGAGCTGCTCGTTTATCTTGAGCTGCGGCAGAGCCAGCGGAGTAACCGACCACGGCCGGCGCCTCTTGGCCACAGGCCGCGACGTCGGATGGCTCCGTGAAGAGCTCCACAGCATGCAGCTCTTCCTGCGCGAGATGGAGGTTTGCGGCACCGTGGGCAGCGTGGCCGTAGAAGCATGGATCGACCAGATGAGGGACATCATGCTCGACTCGGAGGACGCCGTCGACATCTTCGACGCCGGCCAGCAGGTACGCGGTTGCCGCGTTCTTGGTAAGCTGTGACCACGGCACGACGTTGGGACTCGGATCAGGCGCATCCGGGCCCAGCTGAGCGACATCTCCCGTCGTCGATCAGAATATGCAGTTGAAAGGCCTATGGAGTCGCCCAGTGATAAATGAATTCATGGTCTTTTAGCCTCATGTAGAAAAGCAATAACTCCTTTTAGAAGAATTATTGAAAAGAATTGAATGGAAAAGATTTGATTTAAAATTACTTTTAAATTAGCAATAACTTATACTTTTATAAAGAAAATGAATTAGGAACTTATTCGAATTAGCATTATTTATTTTGAATTAAGAGTTTTGTTTTATTCATGAGTAGAAAAGGGATTTAATTTAGTTTAGAAGAAGGACTTCTATAAGATATTATATTGTCTATCAATGAGAAAATCATTTTATCAAAAAGAGCTTGTTTTCTTTATTTGAGATAGTCATAAGTTATTTGAGTGAAGAGGAATAGTTTGGAAAAGAAGGTTTTGTTTTATTTTAAAGAAATTGAGATTGACAAGTTTTATGAAAATATTCATTAGTGAATTATTTTGGATTAAGAGAAATACCTTATTTTAGTAATTAAGGCTGAAATATTTGTTTGGAAATTCCATAGAGAAGAGTATCCTTTTGGATAATGGAGAGAATTTAGATTTTGCAGAAATTTTCCTAGAATTTGAAATTATGTTTTGAATCAAAATCTTTCTATTGGGCCTTGGCATTTTTGGGCCAGCCCAAGCCCAAAGCTTTGGCCACCGCCCCCTTATCCCCTTCTCTCTCTTCCTCTCTCTTGCTCTCTCCCCTGAGCTCTCTCTGCCTCTTTTCGCCATCGACGTCATCGCCGAATTTTACCACGCCTGGCATTCTCCCTAGCAGCCACCGGTAGCCTTGCACCTCCCTCCACCGAATCTATTGCGCACCCACTCCTCTACCATGGATTGATCCCCATGGTTCTCCCCAGCCGCCGCAGTGCCATCCAAACTCCACTGCCTCTCCCCGATGGGCTTGGCCACGGCGCCAGCTCTAGCTCCTCCTAACCTCGCCGACGCCGAGCCAACCGTGGCCCTTTGTTGTCGCCGCCATCCTATCGCCGTTGTGCCATCAGGTCTCCGCCGCTGGATATGGCGTAAGGACCTTCCCACTTGAGAGAATTTTGTTTCGATTAAACTGGGATTGACTTTTTCTTAATACCAAGTCACCTACATCATGGCTGCGAGGTTGGACTTTACGATCGTAGTACTTACGTATGGTTGTCGGTAGACTGCTGATTGAATTAAGGCTTGATTACTCTTCTCTTCGACAAGGTTGATGTCATCCTCTCGAAGTTGCTCTTGGTTGAAGTCACTAAAGTTCTCAACTCTTGTAGATTGGTTCTATACTCTCGATGGAAGCATGGCTTTGGTCCCAAAAACTAGAAAAAAATGGAGTCTCTCCTATCGTCCAACTAAGAGTCGTACGAATTGCCCATAATACTAAAGGTAATTCTTGAACCCAAACCCCCGAGCACTTTACAAGCTGGTCGAAGACTCGGGTCTTGATTCTTTGCATTATTTGGCCATTCGTGCACTCGATGCCTCATTACTCCGAGGGTGTGCGATGAAGCATAACAAATTTTGGTACCCAATTTGTCACAAAATTCTTGGAATTTTGCACTCGAAAATTGCTTACCGTTGTCTGTTATTAGTTGACTTGAGACTCTAAATTGAGTAATCACGCTTCTCATTATGAACCTTTTTGTGGCTTCCATTGTTATCCCTATCGCTATTTCGGCCTTGATCTATTTTGTGAATGTATCAATAGCCATGAAAAGGAATTCGAAGGCACCCGGTGCTCTTGGGAACGACCCTAGGGTGTCAAGACCCTAGGTCACAAAAGGCCAAGATAAAGGAATTGTTTGAAGTGCTTGAGCCGGTTGGTGTATTTGCTTGCTATGAAATTAGCATTATACACACTTCTTAACCAACTCTTTGAGGTCATTGAGGGCTGTTGGCCAATAGAAGCCTTATCAAAAGGCCTTATTGACCAGCGTTCTATAGGAAGCATGCGCTCCACAGATGCCCCCACGTATGTCATTAAGGAGTTGTAATCCTTCTTTCTGTAATATGCATCGCATAAGAACCCCTTGAGTACTCCGTTATAGAGTACCCCATCGACCAAGGTATACATCTTGGCCTTGCGGGATAGACGATCTACCTCGAGATTGTCATCGGGTATGAAACCCTTCTGAAGATACTCATAGATGGGTGCCATCCAAGTATCCTCATACTCTAGGGATGTTGTCTCATTAGGAGTTGTCTCCGGTACTTCGACTAGAGACGGGTTCTGGAGTTGCTCCAAGAAGACTCTTGGTGATACTTGTGATCGGGAAGAAGCTATGAACCAACTGGTTAGCGAGAAATTTATTCTTCCGAGGGATATACTGTAACTCAAAATTAAAAAAGTACTTCTCAAGCTTTCGAACTTCGAACAAGTACTGAGATATGGTTGAACTCGAGCATTGATACTCGTTGCTGACTTGATTCACGACTACTTGAGAGTCCCCTCTCACGAGTAGTCGATGAATCTCGAGCGCTTTCGTGGCTCATATACCAGACAACAAACCTTCGTATTCAGTCACGTTATTAGTGGCCAGAAAGTGTAGTTGAATGACATACTTTAATGTCTCTCCCGCGGGAGATTCTAGGACCACCCTAGTCCCCGAGCCACTTAGTGTAAGGGACCTGTCGAAGTACATTGTCCGCTGGTCGTGGGGAGTGTACTATTGGGGATCCTAAATAGTTTTAGGATTTGTCCATTCGATGACAAAGTCTGCCAAGATCTGGGATTTAATGATCATTCAGGACATGAAAATAGAGGTCAAACTCTCTAAGTTCAACCGACCATTTGGCCATGCGTCCCGCTGTTTCCTTGTTCTAGAGGACCACTCCTAAGGGAAACTCAAACGGAACAATAATTTTGTGTGCCTAAAATAATGCCTTAGTTTCCTTGATGACATGAGGAGGGCATATAAGAGTTTTTGGACCTAAGGGTAGCACTCCTTAGGCCCATGTAATACTTCGGTTACATAGTATACTGGTTGTCCTTCGTGCTCTGAAATGAGAATAGCACTTACCGCCTGTGGTATGGTGAATAGATATACTAAGAGTGTCTCACCTAGTTTCAGGGAAACTAGAATAGGAGCATTGTAGGATATCTCTTGATATCCTCGAAGGCATTATTAGCCTCCTTCGACCACTCGAAACCCTTATATTTACTTAGAAGCTTGAAGAAAGGAAGCCCTTTATCTCCCAGGTGTACGATGAAATGACTTAGAGCGGCCATGCACTGGGTGAATTTTTGAATTTCTTTATAGTCAGAGGGTGTATCTGTTCGATGGCCTTGATCTTTTCAGGATTTGCCTCGATACCTCTTGCCAAAACAAGAAACCCGAGCAACTTTCCTTAAGCAACTCCAAATACACACTCCTCGGGATTGAGTTTCAAGCGGTGCTTTCTAAGGTTGTTGATTATCTTGGCCGAAGAGCCTAGTATGATTCTGTGAAATGAGTATCACACAGGCTTTATTCTAGCGCGAGGAACTTGCATCTCGTCCAGAGCACCTGCAAACAAGATATATAAAGAACTTCCACTATCGATCAGCACTCGATTTACTCAACAGTTATTGATGGTGGGCTCGACCACGATCAAAAATCGGCCAAGTCGAGTTGAAGTGGTCGGACAGTCAATTTTCTCAAAAGAGATAGTAATTTTCGACTACTTCGAAAGATAATTGACAAGGGGAGGCTCAATGGAGTTTACCTCACGTTGGATTTTACCTCACACTCGACAGTTTATATGATCATTTTGACTCGTATGCCAAAGATACTCTGTAGATGTGCTCGACAGTGTACTTTGATCCTGAAACAGCATTTCCTTGTCATCTTCTGATTGCTTCTGGACTCTCATTTGCCCTAACTCTTCGAGTGTAGGGAACGACCCTTGGCTGGAGTTGTAATCCTCGAGTTTTTATCGTAAAACTTGGCAATTGCAAAGGTCGTGCCCTTCCCTCTTGTGAAAAGGGCACCACCTATACTTGTTGTCTTTCAGTACGTGTGCTTTTCCTTTGCTCCAATCAGAGTATTGCTTGGGGTTCCATGGCTCTTTATTGCCTATGACCAAGACTTCCTTTGGACTTTTGGCATGCGGCTTCTAACCTTTGGCCTTGTTCTTGGATTTCATGGCCTTCTTCCTCCTCTTACTGCCTTCAGCTTTCTCTTTGGAACTTCGATTGACTTGACCAATGGTTTTAGTTCATTCGATCGCTTCAATAGTAGTTGCGTAATGGTTAGCCATCTCAAAGTGCTCGTCGATGGTGGTCGGAGGATGTAAGATGATGTCCTCTGTGAGCCTCTTATTAAGGACACCCTGTTTGAATGCTCTGATGACAGAAGTGTCAAAGACCTTTGGAATTGAATTACAAACCTAACTAAAGTGTCTTATGAATTGTAATAGGGTCTCGTTGCTGTTCTGTCACATGCGGTGCAGGTCGTCCTCTTTTTCAGGGTGATGGTATGTGCCTGGAAGTTAGCCAACAGAAGGTCGTAGAGATGCTACCACGAGTGGATTGACTCGGATGGTTGATTGAGCAACCACAATCCAGCAGATCCCTCGAGCACTGTAAGTAGGTAGCTTGCCATAACGTGCTCTCCGCCTTTTATTGCTCGAACTGTGATCGTGTAAATCTAAAGAAACGCGATGGGATTTTGGGATCCATAAAAAATTTCAGGTTTGGTTGAAACCGTGGTGGCTAGAGCACTGCTCAAAGTTTAGGCATGAACTTCTCGTATACCAGGAAGGGGAATTTTGGGTTATAACTATCTCCAGTTGGATCAGCACTCTATGGAGGGATGAACAAACTTGTAGTGAGGCCACCCACTCTCTTTGCAGGTTCCACCAAAGAGTTACGGCCACCAGTTGAGGATGAATTCCCAGAATTATAGATTCTAGGGCTCGCTGAATTTGCTCGAGCGGTCGCTGGGGGACTCGAACACTTGGGGGCAGGCCCATTGTTGTGTTGTGAGTCCGGTTCGTGGTCGAATTGACCCTTGCCATATGGGAAAACTAGTTCCTCATATCGACGTACTGCTGTCGGGGATAAGGATCCCTCCTCAGCCTTTTTGGTAGTGCAGTCTCTAGAGATATCCTCACCGTCGAAGTATAGTATCATCTGTTCGAAGTCATAACAGGCATCCATGTTGATATACGCATAGTCGCCAAGTCAAACCAGTTCTCCTTGTTCCACTCCCCTACCATGAGGACATCAAAAGAAAGAGAGCTTGTAGACGAGGAAATTACCAGAGTCTTGGAAGAATCATCCCCACGGACGGCACCAACTGTCGGTGTTTTAATACCGATCTTACGTATGATTTATTGGATTCAGGAAAGCTCTTAGAAGACTAGGCTATGATCATGCAGAGTAGAGACACGGGAATTTTTATATAGGTTCGGGCCTTCTCCTGGATGAATAATAACCATATGTCCTGTGTGGCTATTGCTTAGAGAAAGGATTACAACTGAGAATAATGTGAAAAATCCTTGCGCTATCTCTAACTTGATCTGGTTCTGATGCCATCTCCCCCATCTCTCTCCGACGTTAACCTTTATATAATTGGCGAAGCGACAGCTATTGTCTCGCGCTAAAAGACACCTCAACACTTCAGGTGATAATCGTCCAATGATAGTTATTGCTAGAGAGACGTAGTGGCCATTTATTGTGCAGTGGTTATTGTCAGAGAGAGATCATGTGTGGTTATTAGGATAAACGTACATTCTAACCGTCTTGGTAGATGACCCTATGATGTAGTAGGACATCGTTAGATAAGTCGATTAGAGATATACTAGTCGTAGGAAGATCTATGACCACAGGGTGGTCGTAGAATAACTTACGACCATGTGCTCATAGAAGGATTTACGAGTATGTGGCAAATCTAAAATCTGACAGCGAATTCTCATTATCAATTACTTGCAGCGTAGTATTGTAATGGCAATAGAGTCCTAGTTGTCAGGTTACTTCTCAATAATGCATCGACCGATCATGGAGAAACACAACATGTGGAGGTATTTGTGTAACTAAAAGATGATACTACTCTCCTAACTGAAACATGGCAATATATTTACATTGATTAGATCTATATTAGATTTAGCATTTACATAAAATAGCGGTTTATACCATGCTAGCAAAACTAGTTTGATAATGGTCCTAGCACCAAGGCATGGTAACATTTGGATTAGACTTTCATTTAAACATGTCCATTATATAATATAACCATTGCATTTTCTATACACCTAATGACTTGTTCAATTATAGCATTCCATTTATTTCTTATGCCAAAGACATGCCTTTGCTAGAACCAAGACACACACAACCAATTTATGATGGTACTTGAGCATGACCTTTAGAAAAATATACCAGCAAGATGTGTCTTTAGCATAACTTAACTATTCAAGTGATCCAGGCATAGCTATAGCACTTAATCTTACTCCTAGCAACATTATGAGAATAGCAATGAAGGACCATGATTCATATGACAAATGACATTATAATTACAAGAAGAAGTATTTTTGTAATTAAATCCTACACATGCTAGTATATTGTGTGAATCTGGATATAAGCATGGCAATATGAATGAGTAATCACATGATAACTCCCTTCTAATAATAATGACATTGATCCTACACAACTATATAACCTCTAATAGCATCATCGATTAGAGGATACTAAAATCACTCAAGGTATTGTTACTCCTACATATTAATCATACACAAGGGCAGAGCCACCGGGTGGGCTTCGTTAGGCTTCAACCTACCCTCCGGCCCACCCCAACACCCCAAGCTGGGCCGACGTAGGTAGGTCATCACTCTATCCACTCCAGGTGAACCAGATGATGCAGTCTGTAGCCACCACGCTCCACGTACACAGACATCCATAGACGCACATGCACGGGAGAGACAAGACGGGCTACGCACGCACCTCGGCAGTTAGCCAGAATTGTTAGAATTAGAGATTATATGTACGTTGTATCATTGTCATTGACCAACTTGAATTAGTAGAGACTTAAATTAAAATTATGGTTTATGTGTTTCAATTAGAATTGATGTGTCACATTTTATTGATAGATTTGCTATAATAGAGAAACAGACTTTGCGTAAGTATTTCGCAGGCAATTCTAGTAGTATTCTCACATCCAATGAGAGCGCAACTCAACCAAAGAAGCTTCAAGTAGAATTTAATCCTAGTGACATCATTGCTAATCCGATGCATCGCACACGAATAAAAGATTATGCTAATGAAATTAGAGATCAAGTGTGGAGGGCATATTTGTTGAATGGTCCAACTCGAGCAATTGGGGATGCCTTTCCAAAGATATTGGATGGCAAAGTGTCGCGATCCTTTCAAGAATCATGGTATAATCAGTTCGATTAGTTGGATTATAGTGTGGAAAAGGATGTCGCTTTTTGTTTCTATTGTTTTATTTTCAAGAAATTGGCACAACCAAACATATTTAAGAGTGATATATTTACAAAAGTTGGGTTCTCTTGTTGGAATACGGCTATAGATGCTTTTAATAAACATGTTGGTGATCAAAATAGCATCCACAACATTTCATAGGGTGAGTATGATAACTTCAAGAATCAACGGTCAAGTGTATCTAGTAAAATAAGTAATTACTCTAAGGAGGCCGAAATTGCATACAAAATTCGCTTGACTGTATCTTTAGATTTGCATGATATCTCATAGCTTAAGGTGATTTTTTTGTGTACATGATGAATCCTCTTCTTCCCTCAACAAGGGCAATTTCAAAGAGCTGTTGGATTGGTATAAAGATAAGAAAGAGGAAGTGAAGAAGGCCTTTGATACAGCTTCAAGGCATGCAATTATGATTTCTCCAGATATTCAAAAGGAGCTTGTGAAATGTTGTACATAAGAGGTCACAGAAGTGATTAAGGGTGAGATTGCAGATAGAAATTTTGAAGTGCTTATCGATGAGTCTTGAGATGTATCAATAAAGGAGCAAATGGCAGTGATTGTATGGTTAGTTGTACATCTTTTTTTAGTCATACCATTTATATATTGACATGCTAATCTAACAAATGGCAAAATGTATGTCATACATATTTGTGAATAATGAAGGGAAGGTCATGGAAATGTTTCTTGCTATTGAACATATTACATATTGTACATTTGCGGCACTTAAAGATGCTTTGGTTGGTTTGCTTGGTCGACATGGGTTACCTATTTCAAGACTTTGTTGGCAGGGCTGTGATAGAGTTTTCAATATGAGAGGTGAATTTAATGGCTTGCAAAAACTTATTTGGGGTGAGAATCCATATGCTTTCTATGTCCATTGCTTTGCACACTAGTTACAGTTGGTGGTTAGCACTGTCGCCAGTTGTAGAAGACATATTGTTGGTTTCTTCAATTATGTCCCCCTTATAGTGACTGTTGTGAGTGTATCTTGCAAGAGAAAAGATGTGTTGATTGCAAAGTATCATGATGTCTTATTGGACAAGTTGGAGAATAGTTTGATTTCATCTGGGACAGGGCTGTATCAGGAAGCTAGCCTAGCTAGACCTAGAGATACTCGATGGGGCTCACATCTCAAAACCTTGCTTCGTATGTACCAAATGTGGGAGGCAGTGGTGGATGTGCTAGAGCTCGTAAGTGAAGATGTTTGTCAAAACTCAACTCATGGTGGAGCAGCAAGTTTGTTGAGTACATCTCTACTATCCCTAGTACTTCTACTGCATCTTCTTCAAGTATGCATAGGTATAATTATGATGCGCCTCAAGGTCCCATTACAAGAGCATGAGTAAAAAAACTACAACAACAAGTATGAGGAGGAAGGGACCAAAACAAAAGCAACGGAAGAGCACCAAATTGAAGACCATTCGGCTTACAAACAAGAAAGGACTCATGCAGCTATTCACCTGAGGGAATTGGCCCATGCTATTGAACCCATTAAGGGGGTGGGCTTGCACGGCCTAGCATAAGTTAAGCAAGCGGCAGGTAGCCCATTCGGTCAAGGCCAAGAAGCCATGCGGATCAACACTCAGAGTCCATGTGGGTCGTGCATGGTCCAGGTCCAAGACACAAGAAATTCTATCCCCAAGATCGAGACACTAGTCCTAGTCCAAAGCATCATGGGAGTCCACGTTGAGCACAAGTCAAACTCACATTTAGAGGGTTGGCTAAACCACACCACTATATTTTGATTAATAGATTGATTTTGCTCTTGTTCTCATGACGGCCAAACCATCTAGTGGAGAATTGGGAGTGCTCCACTAATCGAGATCGTTCAACCTTTTTGCTGGGAATTGGAAATGTGATAGAGCTTCACTTTGTGGTCGTGAATTCTAGCACATGTGTTCTTGCAAATTAAAGAGTGCTAGCTCTTGCGTTGGCAATGGGGGGATCACTACTATTTGAAAGTCTACACGTGTGTATCTTAATCCTATGCCGAGAAGGTTGGGTGATCCCGTATCAAGGTTTGCTCAAAACATGGAATCCTTTGAATTTGTATTCATCATGCATTTCTTAATAATCTTATTGAGCATTACAAATGAGCTATCACTTGCTTTGCAAAGGAAGCGTTAAGACATTATTGAAACTATGTGCTTGACAGAGGATGTAAAAGATCATTTGCAAGATATGAGGAATAACAGGTGGGAGCCTTTGTTTGACCAAGTTAAAAGCTTTTGTGAGGCACATGGGATTGATGTGCCAAACATGGATGGTACCATTGGAGTTATGGGCAAATTCATACATCGAAAGCATACAGTAATTTAACATTATTATTACAAAGTTGACATTTTCAATGTTGTTCTTAATGCAGCTATTAATGAAATGAATCGTCGCTTCAATAAAGTTTCCTCGGAGTTATTGGTATGTATGTCTTGCCTGGATCCAAAGGACTCCTTTTCTAAGTTTAATGTTAATAAACTTATTAGACTTGTTGAGATTTATGCTGATAATTTCACGGTAGCTGATCAGTTCTTGTTAAGGAATCAACTTCAAAACTTCATTCTCAATATTTGGAGAAGGGATGCATTGCATGAATGTTGTGATATTTCTAAACTTGCTCAAGTGATGGGAAACCGAAAAGATATAACTTTCCCTTTGGTATATCGTCTTATTGAGTTGACATTAATCCTTCCGATTGTGACAACATCTATTGAGAGAATAAATTTGGCAATGAATATTATCAAAACAGATCTGCACAACAACATAGCCAATTAGTGGCTCAATGATCTGATGGTGTGCTACATTGAGCGAGAGATATTTAAAAGCATTGATGATGATAAAGTCATAAGACATTTCCAAGGTGTGAGATCTCGTAGAATGAATTTGCCTCGTGATTCAATCTTGCATGCTAGTGGTCTGCTATGTTTTTCTTGAATGTTCATAATCATTTACAACTAGTTATCGTATAACTAATTTTGCTATTTTCGATATGCGGATAACTGATCTCTACTCACTGAAAGCATATGTATATATTTTCAAGATGCACTTTCTATTACTGAGGTATTTTCATTGTATCTATCTTTTTTTGCTTTGTTTCTCTTCTATTGTTGTATGAATTTGAATTGATCAAGAGTAAAATACTGTGTTTGTGACAATCTATCTTAGCACCTTAGCCCACCCTTGATTTTGTTCCTAACTTCACCACTGATCATACATGGCATAGGCATTCACTCAAGTATCAAGCAACACATTCATACAACTAGCATCTAGATACATGAATATGCATCAAGGACATGATGATGAGATGCAAAAGAATGCACACCTTAAACTTGGCTAAAATGTAAAGGTTAAGCCTTGAGGTTCTTGCTTACCTACCATGCTCCCAATCAACTCCTCCAAAACTGTAGTAATGTTCTCATGTGAGAGCTGCAATAAGGGGTAGTGAAGGAGAATTTTTTCGAAATAACCCATATTTTATTTGAAATAACAGAAATATACCTGCGTGAAAATGTTTTACAGAAATGGGCTCTAGTCGTTGAACCGTCGGACGATTGGAACCAATCACCCAATGGTTGCATGACACGCAGACAATCTGCTAGCCGTTGGGCGAAATAATTGCAGTTGCCAAACCGCTGGGTGACTGCCTCTAGTTGCCCATCGGTTAGGCTACTGCAGCTCCAGTCGCTAAAGAATTGGGCAACTGGAAGCTCATATAAAAGCATCGTGCGGCCGAGCGGGCGCTTGGCCGCACAGAGAATGAATAGAGGGGAAAGAAGAGAAGAGAAGAGAAGAGAAGAGGAGAGGAGAAGAGAGGAGAGAGAGGAGAGGAGAGGAAGAAGGAGAGGTTTCATGACTTTTGTGAGGTAAATATTTTTGTATGTTGTAGTTCAGTTTTTGTATATGAAGTAGATAATTTATTTAGTATTAGTATCCGTAGAAAATTGTAGATGTAGAAAAGAATAGTATAACTTTGGTATAGAAAATTTAGTCAATGTAGTTATAGAAAATTAGCAGTCCTAGTAGTCTGTAGTTGTAGAAAATTTAGTGAACATACTCGTAGAAAATTAGCCTCCTTAGCAAATTAGCATACGTACAAAATTATAGTTATAGAAAATTTAGTCAGTGTTATGTAAAAATTAAGCCTTCATAGAAATTTGTTGTTATTCAAAATTCAGTCAATATTTTTGTAACAATTTAATAGTTAGCTTTGTAGAAAACAATAATACGTAACATTTATAATTAATTATGAATGAATGTAAGGTCGTTAGTACATTGAAAATCATGTGTACCATTATAACTGATATATTGGCATTTAAATCGATATGTCGTGTAAATTGTCGGAACCCATTAGGAATTATTTGCAGTAGGAGAGAGCTCGAGTAGCGAGGCAAGAGCGGTGTCGGTATGTAGTCTGTCGATAGGGAGTTAATGCTATGAGAGTAGTGTAGTTGGTTACGATAGGTGAACGGTTGTTGAAATATAAATTACAGTACATCAGTACTTATGTAATGTGCAATACGATTTGACTAGTTGCAAAATTGAAAATATATGCAGGCAGACATTAGTAATACTGATACCCACTACATTACGATGTTGGTACCGTTCGTGAAGGTCCAAACGATGCTGATTTGAGCAGTTTTGCGCAAACCATTCTGGTACACACGGACGGCGAGAATGCTCGGTTCGCAGAAGTGATTCATTGGCTTACCCATAGTTTTTCCTTTGACCCCAAGGTGTGCAACGTCATCATACAAGAGCTTTGGAACTGGTCTCCCACAAAAATCAGATGGGAGTTGAGAACATTGATGCACACTGTTATGTGGAAGGGGTTTGTGCAAAAGTACCAGCGTCGTGGATACGAGTGCATGATGTTTATGCAATCATGCCCAGTAGAAGTTGTGTAAGGTCGCACGGACAGCCATCATCCAGGACATGCGAGTAGCTCGAGCGCCCCGCTTGTTGGTGAAGAGAAGGAAGTTGCTCATGAGGAGGCCGATGCAATACATAGAGGAGAGCAAGAATGGTCACGACATGGTGAGGCTGCAGAACAAGCCGATGAAGGGGAGTATATGGAGTACATAGTGCATCAAATAGAGAGCGATGACCTGATGGCTTGGGCTAAAGAGGAAGTTGTATAGAAGGACAACATGATAATTCGGATGAGGACGAAGCTCCCATCCTGCAGGAATGGAACTGGTTTGATGTTGAGGATATTGCCTCGCATGACAGTACGAATCACCGTGGGAGTATCATGGCACAGAGGTTTGGTTGCATTCAATGTTTGCTGACAAGGTATTGTTGTAGGATTCCATCTAGCCAGGAGTAGTACACTGTAAAGTACAAGCGGGCTAGTTGTCCTTGGAGGGTGCACGCACATAGACCGAAGTATGAAATATTTTATGTTTTTTGTTCCGCATAAATGCTAACTTGAATTCATTTTGTAGGTATGGCTCACGAGCTTCGTAGATCGGACTGGCCTTACGGCCTGTTGGACGAGCACATCGATTGACTGCATTGCGCTTCTCGTTGTGTCCCACCTCCAGGGAGCGCAGAAGAGCCGGCTGACTTGGGGGTGGTCTGCACACGCACACCTCGAGTGGCCTAAAGGTTAGACCCACGCTCTTCGGTTGCGGCGCCGCCTTCGATCATGACATCACAACCACGACACCTCTGACCACGGTGCCACGACCACGCTCTTTGTCCACGGCACCACGGTGCCTCCGACCATGGCATCACGACCATGATGCCTCCGACCACGCTCTTCGGTTGCGGTACCATGACCACGCTCTTCGACCACGGTGCCACAACCATGCTCTTTGGCCATGGCACCTTCGACCATAGAGTCACGACCACGCCGCCTCTGACCACGGTGTCACGACCATGGCACCTCTGACCACAGCCTCACGACAACGGCACCTCCGACCATAGCCTCACGACCACAGCGCCTTTGACCATGGCGTCATGACCACAATGCCTTCGACCACGGTGTCACGACCACGGTGCCTTCGACCACGACGTCATGACCACGCTTTTCGACCATGGCACCACAACCACGCTCTTCGACTGTGATGCCACGACCACACTCTTCCACTGCAGTGCCATGACCATGCTCTTCCACCGCGATGCCATGACCATGCTCTTCGACCACGGTGCCTTCGACCACATCGTCACAGCCTCACAACCACGGCGCCTTCGACCACAACCTGACGACCATGGCGCCTTCGACTACATCGTCACGACCACGACGCCTTCGACCACGGCGCCACGACTACGCTCTTTGACCGCCGTACCACGACCACGCTCTTTGACCACGATGCCACGACCACTCTTTTCAACCATTGTGGACTATATTTTTGACCACCCTACTAACAAGTATGAAGATTAACATCTCCGCGGTGATGGGTGATCGTGGCGGGTTGAGGGCAGAGCCGGCGGGGCTGTAGTTGGAGGAGTATCTTCACGGCAACGTGCAACTACGGTTGGTTGAGGGTGGCGCCGACAAGGCTACGGTTGGAGGAGTATCTCCACGGCAACGTGTGGTACAGCTGAAGGAGTACTTATCTCTAGATTTCAAATGTTCATCCATAACAAGTTTCAGGTCATTTGTTTTCAGGATGCAAAGTATGTGTAATCTAAAGAAGTATCCACATTCACTCATTAATTTTTTCTAAGTGACTTACTCCCTAGTTGAACGTAGTACATATGCTTAAAAAGTGGTATATAATATGTACTTGAACAGCGGTATTGATCATACTCCCTCGTTAATTTTTTTTTCCAAAAATGGCATACTCCCTTGCTAATCAGTTGTACTAATACATCATTCTAACATGGTTCATACACTCAATTCTTGCTAGTGATACTATACGACGGAAGGCATATATATGCTAGCTAGTATGATCATACAAAAGCACATATTCCCTTGCAAGAAAAAAGTTCCATACTCCAACGTGCGTATACTACTTTCTTTAACAAAGTTCGTCATTCCAAACGAACCATGTACCAACTAATTGCCTAAAATCTAGGAGATAAATGCATATATGAATTTTGAATTGAAGTTCTGCACAGCCATGTAGGCCTGGCCACAAATCCCGCTAGTAAACGCGTAACAGCCATGCATGCATGCATGCAACAACAAATCTTGCAATTAGCCATACCGGATGCCTCATTGTATGGGTTTGCTACTGTTAGGAAACTGGGCCCATGGCCAAGTGTCCTGGCATATTTGGGCACCTCACCGTAGACTATAAATAGGGACCTAGACCCCCCTCATTATGTACCCCGATGCAATCTAAAGCAATAAAGAAAGACCAGGAGTTCTCTCTACATCTCTGTGTTCAATCTATTATTCTATGATTCTGTGATTGATTCATTCTTGTTTTAAGCAGAGGAATTGCTCGGACTGGTCTCCAGCGTTGGTTCCTCAACACGTTATCAGCACGACTTCGCTCCGGTGAACGAGGTAATCATCGAAGCACAGATTGAATTTTCTAGATCGCTTTTGAATCTGTATTTTCTTTTCGCGTTCTAGATTGAAATTCTACGGTGCAAATCCGCCCTAATCTACCGCGAGCAGACTTGAAGTCGCCGGCACAATGCCGATCGGTAGATTATGAAATAGGGTAGTTGTTGATTGCACTGTAGAAC
Organism: Dendrocalamus sinicus; assembly: GCA_036346575.1. NCBI lineage: Eukaryota > Viridiplantae > Streptophyta > Magnoliopsida > Poales > Poaceae > Dendrocalamus > Dendrocalamus sinicus. The sequence goes on along the minus strand of CM070641.1, from coordinate 48,436,338 downwards.
GATGCAAATCCGCCCCAATCTACCGCGAGCAGATCTGAAATCGTCGGCACAATGTCGATCGGTAGATTGCGAAACGGGGTAGATGTTGATTGCATCGTAGATTAATTTTATGCATCGGTTTTTCTGTTTGGAGATTGCATAAGAAAACCTGCATGGAAACTATGCATTGGATTCCTGTTCGGTTTATGCTTGGTATTACATGAAAAAAAACCGCAGAAACCGCCGATCGCCGGCCTGCAGACTGGCACTGCCCCGCAAGGCATCTCGGTCTTCCCGCATGCGCGCGCAAGGAAGCCGCCGCTGGCCCGCAGCCAGTACCGCCCGGTTGAAATCACGCCCGAACGCGCCTGCTTCGGCCCCGTCGCTTGCTGCAGCCGGGCCGCACTCCAGCCGCCTCTGCTCACTCCGGCGTGCAGCCGCCGCCGCTCGACCGTCGCGCCGCCGGCTCGCGCCTCAGTATCGCGCGCCTCGGGCGGCTGGCAGCCACCCACCTCACGGCCTCTCCTGCCCGCCCGAGTCGGAATCCCGCTGAGCCGCCGTGGACGCCGCCGCTGCGCCGCCGCCGCGCCGCCCGCATGCGCCGGCCGCCACCACCGCTCCCGGCCAGCGCGCGCGCCGCGCCCGGCGCCCGCCCGTCACGGTCCGCCGCGCGCGCTGAACATCGGCCTTCCGCCGCCTTGTGCCGCCACCCAAAGTGGCACACGCCTCGATCGGCCGCCTCACTCACGCCGCCCCAAACGGCGTCGCCACCGCTTTGCCTTGGACTCATTGTGTGCGCGGCGCTGCTCGCCTCGCACCGCCACGCCTTGCACGGCGCCACTACCACCGCCGCCGCCCCGAAGCCATGCTCGCGCTTGACTCGGCCGCGCCGCCATCATGCGCTGCCGCCACCCGTGCCGTCGCGGTTTGCCGCGCCGCCACCCGGGAGCCAGCAGCCACCCCGCCCGCTCGGGCTGCAAACCCGCCACCGCCACAAGGTCAAAGGGAAAGGGGGAAACCCTATTTGCTAATGGGAGTGTGAGCTGGCCGAGTGGGCCACCAGGCCGATTGGGCCAAGAATTAGCGGGCCGGATGGGAAAAGAAAAGGAGGGGTGGGCCGGCACCAGGAACTGCGGAAAAGGCCCTCTACTTCCTGTAAATCACCGAAAAATCCCCAATTTTGCGCATGTGTCCTAAATTTGCAGAAAAACCCCTCTGTAAATCAGAAAATTACGCAAATTTTCTCTGAACTGGAAATTTGCGTAAAAACCCCCTGGAACTGCAGAATCTGCTAAAGGCCCTCGGGAATCCGAATTTTGCATTATTTTTAGCATTTAAAGCTTATTTATTTATGCCATTACTGTTTTATGTATTTTCTGTATTTATTTACTATTTTGGTTAATTGGAATTACTGTAAATTGCTTTTAATCACTGAAATTAGCAGTAAAATTATAGAAAATGCATAGAAAATTCTGGAACATTACGAGAATATTTTGTACCATTTATTTACCCGCAGTGAATTATTCCGTACATGTCTACCAGCAGTAGACTTATACACATTTAGATGACTAGCATCACGAACTGGGAGTTCGAGGAGCTGGCCCCGCATGGCCAAAACTATCTGACATAGGCATCCGATGTCGATATTGTGCTTGGAGCTAGGAAGCTCTGCGCTGCTGTTGGGATTGGCGGACTGAATGACGCTCAACCCAAACCTGAGGAGAATGATTAGGCACTTCATTTTCTCAGGCACCACCTCTGCCTCACTCTAAAGAATGAGTATATGGCAGAGAAAAGCGCGCTAGGACTCTGGACCGCAATCAAGAAGCGGTTTGAGAGGCTAAAGTATATCATTCTTTTCCAAGCAGAGCAAGAGTGGATCAGACTAAGGTTTGCCGACTTTAAGACAGTCGAGAAATACAATTCTGCTTTGCACAGGATTTGTACCCCAATACAAAAATTGAGAAAATCCTTCCACCCAAATGAAGTACAATCCACACGCAATTATCGTCAAGACGGCTATGAGGAATATGCCGAATTGTTTGATATGATGCAAATTGCGGAAGCTCAGGACGAAGATCTCCGCAAGAACTAAGTCACTCAGCCATCTGGTAGCTCCACTGACCGTGAAGCCAACGCTGGGAGCAACAAGGTGCGAAAGCCCTTGATAGAGAAAAGGGGAAGGAATGGTAAGACCGCAGCCCAGAAAGGCAAATCAGATGCTCCATGTGAGTATAAGGCTAGCAAGCCAAAACGGGATGGCAAAGGGCACATGCAGCCCACTCTGCATCGGTTGAGGGGGAGCGTTCTGATCAGCTGCTTGCGTTGATGGTGTTTGAGACCATTACGACAGCAACATCTCTCTCGACCTAGAAGCAGCCACCGTCATGATTTCTCTTGAAGAGAATGTCACCCCCGAGAAAATAGTAGAAGAAGTCCAGTGCACTGAATGCATTTTGACTTTAATTGTCATTCATTTTGTGTGGAAGAATATGTTAGAATTTGCATGAATGGTACTTAAGAATTGTAATTTTCTCGTGATGGTTGGATGATATTTGATGAATTCATTCATTTATTCAGTTTATGATGGCATGATATGTTCTGATATTGGTGTATTTTATCTATGTGTTGATTGCCTTCTCATGCATATTAATAAAATACCATATATTAGAACGCGTGTAGCGCCCTATGAAGGAAGTGTGCTTAGCTAGCAGCGGCATAACGCATACCATCTTAAGAGAGATTATGTATTTTCAGTCGATTTGTAAGAGCGCTGGCAGCCTTACGACAATCGCCAGAAGCAATGCATGTATAATTGGTTCAGGAAGAGCCACAATGGGCACAACTTTGGTCATTGAAGAATCCTTATTGTACCTAGGATCGACTAGAACTCTCCTAAGTTTTAAAGAATATCCGCGCAAATGGTTTCCATGTTGAGACTAAAGAAGAGCATGGTAAAAAACACCTACTCATCACGAAGCGCGAAGAGAATGGCAAAAGAATATTAGAAAAACTTCCTTCACTGGGCTATATTATACCAACATTAAGGCGCCTGCAGCATACACTGTTCTGAAAACAGTGTTTAGAAGCTCTGAACTCTTCTGTCTCTGGCATGACAGATTAGGTCACCCAAGTCTTAGTATGATGAGAAACATAATAAATAACTCGCATGGGCATAATATTAATGTGAAGAATTTCCCGAATCATGAAGATTTTGTGTACCCTGTATGTGCCACCGGGAAACTAATAACTAGACCCTCCACTCTGAAAGTGAAGGATGAAGTCCCTGCATTCCTGGAACGCATCCAGGGAGACATTTGCGGTCCCATTCAGCCCATCTCAGGGCCATTTAAGTATTTCATAGTGCTCATTGACGCTTCATCGAAGTGGTCATATGTGGGTTTGTTGTCCACAAGAAACCACGCCTTTGCAAAATTGATCTCGCAGATCATTCGCATCAGAAATGTGTTTCCAGATCATCATATCAAGTCCATTCGAATAGACAACGCCGGAGAATTTACTTCGAAGGCATTTGATGATTATTGCATGGCGATGGAAATTGCAGTTGAGCACTCGATACCGCATATCCATACCTAACGGTTTGGCGAGGCTTTAATTAAAAGAATTAAATTCATTGCCCTACCTCTCTTGCATAAAAGTAATTTGCCGGCTACATGTTGGGGACACGCGATCCTTCATGCAATAATCTCATCAACTTTAGACCTTCGGCCTACAACATCCATTCACCTATGCAACTAGCGCAAAGGTCAGCACCGAAGATTTCCCAACATTAGGGGGAGGAAATCAACCCCTTGATGAAGAATGCTGGGAAATTACGTGGCAAGCCACTGGAATCCATGCAGTTGACCCGCGCATTAGTGAAGCAAATAGAGAAGTCCAGAAGACAAAAGAAGTCTATAAGACAATAGAAGTCCAGAAGACAAGAGAAGTCTAGAAGACTATTGATTTGCAAGCATTAACAAATCAGCTGCCTGATCACTTTAGTGATTTGAAGAGCATGACTAAGTCACATGTGCCTGCACGCACTGCACCAGAGAGGGTTGAAATACCAAAGAAAGTAGAAGGTATCCCTAATCTCGTCCAGAGGCCTCAGAAAAATAAAAAAGAGGACGAGAACTCCGGTTCCTCGAATCCTTAGTAACCGGGGACGCCTGGTGAAAAAGGATAAAAGGGATTTATCACAGCCGATCATTGAAGTCCCCTAGAATGAGAAGGGGAGCCAGTTGAGACCTGGCAAAAGTATGACACCTTCAGAAAAAGGCATACCGGATCTGAATATCCCCATTGGCATGGATGTGTGCGCACACATCGGAGCCGAAAAACTAAAGGGACTTACCACCGCAATTGAAAGAAGCGATGTGCAAGGTAAAGCTCCAGCAGAAGCAATCGCTCCAGAAGAAGCAACTCATGAAGAAATAGCTATAAATTATGTGCACACGGGAGAGTCTCTGAATAGGACAACAGCTAATATCGATATCTACTTCGCAAAGAAATTTGCCATCATCATCGATCTTGATCCTGAGCCTGCATCGCTCGCTGAATGTAAGAAAAGATCAGATTGGGAATATTGGAAGAATGCAATAGCAACTGAATTGCTATCTCTGAACAAAAGAGAGGTGTTTGAGCCAGTATGCCGCACACCTCCCCACATACACCCCGTTGGGCACAAGTGGGTATTTGTTCGAAAGAGAAATGAAAGAAATGAAGTAGTGAGATACAAAGCAAGGCTGGTAGCCCAAGGTTTCACTCAACATCCTGGAGTTGATTATGAAGAAACCTACTCCCCAGTCATGAGTGGAATTACCTTTAGATATTTGATCTCAATGGCAGTGAACTTGAACTTGGAAATGAAATTGATGGATGTTGTGACTGCATACCTTTACGGTAACTTGGATTCGGAGATTTATATGAAAGTCCTTGAAGGAATATCTCTCCCGAACCAAGACAGAGCAAATAGAAATTGTACAGTGTGAAACTCAGAAAGTCACTGTATGGACTGAAACAATCTGGAAGAATGTGGTATAATCGCTTAAGCGACTTTCTTTGCAAAAAAGGCTATACGAACAATGAAGACTGTCCTTGTGTATTTATACGGCGATCCCAAAATGGATTCTGTATAATCTCTGTGTATGTAGATGATCTGAATATCATCGGGACGGCCGAAGACATAAAAGAAGCAAGCTCCTACTTGGAGTCAGAATTTGAAATGAAAGATTTGGGCAAAACCAAGTTTTGTTTAGGCCTGCAGCTTGAGCATTTCCCTGAAGGAGTCTTGGTACATCAGTCGACCTACATTCAGAAGGTGCTTGAAAGGTTTGGCTTCGAGAAGACATTTCCCTCGAAAGTACCGATGATTGGTAGGTCTTTACAGCAAGAAAAAGATCCTTTCCGACCTAGGGAAGAAGGGGAGGAACTCCTAGGACCGGAATTCCCATACTTGAGTGCAGTGGGAGCACTCATGTACTTAGCAAACTGCACTAGACTGGACATTGCATTTGCCGTGAACCTGTTAGCAAGGTAGCAGGTCTGAGCCCACCAAAAGGCATTGGCGGGCATAAAGGACATTTTTCGATACCTCCAAGGTAGCAAGGACCTCGGATTGTTCTACAGAAAGAATCAAGATCTGAACTTGATTGGCTATGCAGATGCTGGGTATCTGTCAGACCCGCATACCGCTAAGTCACAAACAGGCTATGTATTCCTGTGTGGTGGAACTGCAATTTCATGAAAATCGTCTAAGCAAAGCTTGGTAGCTACTTCGACGAACCACTCAGAAATTATAGCACTGTATGAAGCCGCTCGAGAGTGCGCTTGGCTCCGCCGAATGGTTCACCACATCCAGCAGTCATGTTGGATGAACATTGTGCAAACCCCCACAATTATCTATGAAGATAATGCCGCTTGCGTTGCACAAGTGCAAACGGGCTATGTGAAGAGTCATCTCACGAAACATATCAACCCCAAGTTCTTCTATGCATATGAATTGCAAAAGATGGACGAGATTAAAGTACTGCATACTAAGTCATGTGAAAATCTCGCAGATTTATTCACTAAGTCACTCCCCCGCATCTAACTTTGAAAGGTGCGTGCGTGGAATTGGAATGATGAGACTTAGAGAAGTGCAGAATTCAGGGGGAGAATTCTCATAAGCCCGCTAATAAATCTTGATCATGAAGATTAAGTACCCAAAAATAAAGTCCTGCAGACCAAATGAATTTGAGTGAATTGTACTCTTTTTCCCTTGACGAGTTTTCCATGAAGTTTCTCGACCAAGGTTTTTAATGAGGCAATTCGTGCATCGCAGCATCACATGTATCATGTACTCTTTCTCCAAAATTTTCCCACTGAGTTTTTATGGAGTTTTGATGAGGCATGAGCATGTTGGGTGAGTGCCCAAGGGGGAGTGTTAGGAAACTGGGCCCATGGCCAAGAGTCCTGGCATATTTGGGCACCCCACCGTAGACTATAAATAGGGACCTAGACCCCCCTCATTATGTACTCCGATGCAATCTAAAGCAATAAAGAAAGACCAGGAGTTCTCTCTACCTCTCTGTGTTCAATCTATTATTTTGTGATTCTGTGATTGATTCGTTCTTGTTCTAAGCGGAGGAATCGCTCTGGACTGGTCTCAGCGTCGGTTCCTCAACACTCTGGTGGTTCTTGCGCCACAACCCGATGGCATGACTCAAGGATGGATGAGTATCACGAGGAGGATGGATGGAAGATAATATGGGTGTAATTGCACCTAGAGTGGTTCTTGCGCCCACAAACCCGATGGCAGATGAGTATCCTGAGGAGGATGGATGGAAGATAATATGGGTGTAATTGCACCTAGAGTAGAAAATAGGCGTCATATATATATATATATATAATTAGTATATGAGTATACCTAAAGTGATAAAAGAGAGTATTTCAAGTTTATTTAGGTGGTATATTAGAGGTGGGTGTAATTACACCGTATATGAGAGTAAAAGAGATTTTTCCTATATATATATATATATATATATATATATATATATATATATATATATATATATATATATATATATATATATATATATATATATATATATATATATATATATATAGTGTTTCATGCACCCAGGTGCTTAGGCATCCATATCAATATCTGTTGATTTGCTTTGAGATTCGCAACGTTTGACGTGGGTATCTTCATATACCCATAAAAAAGTATATTTGAGATGTCAAACTCCGAAAACAATTAAATTTAACTTCAGTTTAATTAGTTTGAACTATTTTTATGGTATATACTTACTGTAGTCGCATTGAACTCAAAAGTAGTTCGAACTAGTTTGAACTGAGTTCAAAACTTACTTACCATAAATATATCAAGGGTATAAAATATTTTCATACCCAAACTCATAAAAATTATCAATCATACACGTGTATCGAACGATTCTTGATGTGGGTGCCTAGGCACCCAGGTGTCTTATGTAATTTTCCTATATATATATATAGTATAAATAACAGGGCACCTAGGTGTCTGGACACCTAGTCTCCTTACCTTTGTATTGCTTTTAGATGCGTGCTAGTGTGATTGAGACTTTCCATCCATGATTAAGACTTTCCTTCCATGATTGATTTAGCATGCCTAATATATTACATACCATACATACCATTGCTCTAGCACGTATCTAAAAGCAATCCAACTAGGTGGAGCCTAGGTGTCTGGGCACCTAGGTGTCCCATTTCATATATATATATATATATATATATATATATATATATATATATATATATATATATATATATATATATATATATATATATATATATGTGTGTGTGTGTGTGTGTGTGTGTGTGTGTGTGTGTGTGTGTGTGTGTGTGTGTGTGTGTGTGTGTGTGTGTGTGTGTGTGTGTGTGTGTCAACTGTCAAATTAAGAGCTAGATATTTCACTTTTTGTTGAGAATTTTCACCATATTTCTATTTTCCCTGAGCAACTCTAAAAGGCCTACCATTAACTTTCAGATTATAATAGATTATCACTCTACAAAACAACATTTGCTATGTTTTACATTTACTGCAATTATTGAGTAAAAATAAGCTGTTCTAGTGATTAAATAGGAAAAAAGAATGATTATTCGGATTATGCGGTTAAATAATAGTTCAACAACGTTTAACAATACTCCTATTTTATGCTATTCGTGAAGGTTTAGTCACCATCACCAATTATTCGATCGAGTCGACCTTTTTTCACAACATTGGATCTCAGGCACCCATCCTTCATCCAACGTTTGAAAACACTGCAGGGGTTGTAGGCTCAATAGTTTCTTCTCCACCGTAGAGCAGCCATGTTCAGACTTCAAAGCAAGCAAGAGGGCGATATGTGGTCGATGGGCTACCTGCTTTGGCTTAAGTGACCCTATTTAGAACTTGCAAGTTGGAAGGGGGAGAGGGTGTATCTAGGATACAAACAGATCTTATACACTTATTTATGTAAATAAATAGCTATTGATTTGGGACATTAATTTTTTCGATGGGAGATATAGGACATTGATTCATTGTGTAAAATCACCAAAAGAATGTCGCTGAGCCACTAATAAATGTCCTAAAAAAATTATCATGTGGGTGTTCACTTGAATCCACTCCTGGAGACTTCACATATCCATATCTACCACCAACCACATTTAATTTCAATTTTTCCTATTTATACCACATCCAGTAGAAGAAACTACATGCAACTTCTCTCGTTCACCCTCACACTCCTTTCCTTCCACATTCTCTATTTCACCTCCATAGCACCAGGCAATCAGATCCGCCCACTCCTCACCATCTTCCTCGTCGGTGACTGAGCTTCGTCGCTGATGTCTCCTTCTCGCTCTCACTATTGCCTTCCCTTTTTGCCATTGCCACCATCAAATCTTTCCTTACCACGCCCTTAACCCTAGATCATGCACCTTGCCACAAAAAGTCGACGACGACTCTGCCTCCAACAACCTAAATTACAAGTAGCATTACCCGCAACTGACGTGGCCCATCAGCAATTCCATAGTCGGCGACCTCATCTGCCTCTAATGGCACCGCACTGGCGTGCTATTAACACGCATCGCCGCCGACCTATTCAGCAAGATCTGTTAGCAATTTCATCACACGACGATCACCTATACTTTATGTTGAACTCACAAGGTATAGAGCATGTTCTAAACGGTTTCTAAAAGTGGCTTTTGGTTTTTACTACAGTAACTAACTTTTAAACGGAGTGTTTTCAAAACGGGATCTATAAGTTGATTAAAGTATATATTGTAGTGACTTCATTTATATTAGCTAAAAGTTTCTATTACTTCGCAACCGCAACAAAAAACTATCCACCACAGCTCAGAAGAACATACTTATATTCTATTCAAAGTTCAAGAGAATTGATTCAAATGTTTGTAGATACTATTCGATAATTCTTTAATCTGGCGGTTGAAAGTTCGGTATAATTTTTTTCGAAGTATGTACTAGGCTGAAATTTCGTTAGATGCCATTGAAAGTTCACCTCTTTTTTCCCCCTCTTCTTACCACCGGTTTTTGCCCTTTGCTGCACGTCCACAGTTCCACTCCTGCTTCAGTCCCCATGCATCCGCGGTCCGCCGCACGCGTGCGCGCAATCTCGGCGGCAGACGATTAATCCATCGGACCGCGTGAAGAAGAAATGCATCGCACGCCTCATCTCTTCCACTCGCCAATATAAATTCCCCAACCCAAAAATACTCGAATGCGGCTTCCCTCTCCCCCCGTGTCTGCCCCTTTCCTCTCGCCGCCGCAGCTCTCTGCTCGCCATCGCGGCCAGCTCCCGCTGCCGACGCAGGTAAAACCCTAGGCTCTCTAGGCCGCCACTGGATCGGGCGCCTCCCGCCCAAGGGACGCCCGCCTGTAGATGGGATGCTTGCGGCGGATGCCCGTAGGGACTAGGGTTTGAGGGCTAGGTCCCGACCTGTTTAGTTGGAGATTGGGGATTTGGGGTCGGAAAGGAATTCAACGTTGGCCGGTTGGAAGACGCGCTAGATTGACTTCTGTCTATTTTTCAGTGAAATTCGGTGGGTGTGCCCCCGAAATGGAGGGCTTTTGTTTTAGATGGCTGGTAACTTGTATGATATGTTTGTGGGATACTGTGGGTTTGATTAGCGATTCCGGAGCTGATTTAGCGTGAGTTTTGAGGGTTTAGTATACGTTTCATTAGAGCTTGTCATCTGGAGATAGTAAGCATGCTGAATTCAGCATAAATTTGCCCTTGTTGTTTCTATACGCAGTTTGGAATTCAGGCTGTTGGAACTTCGAGGATTTGCTGATGGCTGGAGCCATGGCAACTGATGATTCTGTTACAAGCACGACCGGGATGGGAGACGAAAATCGCAGCGTGTCTGGTGATTTCCTTTCTGAATGGCGGTCCTGCGAGCAGATTGAAAATGGGAGCCCTTCCACATCCCCTCCCTTTTGGGATACTGACGATGAAGATGATGATCCTGGTTCGCAAATCCACTATTTTTGTTTATTGTGATGTTTATTGTTTAAATTATTGTAAGTTAAGTTACAACGATAGCATTATGGCGAAATTTGGATAGCCTGTTCAGAAAAAAAAACTGAATAACCTTTTCTCAACTAAGGGTTTGATTAGTTTCTTAGTAAGACAATATTATGCTAAAATATGGGCTGTCAGACCAGTGCTGGAGACTGTAATCATGATGGCCATGCAGTAGTATATGACTAGATTTTTTTTCAAAGAAGTTGTGTGAAGGTGATATCAATAATCATCACTAGTTTGTTTACTCCTATAATTTGTTCCTCTTGTCCACATTCTAATGTTTCTCCTGCTGAATTGCACTGTTGGCTTCCTGTACTATCTCTACATTTAATGCTGTGTTTGGCTCTGGGTTAAAATAGCTATGTTAGCTTATCCTAACCCAGCTAGGTTAGCTTAACCCAATTTTTGTGTTTGGCAGCAAACATAGTTAGTCTAAAATACTGTTTGGCTTGAAGCTTGATTAGCTGGTTTAGTTGGGTTAATAGTTGAAGAAACCAGGAGGGTTAATTATGGTGGGTTAGCTTATTTGCCTTTTTGGTGGGTTGGCTTAATCTTGGGTTAGGAGGGCTGAAAGGCTTTGGCCGGTTTAAATTAACCCTTCCTAACCCATCAGTGTTTGGCAGGTTGAGCCTCTAACCCATCTCTTAGCCTTGAACCAACACAATTTGAATTTTTTAAATGCTTTATATGGTGGCCTTCAGCTTAAGGATCTCCGTACAAGCATGGAGTTACTGGAGAACCCTAACCAATGTGCATTCGTACTTAACTGGTCGCTCTTTCATTAGAGCATAGAGATTTCTGTTACACCTTGAAGCAACAAAAAAATAGTAGAAAATGTTGGTATGAGATTTAACATTTTAGAGCTGGTAAGTTTTAAGGTAATTTTGCTGCTTAGTGCTTAGTATCAATTAGCTACTTGTGCATAGGCATAAATGTCTTGCCTATCTCTGTATCTGCAAAACATGGTGCTTCTTTCAGGGAAAGCACTGGTATTTTAGTTTAGTGTGCCTCAGAAGTGATGTTGCAAAGTAAATGTTGAACATATTACTCTTGCAGATATTTTGATGGTTACTTGGTTAACTTTCAATTTGGGAGGTTCATATTTGGAAGTTACTGAAAATAAGTATTTTGTAATTGATTAATCCAGGCCAAAACCTGCATAATGGCTGTTCAGTATGTTTTGGGAATTGGTTTGGTGACCATGTCACTCCTGTGTCAGTAATCGCCATATGTCTTGCTCATATCCATGTATATTTGTCTGAAAATTGTGACCACATGGGTACTTGCACGGTTGCACTCAAAAGTAATTATGTAGTAGTCAAGATTTTTAGGTCATCACCATATGCAGTGTATCCCCATCCCTGTTTACATTTTGGCAGTTCCCTGATAACTTAATTCCAAAGTGTTGTTTGTCCATGTACAATCTGATTATTTATCCTTGTAGAATGTGATTCTTCATTCTATTGTTGTGATTCGTATATAGTTTTGAATTGGATTTAGGACATGAAGATTTGAAAATTATACGCTAACCATGTCTATGGTTAGTTATATCTTTTTGTATCAGCATTTGTGGTAGACTGAAGGGATAAATTTGTGCATTTGTTTTCGGTGCAGATCTTGACACTTCATTAATTGCAGTCAGCTTCACCAAATTAGCATGTGTTTTTTTGTTTAGAGACATTTAGGATATTTTTTGTTTAGTGGTGGCTACATTTCATTTAGCTAATCTCTGGCTATTGTTATATCAGGGCCCAGACCTTCAGATTTATTTGGGCGACATACTTGGAGAATTGAAAACTTTTCAAAGGAGAAGAATAGAGAAATGAAAAGCGAACCATTTGAAGCCGGTGGTTATAAGTGGTAGGGTGCTCGATGACAATTGACTTTAAAATGCTGTTGCAACCTTTACCTATTCTGCTTCTTTTTTTAGTCTGGTGATGAACCTAGTTTGAAATGTTTGCGGTTTAGTGTTCTTTCTGATCAACTATTACAGATTGACAAGTGTCTTCTTTCCAATTGGACTGCTACATATAGCCTATCGTTTATAAATGTTTGCTGCTATTACTATGCTTTCCTGTTCATGTTTCTTCTCCATTTTGTTTGACAGTGTTGCAAGTAAGAGAGCCTGTAGGCAGTAGGCTGTCAAATCTTTTCATAATGGCGTTAAACTCTAGTTCCCTTGTTGGTGGTGGTAAATGCATATGTGCACTTTTCCTAATATATGTAAATATAATTGTTAAATAGCTGGGTTAGCCTTGATTAAATTTTAGCATGATACTCATTTCAATTGTACATATGTTGTTTTTTTCACTTAAAACTGAAAAGAAAGCTTTAATCTCTGTAAGGAACTGGTTGTACATAGTTGAAGCTTTTAATTACTGATGTCTGTTACAAAGAGACCGGTAGGTTTAGAACTTCTTGAATATCTGCATAACACACCAAAACGGTCCTGTATATCAAATAATTTATGTTTGTTCAATTCCTTTTAGTTGCTATTTCAGTCTATCTTTGCCTACATTAGCCATGATACTGGTTTATATACTACTCGATGGGCCTAACCTCTATGATACCCTGATACGTCGCCCAATTGCCGTTCCCGTACGTGATACATATCTGATACGGGATACGCGGGCAATACGTCGTAATACGGTATCGCCAAGTATCGAGAAAATTACGATTCAAAAATAAATAAAAAAATCCGATACTCCGATACTTCTCGAGAGAGCTCTGGCGGCCGGGGAGAAGGGGGGTTGGTGATAGCAGGGGAGAAGGGGGCTTGGCGATGGCTTGGAAAAGGGGAGGGGCGGTGGCGGTCGGGGAAAAGGGGGCTGGCGGTGGTGGGGCAGAAGGGGGGCAAGTGGCGACAGGGGAGAAGGGGAGCTGCGGCGGGCGAGAAGGGGGGTGGGGGAGGAGCACACAAAAGAACCGGGTGCAGGGAGGAGTTGAGTCGGGATCCAGCATTGCCGCCGCCTGCCGCGTCTCTGCCCCATCTGTCGCTGGCGGCGCGCCTCGGCCTCCCCGTCGCCTGACCGCCTCAGAGGTCGGGAGAGAGGTGAAGGTGGGCGAGAGGCCAGTCGCTGGGTCATTAGGTGGGTGGCTGCTGGCTGCTGCGGTGCTTTTGATGAGCTGAGACAGGTGGTGTGGTGGGTCCCAGCAGGAGAGAAAAAATGTAACACCAACTATATTCCTAGCACAGATCTTGATGCACCGTGAACAGTAGGAGATAGTATAGGTAGATCCTAATATGTTGAGTTACTACTTTTCACACGCACGCACACGCACCCGCGCGCACAAGCGCACACACACGTCGTATCGACGTATCCTTGTTTTTGGAAAATACCGTATCACGTATCGGGGCATCCTAGCCTAACCTACTACCATTCTGTGCAATTATATGTAGATTTTAAGTCAAGAGTTTTGCAAGTGTCATCTTTTATGTACTGTCTGACTTGCTACAAAGCAAGCTAGCATTGTATGTTCTTCTGACCACCTTTGTAGATGATATGCAAATTACGCTGTAATATTAGTTCAGCAGTCAATTCTGTATTGCAATAGGAATGGACATTTTATTAATTAAAATCTGGTAATGTAACTGTACTGTTGTTAAAGCCATTTTGTTGAAATGTATCACAGTGTGAGTAGATTATTGTTCCTTAAGGTAGCTATATCACTATTTCATACTGCTACGAATCCAACAGACTAAGTTTTAGTTGTTAGTTTGTTACACTGTGAGTGTTACTGACTTACTGCTATTGGTTGTGAGTACTGAGTTGTGACTATTCTTGGTCTTTATTGGCTTCCATGAATGTTTGTTTTGCTGTTATCTTAGCTCCTCCACTGAATAATGCAGATCTTCTCACATATATGAGTCGTGTGATTTTTGTCTTGTTGATATGTTGATCCTTTCATTTTTTCTTCTATTGGATTGCATGGCAGTTATCATACCAATGCTATTAATTTTGTTTGTTCTCTTCCAAACTTAAGCTCGAGTTTGGAGAATACTAATAGGCCATTTTTTACTCCACAATCTTTTTCTTCTGTATTCTAGTTCTAGTCATACTTCTGTGACCTTTGAGCCATTTAGGCGTTTACTCTGTAGGCCATTTTTTACTCCATAATCTTTTTCTTCTGTATTCTAGTTATACTGTTATAGTAATGCTTCTGAGACCTTTTAGCCATTTAGGCGCTTACTCTATGTAAAATAGGAAACTAGCTTATCTCCCTCATGATTATCATATCATTATCGTTTTCCAATATCTTTTATTAGCTATTTTGAGCTGGTAAATCTAAATTGTTGAGCAGCTCAGTTTGTGATGCATACTGCTTAGTTGCTCTTTTTCATACATTTTTCCTTGCTCATCTGCAATTTATTTTTGCAGGTATATTCTAGTGTACCCTCAAGGATGTGATGTCTCCAATCACTTGTCACTGTTTCTATGTGTTGCTAATCATGACGAACTCCTTCCAGGTTTGGTGTTACTATGTTGCCTAAACTTGTGACGTACACAGTATTTTTTTAATCACGCCCTTGCCACTTTCAGGATGGAGCCATTTTGCACAGTTTACTATAGCTGTGGGCAATCTTGATCCTAAAAAAGTTAAATATTCAGGTAAAATGAACTGGTGATTTTTCTCCTTCGAGCTAAACAGCCATTTTCAGAGGTTAACTAAGTAACTTTGCAGACACCTTGCACAGATTCTGGAAGAAGGAGCATGATTGGGGGTGGAAAAAGTTTATGGAGTTGTCAAAGATTCAAGATGGTTTTCTTGTTGATGATGTTCTCGAAATCATAGCTCAAGTTCAAGTTATCAGGTAGTTACTTTTATAAATTTTTAGGATTAGTACTTTAAAGATATTTACTTCTCCTACGCTCATGGTTAAGATAAAATATATCTCCACCAGCAAAAGATTCCATAAATATGCTTTTAGATTTTCTACCTCCATGTTTTCGAAGTGCCAAAGATCCATCATTAGATTGCTCATATGATGCGCTTAAATTGAGCCCTTTTTTTGGGTGTGGGGTGGGGCGGCTTATTTACACTCTACTAGATAATGCAAACCTTAGTCTTACTGTGCACTCTCGTCCTGTTAAAAAAACCTAATTTTATTGCTGCAATTGCACATTGCTGATGTATGTAGAACCTTCTTTGGACTGTTTTTTATTGCAGTAAGAATCTAGTGCATTTCGTTCATAGTTACTTTTTATTTGTGTCCCTCTCTTCACTTCTTCATTGTTTTAATCTTATCTTCTGCCTCTAGTATGTTGAACTGTTAATGCAAACCGATTATGTGCTCGGGTATTTGGATATATTTGAGAATCATGCTGCACTCATTGCCTATATTCTCCTGGGTACTGAATACTTATCAATTGATCACAAAACATTCAGTAACTGTTCTCTCTTTTGCTTTTCAATATTGGAGGGAGAAAGTGGACCGCCCATTTCATTGCCTTGATCGCCCTTATCGACGGGAATTACTCCGTGTCTACATGACAAATCTAGAGCAAATTTATCGATGCTTTGTTGAAGAACGCAGAAGTAAACTTAGCAAGCTCATTGAGGACAAAATGAGATGGTCCAGGTTAGACAATTTAGCCTTTTGAACGTCCTGTGATCCTTTCTCAATGAATAATTAAATATTTGTGATTTGCTTTTTGGAATTTTAAATCTAATGCATGTATGTCTTTCTTGGTGTTGCAGTTTCCGTGCTTTCTGGCTTGCAATTGACCCAAACACAAGGCATCGCATGTCCAGAGAGAAGAGTGACGTCATATTGAAAATAATGGTGAAGCATTTCTTTGTAGAGAAAGAAGTCACTTCAACATTAGTTATGGACTCTCTGTATACGGGGCTGAAGGCACTTGAGCACCATAGCAAGGGCAAGAAAGGGAGAATGAAATTAACGGACTTGGAGGGGCTATCAGCGCATATAGTCCATGTTGATATGGGCATGTTTGTTTTGGCTGGTGATGTCATAACTTTGCTTGAGAGGGCAGCTTTGGAACCCTTGCCTTGGCAACCTCTGTCTCCAAAGGATGACAAATGTTCCCAGAGCCGCACTAAGGTAGGTATTGTTGTATGATTTGACTACACTAATATGGAATTAACTTAGTTTAGCTCAAAATCTATCTACTTTGTATCCTATACTGAACTTCTTGCCTGGTCTTCCCAGTTCCCACTATTATTTAACATGTAAAAAATCTGGGATGTTTGCGGTAAAAAGATAATGGACCAACAATATCTTTGTAAATATTCCAGTCGAGCACATAAAATTTGTATGAGTAGATTTCTCATAAAAAAGCTTCCATAATTATATAATTATGTATTAGGTTCTACAAATATATTATCACAAAGATCTGTGGTCAAAGTTGTATCTTGGAGAATGAGAGTCAACACCACTTTTCTGTGACCAGAGGGAGTAGTAGGAATTTTATTAAATTGTCCTGTGTGTGTTGTGACTGTTGTCTTGATGTCTAAAGATTGCAAGCATTATTATTATTATAATTTTGTGCTGTATAATTATTACCTTGCTGCTCAGTTTTTATTGTTATCATCTTTCTAGGATGGTAGTTCTGGAGAAGTTAACAAAGTTTCAATTGAGCGTGAAGAAAGGCACCTAACTGAGCTTGGTCAGAAGATACTTGAAACATTTGTGCTATCTCATATATTCAGGTAAGAAGTTTATTCATTTTGATCATGGTTGTCACGGTGATCTTGGCGACCACGGCGCCTAAAGAGTGACAGGACACCTAGTCGTCTAGGCGAATGCCTAGTCATCCTCTAGGCGATGCTAGACGAGCTAAGACGGTTCACTTGATGAGTACCTGACCACTTAACTAAAACAACAAATTAAAGAGAAGTCAATAACAATTGCATATCTAATATCTTGATGAGCATGACATTCTTTTGTTTTTTTATAGGTAGCCAAGCACGCCTCCATGTTTTCTCCTATTTTCTTTTCTTCCCTTTCTTTTCTTTTCTTTCCTTCGTCCTTCCTCTTTTCCTTTCTTCCTATTTTCTTTTCTCTCTTTCCTCCTTTTCTTTTTCTCTCCACCGGCCTCATCCTTTCTCCACTCCCCACTGCCTCCTCTCATCTCTCTCTCTCTCTCTCTCTCTCTCTCTCTCTCTCTCTCTCTCTCTTTATTTCGGTTTGGCCGAATGGCCTCATCTCCCACCCCCCTCACTCCACTCTATCTCTCTGTCCCCCCGATTGGATTAGGGGCATGGCCGCCCTCTAGGCTGTCGGCCGTCGGACCTCCGCTGACTTCCCCCGCAATCACAATCGGCCACTTGCCAGCCAGCTCTAGCTCTCCGGCGTGGCCGGAGCCGAGGAGGGAGCGGAGGTCGGAGAGTGAGAGGGCGTACCTGGCGGCTGGGAGCTAGCGCGGTGAGGCGGAGGGGCGGCGACGGCTAGTCGGCAGCTAGGGTTCGGGGCGTTCGGCTGCTGGTTCTGCCTTTCCCTTGCGAGCGAGTAGTGAGCCACCTAGCCACCCAGGTAATCGGCTTCGAGCCT